>JAFEMH010001423.1:0-476145 GCA_022495995.1 Adenophora triphylla var. japonica | reverse complement strand
CTACACGATTTGTTTCTTCGTAGAAATAGTTTCTCGATAAAGAATCTAGTGGGAGTAAAATTAATCTTGGAAAGAAGTTCAAGAACCCGAAAAATAATATGGAACCAAGAGTAGAGACAGTAATCCAAGTTCACAAAGGAGTTGTGAAACCGGTTCAAGATGCACACAAGTCCATCGGGGAGATTGGATAGGTTACGATCCGAACTCAAGAAATAGTGATTTCCTATGGAAAGTGATGAAGTGGAAGTCATTGAGAATGACGATCCTACTTGCTATCAAGAAGCGATGTCCTCTCCTAATTTGGATAAATGGTTAGGAACCATGGAATCCAAATTACAATCCATGTTTAACAATCAAGTTTGGAACTTGATTGGGCTACCTAAAAGTGTAAAAACTAAAGGGTGCAAGTAGGTCTTCAAAGACCAACATGGATGTGAAGGTGTATACTTTTATGACAAAGGATTGTAGCAAAAGGACTTAGGTTAATTCATAGTATTGACTATGTTGAAACCTTTTCCGCCAGTTACAATGTCGATGTCTGTTAGAATTTCAATTGCCATGATCGCATATTGTGACTATGTGATATGACAAATGGATGACAAACGACTTTCTTTAAATGGAAAAATTATTAAGGATGTGTAATGTACACAACCCGAATAGTTTGTCGATCCAAGAAACTCTAATAGAGTATGCATGTTGCAAAAATCCATGAGATGGGTTGAAGCAAGCTTAAAGGAATTGGAATCTTCGTTTTGATGAATTGGTCAAAGAGTTTGATTTTATCAAGTACGAAGATGAATCTTGTGTATGCATGAAATTCAGTGGGAGCATGGTATTATTTCTATTGTTTATTACAATGATATCTTACTCATTGGAAAAACAAGTTCCGACACTTAAGACTGTTAAGTCTTGGTCAAGGAAAGGTTTCTCAATGAAAGATATGGGTGAAGCCGATTACAACCTTGGCATCAAGATCTATAAAGATGGATCTAGAAGGATAAATTGGTTTGAGTCAAAGTGTTCACATTGACAAGATTCTTAGAAGGGTCTAAGAAGAGTAGCTTGTCAATGGGTCATGGTATTTCTCTTAGCAATTTTCATTGTCTTATGACAAGTGATGAGCAAAAGGGAATGAATGAAGTTCCATACGCCGCGGCACTTGGATCCGTCATGTATGCCATGATTTGTACTAGACTCGACGTCTCGTATGCTATAAGCATGATGAGTCGATACCAATCTGATCCTGTTGAGAACCAATGGATGGCAGTCAAGATGATCCTAAGTACTTAAGAAGAACTAAGGATACGTTCTTGGGATTTGAAAGATTGGAAGTTAATCTTGTTGTAAGGGTTACAAAGATGCTAGCTTCCAAACTGACAAAGTTATTTTAAAAATCGCAATTAGAATTTGTGTTTGTGCTTATTAGAGGTGCAGCTTTTGATTGGAAGAGTTCCAAGCGTAAATTGTAGCCGATTCTACTACTAAGGCCATATTTTAGCAACATATGATGTAGCCGAAAGAGGCAGCTTGGATCAAAAGTTCATTTAGTATTTTGGAAATACTTCAAGTGTTTTTCCAAGTATCACTAATCGGTGAAACTTTTGTTATGACAATAGTGGTGCCACTTGTGCAAACAATGGAACCAAGGTCACAACAGATGATCCAAACACTCACTTAGACGTTCTTCGAGGAATTCATAAAGAATGAGAAGACGTTAAAATATACAAAGTATCGCCCGATGATGACATAAAGGGATTCACTTACAAAGACACTCGCATAGGCGTAAGCATGATGGGCATGTTAGATCCATGAGTATTCGATACATAAATGGAGCCTAGTGCAAGTGGGAGACCTGGTGGTAATGCCCTAGGCTTTAGTTATGTTTAATCGAAAACCGTTATGTATCATCTTTATCGTTTATGTTTATTATTTGATTGTTATATAGTTTGCATATTTATTATAATAATCACCGTCCCTAATTATTAAGAGAATAATTAGTATAATTGTCAATGGATAATCATGTGATGATTATATGCATAAGAGATGCACATTGAAATTATGGGTACTTGTTAGAGAACAAGTGATCGGACATGACCCGCATGAGATTTATGTAATGGTCAAATGTCATACTTAAATCTCATACGGTTACTTCATTTATTTCCTAGACTCGAGACTATCATAACCTTACATATGATGAAAGCCATGTTTGATTATAGTCAAACGATATCTTAACACGATATCTATAAAGGCTATCATTGGCATGATCGGCTTCATGATGGGAAGGATGATAAGTCAAGAAGGAGTTTGTCCCTCTAAGAGAGATGTTATGCTTGGGCCCTCGATGAGCGATAATGATGAAAGTGTATGGCCGTACCCCAATATGATTGGAATTATCATTATACTCAAGAATCGAGAAAGCATTGAACAATAACAAGTTGACAAGGACCATGACTTGTGTTCAATATAACATCGTGAGACAAAAGGGATAAATGGAAGTACACCGTTGGAAACGTGAACTCTTACGTTACATCATTTGGGTAGACATAATGGCTTGCTAGAGTCCGCTTATGTCTTATGAGGTTCGATATGATCGAACTCATTGCCAACATGATGTAATCCTATTGGGTCACACACAACTAGAATGAATTGGTTAAACCAGAGGAAGAATGATTGAGAGGCACAGAATCGGAAGTTACTTATGTCACGCGACATAACAAGCCAACGGCTTTGATATACCGCGCGACATAATAGGCCAATACGCGTCTTTGACAGCCTGTCTCTCCTAATTCGATTAGAAGAGGTATTTACACTATTGTAGTATAAATACAAGGGTACTGTCAAACCTAAAAGCCTAGCCGAAATTTTAAAAGCAAAATTCACAATAAAATTCTCTCAATATTCTTCAAGGTTTAGATCTAGCAATCAACAAGAAATTGTTCTTGGATTCATTCAAAGGTGTGGATACCAAAAGAGGGTCTTCGCTCGTTCATCGATCAAGGCCTAGAGTTCAAGCAAGTTGAAGAACGAAGTTTGTGATTCGATATCACATAATCAAATCGTTCGATAGCTCAAGACCGGAAAGCGTTTCAAGGTTGGTTTAATTCTATCTCATAGGTATTCAAATTAATTGTATAGAACGGATCCTAGGGCTTCTTGGGTTTTATGATTTTAATGCTTAATTCCGCTGCGCATGGACCCGTAAAACCCAACACTTGCCTCGTCTTACACCAAAGGTGCATTTGGCCGGGTTAAGTCTCATGCTGTGGTCTCGGAGGCGACCGAAGAATTTTCTCAGATCAATGAAGTGTTGGCCATTGGATCCTTTGGAATGTATTATCATATCGTCCACATAGACCTCAATTTCTTTGTGGATCATGTCGTGGAATAAGGTCAGCTGCCCTTCCGGTAGGTAGCCCCTGCTCTTGATCCGAATGGCATAACCGTGTAGCAGTACGTGCCCCAAGGGGTGGTGAAGGCTGTCTTGGCTTGGTCTTCCTCTGCCATCTTGATTTGGTTGTAGCCGGCAAAGCCGTCGACAAAGGACTTGACCTCATAATTGGCCTTGGTATCCACCAGCATGTCAATGTTTGGCAGGGGGAAATCGTCTTTTGGGCTAGCCTTGTTCAGATCTCTGAAGTCCACGCAGCATCGGATCTTCCCGTTGGCCTTGGTCATCGTTACTATGATGGAAAGCCATGTCGGATATTTAATCACCCTGATGAACCCTGCTCTGAGCATCTTTTCTATCTCCTCCTTGACTTTCGGGTTGAGCGGTATCCGGTGTTCAACTATGGAAGGATCGAGGCCTGGCATATCCTTATAGGACCATGCAAACACATCCACAAATTCTCTCAGCAGCTCAATCAGAGCATCCTTTTCAGTTCCTTCGAAGAAACTACCAATCTGCGTCTCTTTAGGCTCTTCCGCAGTTCCCAAATTCACACTTGTCAAAACTTTTTCGGCAGCTTAGGCTCGATTTTCCTCTTTCCGAACAACCTGCTTAAAGATTTCTTTAATATATTGTTCATTTAATGTGTCTGCTTCTTTATTTAATGAATCATTATTAACTGTTTTTAGGTTATTAGTTAATTTATCATTAGTTAGAGTGGCAATTAGGGAATACTCAGAAAGGTCCATCATTTCATTAAGAACAAAGGGGAATACAGCATTGGCTGCAATTTCGTAGTCTTCAGGCGTAAGGCCATCAGACGACTCTAGAGACTCAAACTTGACAATGAGAGACTCAGAGGACTCTACATAGGTTGACACAAGGGGACGGGGGACCAATCCAAGCTTGGTGATCATTTCCTCCTTGGTTGCGGCCGGACCCGAGAGGATTTCCCAATTCTTCAGTGGCATTGCTGTCAGTGGCCTCATGACTCAGGAATTGCATTGTTTCTGTTCTCCTTCCTCGATCATTGCTACCATCTTTTTGACTGAACCGAAATCAATCAGGTCTGGCACCCGAACCTCTTCTCCGAATAACTGCTGCATAACTGGACCATCCCAATCATCTGAAAAGACCTCTGCAGCTTTAGCTTTTGGCACTGTCAGTTCAAACTCAGGCTTTGGGCCTTCCTGGACAATTGGAATTGTGGTAGTAAGCTTCTCGAACTGTTCTACTAGGCTTGGCACGCCTTTGAAAGTATACTCGCTCTCGATGGTAGTGGTAGCCCCAGGTATCTTGGGTAGATCTGCAAACATCCTACAGACTAGGTTGGCTTTGTTTCCCCTGGACTTTCTGAGGTCATCTTGTAGCTTCAGCCATCCCTCCGTAGGTTCTTTGACTGTGGCATTACCATGCTGTGTAGGACCTTTCACGAAGTAGTCAGCCAGATTAGGACTGAAAGGGAGAGATTTAGGGTCATTAACCGGGACCCTTCTTGTGGTAGCTTCTTCCCTCTGCAGAGCAATTTCCTTTCCCTTTGCAATTTTCCCCGAAGTCGGTTCATACCCCAGGCCATGGCGAGTTTTCTGCTCTTTCACCTCGATGACTTTGTGGGTTCCTTGTTGATGCTTCCCCAGACCAAGGCCAGGTAGATAGCTCATCTTTCTCATCATTTTCAAGACCGAAGGGATTTTATCCCGAGTGATTGTCAGATCTACGTTGCAAACTTGGGCTTTAGGAGTCTCGACTGTGAAGCCTGTCAGCATGAGGCCGTCCTCATCATGTTTGATTTCCAGAATATGTATTCCTCCTGTATTCTTGCCCTCCAAAGTGCCTAGATCCCCGTAAATGGTTGTTAGATCCCCATCTGAGACAAACTTTACACATTGATGGAGGCTCGAAGCGACCCCCTTGACCTGATGCAGCCAAGGTCTTCCCAACAGGGCATTAAAGGTGATCGGGATATCGATAACCTGGAATTCCACAGGTATCATTTTCTTGCCAAACCATAAGTTCAAAGTGGCAACCTCGAGTACTGTGCGAGACATCGAGTCATAAGCTTTGACTGTGAGGGAGGAAGGCTTTAGATCTGTGGACTTAATGTCGAGCAGACTCATGATCTTTGCCGGGAGGATATTCATTCCGGACCCATTGTTAACCAAAACCCGAGGGAGGCGTCGTTCATCTAACTGGACTGTGATGAAGAGAGGCTCGTTATGAACGGCCCCGAACTAAGGGAGATCAAGGTCCATAAAAGTGATTATGTTCCCGTACTGGATGCTCCCAATCAATTGCACCACGTTGTCGGGAGTAGCATTAATAGGGACCAAAGTGCGGGCCAGGCTTTCTTCCAGCTTTAGCTTGTGGGGATAAGATGAGGTGAGTAGGGACCATAGAGAGATGTTGGCCTGAGTTTGCTTCAACTGGGTGAGCACGGGATCCTCCTTCTCTGGGTCAGGAGTTTCGGCGGTTCTGACATAGGGGTTACGGTTCTCCCCGGGTGCTTGATCTGCTACCTTCTTATCTGCCTTGGAGTTCCCCTGGTAGATCTGCCCGGATCGGGTCACAAGGTTGACTTCCTCATCTGTTGCTTCTTTGCTAGATTTCTTCAATGCTGCCAAGGTAAGCGGAGGAGCCTTTTTGGCTACTGGCCACTGGTTCTGACGGAGCTTAGCGATGGTGAAGGTTTCGAGATTTATGACCCGTGGTTTGGGCTCAACTGGTTTCCTGGGAGCAAAAGGAGTTGCATTATTACATTCCTGCCCTGCGTAGTTGATCACCTCTTTGCCTTTAGGAGGAGCAGGAACAGTGTTAGAGGGAGGAGCTCTTTTTTTTTTTTTTTTTTTTTTTTTTTTTTATTTGGAGCTCAGACTGTGCAAAAAAGGTGCAAAGATACTGTTGATTGTAAGCCTTTTCAAACTTAGCCGCGGAGTTAACAATGGCCCGTAAGTCTGAGTAGGGGAAGTGACTGAGGGAGGTTCTCAAATGCGATTTCAGGCACGACTGGAAGATGTCCAACTGTTCCTCTTCAGAAGGAGGGATGGCCATCTCACTAAGTTTCAGATTCCACCGCTTGTAAAAATCCCCAACATTCTCTTCGGGACGCTGCACGGTTGTATGCAAATCAACTCTATTTGTTTCCCATTCCAAATTAGCTTTGTACTTCTCTGTGAAGGCACTGGTGATCTGGTCCCATGTAGCCCTGGCCTCGAGTTTTAAGCGGAAGAACCATTTTAGAGCACTGGATTTCAAAGAGAGACTGAAATAGTCAGCCAACTACTGATTGGTGCATCCTTTGGCCTTCATTGCCAAGGTATACGTGTCCAGATGAGTTTTCGGGCATGCAGTCCCATCAAACAGGTCCAGATTAGGCATTACAAACTTGTGGGGCAGGGGAACAATGGAGTTCGGGTCTATAGGCCGGAAGGCAGACTTCTTAGCAGTCAATTCGGCAATCTGCGCTTTCATTTCCTTGTGTTCTCCATGAACCAGGCCAGGTGAGGGTCTTGTGGGGGAGCCATGGCGTTCAGACCAGTGACGGAACTGGAGAGGGGAGCTACCACTGGCGGCAGACTAGTGGATGGAATGGCCGGTTCGGGGATATAGGTAAAAACCTGCCCTTGGCCTGAATTACCCAGGGGGCGTGAGTAGGAGCCTGGGAAAAGGGATAGAACCTTGCGGCTTGCTGTTGACTTTCAATCGGCAAAGAGGGTGGAGGCAGGCCTGATGTATCCGGATAGCTTGGGTTTCCAGGGTGAGGCTCATAAGTAGGCTTAGGTGCGGGCTGGTGTCCCTGGTTATTGAACTGTATGCCAGGCTGTGGCGAGGGTGCATAACCGAGAGGGTATTGTGGTCCGGGAGATTCTGATGAAACTGGATTAGGGACTTGGTTGCCCATTGATCCCTGAGTGAGAAATGGGTTTGTGGAAGCTGTGTTAGGAGCAGCTGAACTAGCATCATTCTGAGGGCTCACGATCGTTGTCCCGAACCAAACTGTGGTGGCATCCCAAACTGTTGCTGCGGCACTCTGAACTGCTGTTGTGAAGGTCCGTCTTGATCGTTTCCGAACTGAGACGGGATCCCAATTAGCTGTGGCATTCCAAGGTACCCCCAACTATGAGGAGACATTCCGTGCTGATTTTGCCCCCAGTGAGGAACTGCGAACTGATTAGTCACGTCAGACTGCATGGGTCCAGTAGTCTGTAGCTGGGGAGCTGGCTGACCCAAAGACCGAGGAGCATAGGTTCTGGTAGTAGTGCCATAGGAGGTTGATGGCGGCATCCTGGAGTAGTCAGGGCGACTGAGAGTGGGATTGGGGTCCTCTTCTTCTTCCACGGTGAAGGTGCCATCGGGATTGAGAGTGGCGGCCATACCATGGCTCCTGATAGCTTCCATAAGGCTATTAATCTATGCTTCCTGTCGCAATCTCATCTCGTTTCGCTAACCGATTCCACGCTGCCGTTACGCTTTGAGGAGTCCCGGGAGGCGGAGTGATGTTGTCCCCATCATTACCGTCTGATGCAGACATTCTGAAACCCGGAGTCGGAACAAATGGTGAAGCTGATGATGCGCTTGACTCTTCCCAACTGATCAAATGGTGACCCGGTGCCCGGAACCAAGCTTTGTGAGGAGCTGCGGAGGAAAGACACGAGGGTTCAGATATTTGGGAGTGAAGGAGGGTAGGTGTTTGGGCTTTGGGCTCATGCAACATGCAGTTATTTTTTCCTGTTTACTTAAAACATGTTTTATTAAACCTAAGCGGTTGGAAAAGATTGCTCTTCTTTTTCGCAAACTATTCTGATTCCTGGATCAGTGGAACCCATCACTACGCCTGCGGACCCTCAACCTGTAACCCCGAACAAGGGTTCCGTAGGGTAAGCAGGTCCCACCGACCGAAAAGAAAACGATCCTAAAGTCTGGCGGGTAATCTAGTCTTAACGAGCATTCGATGTAAATTACGGACAAAGCTGACGTCAAAGGTCAAGATTATGTCCGGGGAGCTCGACGAAAAGTCGGCATGGTTCGGACTGATAAATGTCCATAATTGATCTTGACCCGTCGTCAGTTAAGTCATAATTAGACAGGGAATGATCGTTAATCCTTGATGACTCAGTGTTATGCCGGGAGTCGGTGCATAAGTTGTGCTGGTCACAGTCAAAATCAAGGCGCCAGTCAAGATCTGGTCAAAGTCTGTGACGGAAAACCGACAGGACTTCGACTGATTAGGGTCCCCGAAAGATATTGACTTGGCATGCCGACTAAGACTTGACTGGCAAGGTGTATACACAGACAGGGCACGACACGGACCAGACTAAAAACCAACCGGGTCTCGGACAAAGTGTGTCACGGACAAGTGCATGGTCGACACGAGGCTCCAAGGGATGTTTGGGTAGTCCCGTGCTCGCACCGAGAGGCGTAATAAGGCCAAACGGGCTGCTACTGGGATTTCCCCGGGTTAAGGACGTAGTGTGCAGTGTAAGGCCAAGTGCGCGTAGTGTGCGGCAGTCTATCTTCTTTTTCTGAGTAAAATAGAAATTTTCACATGTGTCTTAAAGAGTATGATGCATGCAAAAAATTTGAAAATGATTTTTTTTTTTGAAATTTTTTTTTGAAATTTTTTTTTTTGAAATTTTTTTTTTGAAATTTTTTTTGAAAATTTTTTTTTGAAGGCAAATGAACACATAAGCACATAAGCACAAAATTCAAACAGTTAAAGAAACGAGTCTGACAGTCAAGATATCGATTCTTCCGGGACAGTCAAAACAACACGAAATGTGCAAAACCAACACACACACACACAGTACAAATGGTTTCAAATGCCGGGACGGAAGTTTGACCCACAAAAGCTTTTCGTTTTTTTATTCTTTTTTTTTAAAATTTATTTTTAAAAAAAAAAAGATAAAGCTTATTTATTTTCAGATCCCCAGCAGAGTCGCCAACTGTGATGATGTACCCGATTTTCATTTTTTTTGAAAAATCAAAACAGAGTCGCCACGCCGTTTTTAGTTTTAAGGGCCAAAACTTTGAAAAATGCCCAAAATTAGAGATTTGGGTTCGGAGGTCACGTTACACTCCGGGAAGAACGTTAAGGTTCATCCGGAATGCCTCGTAAAACGAGTCTTCCTAATTTAAAACCATTTGTGTGTGTGTGTGTGTTTTGCAAAAAGGAGTTTTCCGAAAATAAAAGTTTTGACTGTACTGGACTGAAATTTACCAAAATAATGTGCTTCTGTGAGTGAAAAATGACTGAAAAACAAAATGTCTGTCCCCTTACATTCTTGTCCGCGCGGACCAGAGCGAGGGTCATTCCTATCCACGCGGATGAGACCGTAATATTCCTTTTTTGCAGCTTTCCAGTCTGATTCTGTAAATTCCAGAATGTGAAATGGAGTTACAGAATCAGAACTGGAGTTGGCACCAGAAAATGATAAGAAAACATTTTTGAATTTGGCATCCATGCTTGTCCCCACTTTTCTTAGGCTTTGATTAGTGATCACTAAACATGATTAGTGGTGATCTACTATATCAAGCCATCCTTAGGGTACATTAGGACTTGAAAGCATTTCATTTGCTTGAGATGGGGAGATTTAACATGAAATAAAGATTAATGTATGAAAATTGATTTTAGGTTAAGGATGTATCAACTTTAGAGTGGATTTCTAAGGTGGTCATTAAGATAACCATCCTTGAGATCTTTGAACTCAATGTATCAACTTCACCCTTTTTGTAACCTATAAACCTTAATGATCTTCATCCATGGAAATGGTTCCAAAGTGAAGATCCTAGGCTTGGAAAAATGTTTTTAAAGAAATAAAGACAATTTAGACCTTTTAACATGGTCATCCATGGAAATTTATTCCAAGGTGACTACATTTTAGGCCAAATGAAGACTAATATCACAAGAAGAAGGTGAAAATAAGAATATGGACCATTTAGTGTGATCATCCAAGGAGATGAACTCCAAGGTGACCACACTTTAGGTCAAGAGACCAAGTAACACTTAGTTAATGTAAGAAGAGGAGGACAACAAACTAATAGAATGTAGATCCTTGTAGAGAATCATCCATGGAGATGAACTCCATGGAGATCCTCTTGGATCTAGAACAAGAGATGAACAATGAGCAAGTTACATCTTTAGAGTATGAGATGTATGCATGGATGAGAGAGATTTAGGTAGGGAGAAGGAGGGTTTACCAATGGTTGTACCCTATCTTCCTTGGTTTTGTGTTTGAGGCTTGAATTTGTTCAAGATTTGTGTTGGGATTTTGTGTTTTTTGTTTGGTGTAGAGGCTGTTTTTTGGTATTTTACGAATATGATAGTGAGGGTTGTAATTCTTGTCTTGTTAAACTGAGAGAGAATGATTTAATTTATAGGCAGATTTTAGGTTACAGACATATCCACGCGGATAAGACTGAGCCTCATTCTTGTCCGCGCGGATTAGAATGCTGGCGTGCCTGACTCTGCAGAAAGCAGCTTTGGCTGCTTGCAATTAATGCAAAGTTGGTCAATTTCTTGGAAATGACTCAACCAATCCGGTTTTTGACCTATTTTTAATATTTCTTTAAGGCCCTTTTTTGTTTAAATTGCCTTAGGAAATGACCAAAATGCCCTTAACTGTCCATTTGACGTGAAAGTCATTAAATTGGGCTGAAGGATCATTGGAGGTTCAGATTGGGACACTTACACCCTTGCAAGATTGTTCGGAAAATCAACGACAACGCTTATGTGGTGGAATTACCAACTGGGTGGAATATCTCCCCAACTTTTAATATGGCGGATTTAGTTGCTTTTTACCCGGATGAGCCTCTTTATGATGACATGGATTCGGGGACGAATCCTTTAAAGTAGGGGAGCATGATGTAGATCGTGTTGAGGTAGAACAACTTGGGGACCAAGAAGGCATGGCATTTGAAAATTCTGGTGTTTAAAAGAAAAATAAGTCTGAAGCAGAGGTGCTCGGCCGAGCTGTTTCATTGACTCGGCCGAGGGGGAAGAAGGCAGAAACTTGGGTTTTGACAGTAGCTATGCTCGGTCGAGTCAAGCCGTTGCTCGGTCGAGCCAAGGCTGTTGCTCGGCCGTGCTAATTCAGCGACTCGACCGAGGGGTTCCTGGAAGGATGTGTCTGTTGGGTTTGTGTCTGTTGCTCGGTCGTGCTAATTCAGCGACTCGGCCGAGGGGTTCCTGGGAGGGACATGTCTGTTGAGGTCACACCTGTTCATCGAAGGGGCATGTCTGATTCATAATTCTATCTTTTCGTCAATACATTTGTAAATAAGTTCTTCCCTATTGTAAGTAGTATAAATACGTTAGTCTTTCATTGTTTTATACATCAAGTTTTATATAATCAAATTATTGCTTTGCAATTATTGTCCCTTTTCGGTTGTTAATCAAAGTCCAGTTTAACTTTGATTTTTGAGATTTCTCTTGGGAAGTCTCGTTTGAGATTCATTTAGACGATTCTTGTTATTGTATTCCGCTGCGTACACATTATATTTATATTTTCTTCATGTATTTAAAAAAAAAAGCAAAAAAAGGGTTTTGTTACTTACTTTTAGCTACTTACATTTTATTTTCTATTTTTTGGGCATAATTTTTTTTTTCTTAAGCATGGCTCAAGTTAATTAATTTTAAAACCATACAAATACAAATAAAATTTAAATGATAACTTTGAAACTTTATTTTTGGGAAGGGCTATTGTAACTACAACTTTTATCTATCCCCAACATTCATCAAATATTAGTAAATCAATCAACATATTGACAAAAATGCCCTTAACTTCATCATACTTTAAAAGAAAAAGATCTTTTTAAATTTATCATTTTTACTTTATAATTCTTTGAATTATATTTTTATGTTTTAAGAAAATAAATCAAGACGAGTCTGATTTAAAAAAATAAAATAAAATGAGTGATGATTGAGAAATAAATTTTATGCATAGTAATAGAAAATAAAAAATTACCAACGAAGAGAAAGTAATGTATCTGTTTTTTCCTTTCACTTACCAATAAAAATCAATTGACTCACGTAATTTCTATGATTTTTTAAAAAATATTACTCCGTACTACATCATCCAATATTTGTGATTGAAGATAATAATATTTGAAGATGCAGGAAACAATCCAGATCAGCCTTAGTCCAGCAGTTATGTTGATCTCCAGCTAAATGACCTGAAATCACGAACAAACAACTAGCCGGGTTGGCCTCCGGCTAAGACCCTCCGGCGTGATGATGAGATAACGTGTATTAGGCTTATAAACTGAATTGAATAACGTAATACTCAAATAGCAAATAAGACATTTCATTTGAACGTTGGATGTCGTTAGGTATTTATAGTGTTGATGTATGATCGTGTTGAATCCCTAAAATCACGGGAATAATATTGGCGTAACCGACTCCGAGAAAGTAGGAGGCGGTTACAAATAACGATGTGGGTTAGGGCACGTGTTGGTAGGTCGAGGTCGTTTGAATGGTCAAGGGCGACCTGACTTTGTAACTTGGTCTGATATGAATTGTACAAGTATGTGATCGTATGTCGGACGAAGGTAGGTCGGGACCAATGATGGTCGGACAATGAGCTAGGTCGACTGATCTATGATGGTCCGTTGGTATTTTAGCGATTGGACCGGCCCATTAGATAATATGGTCTCAATATTGTATAAAAGGTTGGACTTTACTCGTTGGGCCTGGCTTCCGTTCAGTGGCCCCCAACTTTCTGAGTTGACATTGTCGACCAGGAAGTTATGAAAAAAATTGTGGAGGCTTACATGGTTCGTTGTTGGATGGTCGACTGAGTTGACGTGGCTTGATCTCGAGCATTGACTTTTTGACGGTTGGATGAGTTAAGGCATCGTAATGATTGTATGATTCTGGCGATTGGACATCCTTCATGGTAACCACTGTTGGCATTAATTGACGAAAATAACTGTTGCGTCGCCTACCCTTTCCAATTCAGGAAAAGATTTGGAAACACATAAAAAGGAGAATCATTTTCCTTTCAGAACTTTACAAACCCCCAAATCTCTGAATCTTCAAATAGCAAGAATAAAGGGAAGGCGATCATTTTTCTGGTGTAATCGAGCAACCATCTCCGTTTCCAAGTCCTTTCTACTTCGAATTAATAAAGGTGCCCTTAGATTCCTCTGTAATTAGGTTTACTTTCAAGCTTTTCTTGGATTTTGCCATGGCTAGGACCTTTGTCTGCGAGCCAGGTGTTAGATACGGATATAACTCTCAAAACCTTAGGATTTACAAACGTCTAGAGGGTCCATGGAAGGAGAGGACCCGAGAGGAGTGTATAACCATCCTAAATAGGTGGGGTTTATGTCGTGGCGTTGTAGATATCCCAGCCGGTGAGAGTAAAGGGGAGTTAGAGGTGGACGATCCAAGGATTATTTTCTTCCGTCTCTTCAACAAGTTGATAGACCACTGTAAGTACCCAAATCCGGATCATCAAAATCTGTTAAAAGTTAATCGGAGTCCGTTAACTGGCCCGTTTCAGGTTAACCGGAACCCGTTAAACTCCCCGTTCTCAAGCCAACAAGACGTCTCGGGACTGCCCCGTGCATCCCAACGTCAAAGCGTACTCAACACACGTTATCACACGTAAAAGTACAGATTTTCCTAAAAAACGCACTTTCCGGGGGCATTTCGGACATTTTCCGGACAGTTATTTAAAAAACGGACAAAATCGGGAATAACGGGACGAAAACCCTACCCCAAGTGAGTCACAGGGGCACGTGGCACACATGCCACAGCCCTCTAGTCAACATCAATCAGATTTCAGAGTGAAAAGACCAAAATGCCCCTGAGATTGAGTCACAGTCTGTCCGGACTGTTTTACAGGCAAAACAGAATTGTCAGCAGGTCCTCCCAATTTCCAAAATACCACAAAACCCCCCCAAATTGAGGTAAAGTCCGTCCGAACTCTTTTGCAAAATCACCCTATAAATACAGAGGACTGTCAAAAATTTCAAGGAGGAAGAATTTAATCCGTTTTCACCATAGCCCACGGCATAACCAGTTTCCACCCTCTCTCGAGCCCCGTTTTGCCTCGATTTGCCTGAAAACCTTGCTTTTCAACCAAACACGAACCAAACCATATCGAAACACCTTTTCAAACACTAAACCGTATCCCGTATACGTCAACCAAGCCAAAAGAGTCAACCCCTAGCCATAGGTAACACTCTCTCTCCCTAAACACTCGTTCCGTCTCGGTTTACGCGCTCGTCGCTACAACCGTTTCGATCGATAGTTATTGAAATGTAGACGTCACCGTCAACGGGGTCCGATACGTTTTAGTCCAAGATCCTCTTCTCTCCCGTAAGAGAAGTAATCTCGGGTTAAAATGGCGTTCCGGCCCCATTCTTTACTTTTTATGTCATTTAATGGTCCAGATCGTTTGATCCGTTGAATGTCATTTACTTTATGCAACTTTATAGTCTGAACCATTCGGTTCGTGATAGTAATTTAACGGTCCGGATCGTTTGATCCGTTGAATGTCCTTTACATTACACAACTTTACAAATCTGAGCCGTTTGGCTCGTTGATCGCACCTTTAATGTCCGGATCGTTTGATTCCGTTGATACCGCACTTTAAATACTGTCATTTACAAGTCCGAGCCATTTGGCTTGTGATAGTATTTACTTATCAAAGTCCGAGTCGCAAAACGATTCGTTGATCGCATCTCATTTAATGCTTTTTTTCCCGTAAAATCGCTAACAATGTAATGCCAGATTCAAAACCGGAGTTCGACATTCGAACTCTCTTTCAAAACGCGCAAAGTGACGTTTGGCATCCAAACGATCATCTTTAAAATCAAAACGCGACGTTTGACATTCAAACGCTCTTTTCTTAAAAGTCAACATTTGACACTTAAGTTAAAGATTCAAAACTCGTCACTCGCACCTCTTTTCCTAAAAAACTCCAAAACCGACGTTTGTCATTCAAACGCTCGCTTTTTCCCTAGAATCATAAAAATCAACGTTTGACATTCAAACCAAGATTAAGCTTGTCATTCAAGCCCCCATTCAAAATGCAAACACATACACACACACACAATTTCGAGAAAGGTAGAAAGACTCGTCATACGAGGCATTTCGGGTGATCTCAAAATACTCTTCCCGAAACGTAACATGACCTCCGAACCTAACAATCTCTAGTACTAAAAAGCCTTTTCCAAGTTTTGGCTACCAATCAAAATGTCCCCTTTTCAAAGCCTTTTCCAAGTTTTGGCTACCAATCAAAACGTCCCCTTTTCAAAGCCTTTTCCATGTTTTTGCTACCAATAAAAACGACACCTTTTTCAAAGCCATTTTTCAACATTTGGGCTCAAAATACAAAACCGCGTGGCGACTCCTCTCCTTCCCGAAAGCGAGGTCCCAATCATCCGCGAAAGACAACTGCTTCGCCGCACAGCCCCGCGCGCGATCACCGGGGTGATTTCAACCACCTTATTATTTTCTATATCAAGTCCAACAAACCACCTTTTCCTAGAGAAAGATTAGAATTCCCAGGGGAATCTAGGTTGCCCATAGGTAGTTTGGAACATACTTCGACTAGGACTGATTCCCCTGTTTATGTGTCTTCTGTAGATATGGCTGTTGGTGTTATGCCCTAGGCCTATGATTGATAGACTTATGTGTTGACATTATTTATTATTATATGAGATGTTTATCATTTTATTATTATATGTTTTGTATATTTGTTTATAATAATCTCCGTCCCTAATTATTAAGAGAATAATTAGTATAATTGTCAATGGATAATCATGTGATGATTATATGCATAGAGATGCACATTGAAATTATGGGTACTTGTTAGAGAACAAGTGACTGGACATGACCCGCATGAGATTTATGTCATGGTCAAATGTCATAATTAAATCACATACGGTTACTTCATTTAGTCCCTAGACCTGAGATTATCATGATCTTACATATGATGAAAGTCATGTTTGATTTTAGTCAAATGATATCTTAACACGATATCTATAAAGACTATCTTTGGCATGATCAGATTCATGATGGGAAGGATGATAAGTCAAGAAGGAATTTGTCCCTCGGAAGAGAGATGTTTTGCTTGGGCCCCTCGATGAGTGATAATGATGAAAGTGTATGGCCGTACCCCAATATGATTGGAATTATCATTATACTCAAGAATCGAAAAAGCATTGAACAATAACAAGTTGACGAGGACCATGACTTGTGTTCAATATAACATCGTGAGACAAAGGGAGAAATGAAAGTACACCAATGGAAACGTGAACTCTTACGTTATATTATTTGGGTAGACATAATGGCTTGCTAGAGTCCGCTTATGTCTTATGAGGTTCGATATGATCGAACTCATTGCCAATATAATGTAATCCTCTTGGGTCACACACAACTAGAATGAATTGGTTAAACCAGAGGAAGAATGATTGAGAGTCTCTGTATCTGGCTACATATGTCACGCGACATACTAAGCCATTGTCTTAATATACCGCGCGACATATTAAGCCCGTACGCGGTTTTGAAAGCCTGTTCTCTTAATACGATTAGGAGACGTATTCATGCTATTGTAGTATAAATATGAGAGGTCTGTCAGACCTAATTCCCTAGCCGAAATTTTCAAGCAAAATGCACAACAAAATACTCTCAATATTCTTCAAGGTTTAGATCTAGCAATCACCAAGAAATAGTTCTTGAATTCATTCAAAGGTGTGGATACCGAAAGAGGGTCTTCGCTCGTTTATCGATCAAGGCCTAGAGTTCAATCAAGTTGAAGAACGAAGTTTGTGATTCGATATCACATAATCAAATCGTTCGATAGCTCAAGAACGGAAAGCATTCGAGGTTGGTATAATTCTATCTCATAGGAATTTAAATTAATTGTATAGAACGGATCCTAGGGCTTCTTGGGTTTTATATTTTTAATGCTTAATTCTGCTGCGTATGGACCCGTAAAACCCAACAGTGGTATCAGAGCCCCGTTCGTATGATTAAGTTTGAATTAACATGCTAGATTTAAGATATAAATTGTTTATATGCTTATTGCATGTTTTGTATGCGATAGAATTTTTAATTGTTTATGTGAAACAATGTGAAAATCGTTTTCGAATTATGCTGAATTAAATATGTAAAAGGGTTATTTTATGTGATTTAATTGCATGTGATATGAATTGATTTGAATCTGGAAATCCTGTAATCTGGCTGCTTAGGTCGCGCGACATAGCGAGCCTCATAAGGAAATCTGGTAATCTGGCTAGTTATGTCACGCGACAAACCTAGCCTCTGGCTGATGTTGTCACGCGACATAATAAGCCAAATCTGGGCAGAATCAGTTTGTTCAATTTTTCTGCTATTTTGTGATTGTGTTTACAATCTGATATGTTCATATGAAAATCTGGATGTTATAAAATTAAGTTTATAAGGCCATGCTAGATTGATTCATTATTTATGCATGATTAATTGATTAAAATATGATTTTAATAATTATTGCGATGCATGTTTTATTTGTTCTTACATGCTAAGAATTTTTTAATTAGATGTTTAGTTGAAACATGATATTTAGTTTCCTAATATGTTTAGATTTAGACATTGTAAATTTTGGATCTTATGATTGTTTATGGAAACAAGTCATAAATACACGAAATTTAAAAGGAAACTTATTGTTTATAAAAGGAAGTGATTATGTTGCTAAATCAGAGTTGATTTCTGGTTGTGCATGTCTAGGAGAGTTCTGTCTAAGGAAGAGTTGGTACTTAAGAAGTCCTTGTGGCTCACCTATCTTCCTGGGAACTTACCTGGTGCATGATTTTGACTATCTTTCTGATATGCTTATAATCTACCTTTAAAGAACCTTCATTTAACTTTTAAGTTCTTTATGCCAATTCATGATTAAAAACACTTGAGACCATTCGGATAGTTTTGGGTGGGCTTGCCATAGCAAGGTGCTTTGATTCTATTCGAATGCGAGCAAGATGAGGAAATGGTGGTTCCTATACGTTTTAAAGTGAATGAACTTAATTGGGTTATCAAAATGGTTTTGGACCCAAGGCATAAGATGAGATTAAAATATGCCTAGACATATGGTGTCTTGAATAAATCTCATAAAAGATCTAAGAGTCATATATGTGATATGATTGATGTTTTCTACCTAATTAATTTAATTTTGAGCGGTTTGCCATAGCAAACTTGAAATTGAATTAAAGTTGGATCTTAGCCCATTAAATGTATATTATGCTTATTTGCATTTGAAGGTGTATAATTTAGTGGGAGCATTTAATTTAATGCATTATACTTTTCATATAATATGTTTACTTATATGTGTTCATATTTTATGTATATCTTTTTGTAGAATAAATGACATCAAACAATAATCACTTTTCACTGCGATCTGTCCTTGAGAAGGAAAAGTTGGAAGAGAATGGTACAAACTATATGGATTAGATCCGTAGTTTGAGAATTGTTCTCAAACAAGAGGAGAAAATGTACGTTCTCGATGAACCTATTCCACCTGAACCTGCTGCCAATGCTGCTAGGGCAATAAGGGATCAATATCTGAAGCACAAGCGTGACTCTACAGATGTTGGTTGCCTTATGCTCTCCGCCATGTGCAAGAACCTTCAGAAAGATCTTGAGCACTTGGGGACAGTCGACTTAAACAATCGGCTGATGGAAATGTTCCAAGTTCAAGCTAGGCAAGAAAGGTACAACACAGTTGCTGTCTTGACCTCATGCAAGATGAGTGAAGGAAAGCTGTTGGTCCCCATGCACTCAAGTTGAAGGGCCACATTGAGCATCTTGAAAGGCTCGGTTTTCCAATTAGCCAAGAGTTGGCTACCGACATAATATTGAATTCATTACCTAAAAGTTTTAGTCATTTCATAATGCACTATAACATGGGTGGAATGAATAAAAACCTTTCCGAGTTAGTTCAAATGTTGAACACTGCGGAAACCAATATTGTCGAGAAGAAAACCGACCAAGTGCTAATGGTTAACAAGGGGAAGGGTTTCAAGGGTAAAGGAAAGGCAAAGGTTGCTAATCCTAAGGCAAAAGTTGCCAAACCCAAAGAGGCTTCCAAGCCTAAAGAGGCTAAGCCCAAGTCCCAAGAGGACGCGATCTGCTTCCATTGCAATGAGATTGGACATTGGAGGAGAAACTGCGCAAAATACAAGGAAGCACTAAAGAAGAGCAAAGGAGTTGCTTCGACTTCAGGTATCTTTGTTATAGATATATTCCTATCTACTTCTAGTTCTTGGGTATTGGATACTGGATGTGGAACTCACATTTGTTTAAATGTGCAGGGTCTAAAGAACAGAAGGATGCTTAAGGAAGGTGAAGTGGACCTACGTGTGGGGAATGGAGCAAGAGTTGCTGCATTAGCCGTAGGAACTTATGAAGTTACTTTACCTAGTGGGCTAATACTTGTTTTGAACAATTGTTATTACGTTCCAGCTTTAAGTAGGAATATTATTTCGATTTCAGTTTTGGATAATGAAGGTTTTAATTTTCTTATATGTGATAAGAAATTTTCCATTCACAAGAGTGATATGCATTATTGTACTGCTGTTTCATTCAATGGCCTTTATATTCTTGATGTTGAAAATTGCGATAATGATGTCTATAACATTAACAAGAGATCTAAACCCGATGATGTAAACCACACTTACTTATGGCATTGTCGTCTTGGCCACATAAACGAGAAACGCATCTCTAAACTCCACAAAGATGGATTTATGGACTCACATGATTATGAATCATATGATACATGCGAATCTTGTTTACTTGGCAAGATGACCAAGGACCCATTTACCAAAACCGGTGAAAGGGCGGGCGACTTATTAGGACTCATACATACCGATGTATGTGGGCCTATGAGTAGCAATGCTAGGGGAGGATTTCGGTACTTCATAACATTCACTGATGATTATAGTAGATTTGGATATGTTTATCTAATGAAACATAAAAGTGAATCGTTTGAGATATTTCGAATATTTCAAAATGAGGTGCAAAATCAACTTGGCAAAACTATTAAGGTACTTCGATCCGATCGAGGTGGTGAATATTTGAGCCAAGAATTTGACAGTCATCTTAAGAGTTGTGGAATCGTTTCTGAACTCTCTCCACCCGGAACACCACAATGGAATGGTGTGTCTGAAAGGAGAAATAGAACTTTGTTGGACATGGTTCGTTCTATGATGAGTCAAGTTGAGCTTCCTTTATCCTTTTGGGGACATGCACTAGAAACTGCTTTGCTTTCACTATAAACGAGTTCCTACCAAATCGGTTCAAAAGACCCCATATGAGATGTGGCATGGAAGAAAACCTAGTTTGTCTTTCATGAAGATTTGGGGTTGCGATGCATATGTCAAGAAGTTAACTTCTGACAAGCTAGCACCTAAATCTGATAAATGTGTTTTCGTGGGATATCCTAAGGAAACTAAAGGATACTATTTCTACAACCGAAACGAGAACAAAGTGTTTGTTGCTCGAAATGGTACTTTCTTAGAAAAGGAGTTTCTTCGCAAAGGAACCAGTGGGAGTAAAATAGATCTCGAAGAAATTCGAGAACCCGAAAACAACATTGAACCAATGGTAGAAACTGAACCAAGTTCACAAACCGTTGTGGAACCGGTTCAAGATGCACAAGTTCTTCGCCGAAGTGGTAGGACACGATCCGAACCCGAGAGATATGGATTTCTCGTTACGGAAAGTGATGAAGTGGAGTTAATCGAAAACGATGAACCCACATGCTATCAAGAAGCGATGTCCGCTCCTGATTTAGAAAAATGGCAAGAGGCCATGAAGTCCGAATTACAATCCATGGCTGATAATCATGTTTGGAACTTGATTGATCCACCCGAAGGTGTAAAAACCATAGGGTGCAAATGGGTCTTCAAGAAGAAGACTGACATGGATGGGAAGGTGCACACCTATAAGGCTAGGCTAGTAGCTAAGGGATATAGGCAGATTCATGGCATAGACTATGATGAAACCTTCTCGCCTGTAGCTATGCTTAAGTCTATTAGAATTTTACTTGCCATAGCCGCATAATATGACTATGAGATATGGCAAATGGATGTCAAAACGGCTTTCCTTAATGGGAAGTTACTTGAGGATGTATACATGATACAACCTGAAGGTTTTGTCAGTCCAGAAAATTCTAACAAGGTGTGTAAGTTGCAGAAATTCATTTATGGATTGAAGCAAGCTTCTAGGAGTTGGAATCTACGTTTTGATGAAGCAATCAAGGAGTTTGGCTTTATCAAAAACGAAGATGAACCTTGTGTATACAAGAAAATTAGTGGGAGCGTAGCATTATTTTTAGTGTTGTATGTCGACGATATCTTACTCATTGGAAATGACGTTTTTGCACTACAGACTGTTAAGTCTTGGTTAGGAAAGTGTTTTTCAATGAAAGATATGGGCGAAGCTGCATATATCCTTGGTATCAAGATCTATAGAGATAGATCCAAGAGGATGATTGGTTTAAGTCAAAGTACTTACATTGACAAAGTCCTTAGAAGATTTCAAATGGAAAATTCTAAAAGAGGAAACTTGCCAATGTTGCATGGTATATCTCTTAGCAAGAATCAAAGTCCTAAGACTAATGATGAGCGAGAGAGAATGAATGGTATTACATATGCTTCGGCAATTGGGTCTATCATGTATGCTATGTTATGTACTAGACCCGATGTCTCGTGTGCTCTAAGTATGACGAGTAGGTACCAATCGGATCCCGACGAACCACATTGGATAGCAGTCAAGAATATCCTTAAGTACTTACGAAGAACTAAGGATGTATTCTTGGTCTTTGGAGGAATGGAAGAAGATCTTGTAGTCAAAGGCTACACAGATGCTAGCTTCCAAACCGACAAAGATGATTTTAGATCGCAGTCTGGATTTTTGTTTACGCTTAATGGAGGCACTGTGAGTTGGAAAAGTTCCAAGCAAAGTACCGTCGCTGATTCTACAACCGAAGCTGAGTACATAGCCGCATCCGATGCAACTAAGGAAGCAGTTTGGATCAAGAAGTTCATTAGTGATTTGGAAGTCGTTCCAAGCATCAGAGATCCTATTGAACTTTACTGTGATAACAATGGTGCCATTGCACAAGCAAAGGAACCAAGGTCACACCAGAGATCCAAACACATACTTCGACGTTTCCACATTATCCGTGAGATATGTGAAAGGGAAGACGTTAAGATATGAAGAGTAGACACTGATGACAACGTGGCGGACCCATTAACTAAGGCTCTCCCGCAAGCTAAACATGATGGTCATGTTAGGTCCATGGGTATTCGATACATGGTAGATTGGGCCTAGTGCAAGTGGGAGACTGTTGGTGTTATGCCCTAGGCCTATGATTGATAGACTTATGTGTTGACATTATTTATTATTATATGAGATGTTTATCATTTGATTATTATATGTTTTGTATATTTGTTTATAATAATCTCCGTCCCTAATTATTAAGAGAATAATTAGTATAATTGTCAATGGATAATCATGTGATGATTATATGCATAGAGATGCACATTGAAATTATGGGTACTTGTTAGAGAACAAGTGACTGGACATGACCCGCATGAGATTTATGTCATGGTCAAATGTCATAATTAAATCTCATACGGTTACTTCATTTAGTCCCTAGACCTGAGATTATCATGACCTTACATATGATGAAAGTCATGTTTGATTTTAGTCAAACGATATCTTAACACGATATCTATAAAGATTATCTTTGGCATGATCAGATTCATGATGGGAAGGATGATAAGTCAAGAAGGAATTTGTCCCTCGGAAGAGAGATGTTTTGCTTGGGCCCCTCGATGAGTGATAATGATGAAAGTGTATGGCCGTACCCCAATATGATTGGAATTATCATTATACTCAAGAATCGAAAAAGCATTGAACAATAACAAGTTGACGAGGACCATGACTTGTGTTCAATATAACATCGTGAGACAAAGGGAGAAATGAAAGTACACCAATGGAAACGTGAACTCTTACGTTATATTATTTGGGTAGACATAATGGCTTGCTAGAGTCCGCTTATGTCTTATGAGGTTCGATATGATCGAACTCATTGCCAACATAATGTAATCCTCTTGGGTCACACACAACTAGAATGAATTGGTTAAACAGAGGAAGAATGATTGAGAGTCTCTGTATCTGGCTACATATGTCACGCGACATACTAAGCCATTGGCTTAATATACCGCGCGACATATTAAGCCCGTACGCGGTTTTGACAGCCTGTTCTCCTAATACGATTAGGAGACATATTCATGCTATTGTAGTATAAATATGAGAGGTCTGTCAGACCTAATTCCCTAGCCGAAATTTTCAAGCAAAATTCACAACAAAATACTCTCAATATTCTTCAAGGTTTAGATCTAGCAATCACCAAGAAATAGTTCTTGAATTCATTCAAAGGTGTGGATACCGAAAGAGGGTCTTCGCTCGTTCATCGATCAAGGCCTAGAGTTCAATCAAGTTGAAGAACGAAGTTTGTGATTCGATATCACATAATCAAATCGTTCGATAGCTCAAGAACGGAAAGCGTTCGAGGTTGGTATAATTCTATCTCATAGGAATTTAAATTAATTGTATAGAACGGATCCTAGGGCTTCTTGGGTTTTATGTTTTAAATGCTTAATTCCGCTGCGTATGGACCCGTAAAACCCAACAATGGCAACTCAAGGATCACCCGCCTCTGCATCGTCGAGCTCCTCCTCCGGAAACATAGTCAACACATTTTGCTCGAAAGTTGTCCCAGGACGCAATGAGAGAGATATGTGGCCCCTAGACCGACAATTGGGAAAAAGAATGCAGAATCGAGGATCAAGATTTTGCACGACTTATTTGAGGTCTCCAGAGATGACTTCCACCTCTCCCACTTCACTGAGAGGTAGAGGAAGGTTCAGTCCTGGATACACTGGGGTCTGAATCCTGCCCGGGTTGCTTTCTACTACGGTCAATTTGAGGTCGGCTTACGCCTTCCCTTATATCCCTTCATCTGTGAGTTTCTAGAGTGTTTGGCCACGGTCCCCATGCAGCTAGGTGCCAACACAGTACGGGTTCTAGTTTTCTTTTCCATGGTCTGCAGGTTTGTACGGTACGAACCTTGTATGAATGTGTTTAGGAGGTTTTTTAAGGTGGTGGTAAATGATAAGACTTTTGGGATTAGTACCCCGGCCAAAGCTAAGACCCCTAAGTTGTTTATCAACCTGACCGACATGGTCTCTGGGTGGAACACACACATGATTTTAGTGGTGAGTAGGAAGAGATGGGAGTTCCCTTTGCCCGAAGCTAATACACCCCAGATGAAGGAGGAAGACTATTGGGTCCCTGACTGGAGTGAAGAGTTGTATCGTAGGTTGTGTTGGTAGCTCGGAGGAGAATTATTTGATGGGCCGCGCTTGCATAGGACAAAGATTATTTTATCCAAGCCGGCATGATGCTGGGTGGAGATGGGGAGGTAGCCCCCTTAGTTCCAATTATCCGTAGTTTGAGATACCCTGGTTGGGTAATCCATGAGAGGGAGAGGTTTGAGTCCCAGTGTCATTATTGCAAGAAGACACCCAACCACTGCAAAAATATCTCCCATTATGGCGGTTAAGTGTTTACTCGCTTTTTTCCTTTTTACTCGTAATTTTTTTGCTCGCACACTACTTTTGCTTACTGCTTCCTTTTTTATCGTGCTGTTCTTACCCCCAACCAAGAAGCAAATATGAACCGTATTGTCGATCTGGGAGACAGAAGAAGAAATAAGAAAGCCAATGGAGCTGCTAATGCTCCTGCCAGCAGTGAAAAAGAATTTGAGGATAGGAACACCTTCCTGCCCAAGGCTGGAGTTGGGATGGTCCCCATCGATGGGACGGGGCTGGTGGAGCCAATAAAGAAGGCTCAACAAGTTTAAGCTACTGGGCAGAGGGGGAGTTTGACACTTCGACCGAGATAGCGTCGGGCTCCGAGCCACGCCATGAACCAACTGGGGCAGGTCCCCACAATATAGTGGATTTGGAGCTCGACGACGTCGAGCTAGAAGACGTTGAAGATACTCTCCCTCTGAACGGACTGAAGAAGAGGTCAAGGGTCGACCCAGAACATGATGGGGCTGGTACTTCTAATGACATGGCCTCTGCTTCCAACCCACCTCCACCTCAAGTTCATCAACCAGAAGCACTGACGAAGTGCATAATTTGGTGGAGAAACTGAGTGATGTCCCTCTCCTCACTGGGATCAACAGCTCCAGCTGCCATTATCCTGAGTTGGGATTGGGGCAGGTGATAGTGAGGCGGGCTACAGATAGAGATCTGCTAGCCTAATTTGTTGAGGAGGGGCTCACTCCAGAAGAATTCAACGACCGGTCGGGCCTCCTCCACTCCGAGGTAATACATATGATTTTCTCTTTTTCTACTTTCTGTTTGGTCATCATGCTTTTGATCGATGTAGTTTTGATAACGGTTTTACTAACATTCTTTTTTCTGTGGTGTAGTCTTTGGCCCTAATTGAACAAGCCAAGAGCAGATGGAGAGCTGCTTTAGAGAAGGAACAAATAGCTTCGACCAAATACTCAAGGAAGGCTAGAGAGGCTGCTGAGTTAAGGGAAATGCTTACTGATTCTGACTTTGAGCTCCGTGTTGTTTGAGCTACGTATTCAAATTCTGAGAAGGAGAAGGATGAGGCTCTGACTAATCTGAAGCTGGCACGGGAGCAACTTGCTTCTTCTCGGGCCAATATGGAGGAGGAGGCTGCAACGACCAAAAATGAGAAGGCCAAGCTGGAGGGGGACATGGGTAAGCTGGCTGCCTTGGTTCAAGAGCGTAATGCTCACTTGATCAAGCTGCTTGAGGACCAACATGCTGCTCGGCTGCGATGGGAGGAGGAGACCCAGGCTAGAGAGAAGGCGGCGATGGAGGCCTTCAAAACAGTGATGAGTATTACGGCATTATAGTATCCCGAGCTAGGGATTTCTATGATGTCGGGCGCCAACACATGGCCCGCCGTGCTGTGGTGGATACCTCTGTCGAGCTGCCCCTTGACAAGTTTGCTAGGTGGACCTTTGCTGATAAATACGATATGGCAGCTCGAGCTGTCCACCCTCTAGTCCCCTATTCTGCCAATGACCTAGCTGTGATAGCCCATCAGGATGCTGAGGATGGGGCAGAGCTTTGGGTCGCCCCTCCAGTCGAACAAAGGAATTTTAATACCATACTTCAAGAACTGGAGGAGGCTGACGAAGCTGATGAAGAAGAGGAGGTCACCCAAGACCAAGTCTTTCATGAAGCTGAGCAAGGTGATCAGCAGCAGCAGCAAGAGCAGGCCCAAGATAGTAATCAGGACAATTGATTTTCTTTCTTTTGATTTACCTTTGTAATGAACAAGCTCCAAACATTTTACTTATTTGTTTTTGTAATCAATGCCTTGGCCTGGTTTGGGAGGCTCTTAACTTGTAACTTTGATTTGCACAAGTCTTGGCCCGCTTTTTGGGGTCTTTTTCATTAATGCTAGTTGACTGTTGAACCATTTTGTCGTGATTCATATTTTGTCTTTATGTAAAACTAGATTAGGTAGGAGATCGACCAAAGTCTTAGTCAGATCAGTTGGTTAATAACGAAGCTGACTAAGGTTTTAGTCGAGCTTGTTTAGAGGAATGAGACTGACCTAAGTCTTCAGTCGAACTTGTTTAAGAATGAGGTTGATTTAAGACTTTGGTCGAGCCTGTTTAAGGAAACAGTTGATTTAAGACTTTGGTCGAGCCTGTTTAAGGAAACAGACTGACCTAAGTCTTGAGTCGAACGTGTTTAAGAACGAGGTTGACTTAAGATTTTGGTTTAGCCTGTTTTAAGGAAAGAGACTGACCTAAGTCTTCAGTCGAACCTTTTTAAGAACGAGGTTGACTTAAGATTTTGGTCGAGCCTGTTTGATATTTTGAGATCAACTATGAGTCGGATCTGAGTTGAATGATACAAAAATATAACAACATTTGTGAGCAAAACTTTTATTTCATTGATGAAGTATGTCGTTACATTAATGTTTAATCAGAAATAGTATCTAGCTAAGTGGCTAGCATGCCAAGGATGTTTTAGATCTTCACCACCTGGATGGAGAGATCATGTAGGTCCCTTTCTTGACAATTCTGGTTACGTTATAGGGACCTTCCCAATTCGGAGATAACTTGTTATGTTCCGCTTTCCATTCTATTACCAAGATTTTCCTTAGCAGATAGTCCCCAACCTTGAACGACCTTTTCTTGACATTTTTGTTGTGATAGCCCTTGGTTTTTTGTTTATAGTTTACTATTCTAAGCTGAGCAGTCACCCATTTCTCTTCTAGTAAGTCCAAGTCGAGCAACCGATTGGAATTATTCTGATTCAGATCAAATAAAGCCACCCTAGCTGTAGGAAATTGTAGCTCTGCAGGTGCTATAGCTTTCGACCCAAAAGTAAGGACAAATGGGGTTTCCCCTATAGGCCCCCTAGTAGTTGTGCTGACTGCCCAAAGAGCAAGGGGCAATTCGTCCAACCATCTACCAGCTCGACCAACGAGGCCCTTACTTAGTGCTGACATGACAAGTTTGTTTGTTGCTTCTGCCTGTCCGTTACCTTGCGGTTATGCGACCGACGACTTCCAATGTTTTACTCCCATTCTATTCATCTCCGTATCAAAGGCTATTGAAAATTGTAGCCCATTGTCCGATACGATTGAATGTGGCACCCCAAAGCGACACCAAATGTAATCGTTGATGAAGTTGATGGCGTTTTCCTCAGTTATCTTAGCTAAAGGTTTAGCCTCGATCCACTTGGTGAAATAATCTATAGCCACAGTAACGTACTTACAATTTCCACAGGTGGGTGGGAAGGGTCCGATCAAATCTACCCCCCACATGTCGAACGGCCAAGCAGCGACCACAGGTGTTTGTTCGGTTGTTGGGAGCTTTGGTAGGTTGGCATATCTTTGACACTTGTCACATTTTCTTACGATATCTTGAGCATCCTCCCTTAAGTTAGGCCAATAGTATCCCAAACTAAGTATTTTGTGTGCCAAAGTTCTGGCCCTCGGGTGTCCACCACATACCCTACTATGCACTTTAAGCTAGAGTTAAGGAACCTCCGTAGGATGATCACACCTCAGTAATGGTTTTACGAATGATCTCCTGAATAATGCATCCCCATGTATGGCAAACCTTGGGGACTTCTTCTTGATTGTTCTTGCCTTTTGCTCGTCTGCTGGCAGCTCGCCTGTTTCGATGTAGGCCTTCATCTCGTCAATCCAACACTTAGAGTCGTAGATCGAGCATAGAACCTGCACTCTTTCATATGCTGGATGCTCTAAGTATGAGACTGGTTCTCCATGCTGCTCATATGAGGTAGCCAGTTTGGAAAGTAGGTCAGCCAATTCATTCTCTTCGCGGCCTACCCTTTGTATCTCCCAAAATTCTAAGTTCTGGACCAGCTTCTTTACCAGCTCGCTGTACTTGATCAAGACTGGATTGATCACTTCGTATTCTCCCTTGACTTGGTTCATGATCAACTGTGAGTTGCAATAGGCTATGACTTTTGTCACCCCAACACACTTGGCGTATTCAATTGCTGCAATCAAGGCCTCATACTCGGCATGGTTGTTGGAGGCCTAGAATTTGAGCCTCAAAGCTTCTTCAAAGGCCTTTCTAGTTTCTGCTCGATCAACACAATCCTAGCTCCACTGACATTCTTAGTAGCTGACCCATCCGAGTAAACCTTCGAGCAATTATCAGGCAAACTAACTGTATGCTGGCTCGATTGTAACCTTTCTGCTGACTTGGCTATGAAGCGACCCAAAGCTGCAAACCTTTCGTTCAATCACTGCACCTCCTTGATGCATGTAGGTTCCTTCATATCTACCAAGGCTTTGATCTTCTACGGGTTAGCCTCAATACCCCTTTGAGATACCATGAACCCCAGAAACTTGCCGGCAGCTACCCCAAAGACACACTTTCTCGGATTCAACTTCATGTCGTTTGCTCGTAGATTGGTGAACGTTTCCCTTAGGTCGACCACATGACTTCCATACTTGGTTTTGATGACCATGTCGTCGATATAGCCCTCCATGTTTTGGCCAATCTGACTAGCAAAGATCCTATTCACCATCCTTTGATAGGTAGCTCCAGCATTCTTCAGCCGGAATGGCATCTTTGTGTAGCAATATACCCCTCCAGCAGCTTGGAAGGCAGTCTTTTCTATGTCATTCTCATGCATCCCGATCTGATGGTACTGAACATACGCCCCGTCCGCATGAAAACACATGGGAAGTTTGAAAATGAGTATTATAAAATGAGACGAAACATACGAGCGCGATTTAGAAAACAAGAGAGTCGCCGCTCCATTTTTAAAAAGGAAAACTTTGAAAAACCTTTTGTAAAGAGACAACGGGTTCGGGGGTCAGGTTACGTTTTGGGAAGAACAAAGAGTTAACCCAAAACCCCTCATAAAGAGTCTTTCTAAACTAACATCCATTAATTTCAACAAGTGTGTGCCATGTGTGAGACAAGAGAGATAAAATGCTTTTCTATTAATAAGATGAAATAAATACAACTTGTGAACCACTTTGAGTGGGGGGCCACATCCCGAGTACAAGATTTAGGAACAGATTACAACTTAGAGGTAACCTCTGCAAGTGGCTAGGTGTGTCGCGGGACACAGGACCTAGTCTGGCTAGGTATGTCGAGTGACACAGAAAGCCATCTGCAGAGGTTTTACAAACTTTGCTTGCAGAAGAAACAAGGGAACATCAAGATCAAATTACACCAGATATTTGCCAGAGAGACCACAGAGATTCTAATTAACACTCAAGAGAATATGGATATGAGTGATCCACACTCATCTTGGTGAACAAGCAAAACACATAAAAATGACTCAATAGCATGCAATAACATGAAAACAACGAATGATTCATAGGACCTGGGACTAGAATAGAGATTTTATAATCAAAACTCTACACTAATCATCAAATTAAGCATGTAGATGCATGAATAAGAAAGGAAAAGAGAGAGAAGGAGAGATAAAGAGTGTCACCTTTGTAGACCACAATTCCTATACCAAGTTAGGTATAAAAATCTTCAGATATCATCTCCAGAACCAATATCAAACTCAGATCAGATTAGATGTAGATGGCTCCATGTGTGTGATGTAGAGAATTGTGTGTGAGAGAGAGATGAATTGTGTGTGTTTTTGGGATTACTGTGTGTATGCTCTCATTTTGGCGGAGTAACTCTAAGATGCCGAAAAGGGATCTAGAAATGGGAGTAGGATGCTCTATTTTATAGGCTCTTGGGAATGGCATACACTGTCGCCCGACATTGTATGTTCATTTTCCAATGGCACGCTCTGTCGCACGACTTCCTAAGCCACAACTGTTTTTTGGCGCCAAATAACTGCCCAGTGACTTTCTTAATTAATTCCCTATAGGTTTAAATGCCTAGATTAATGTCCTATAGGTACTATCTTAGTAAGAAACTTACGAAAAGTCCTTGAAAGTCTCGGAATAAAATATAAATGTACCAAAACGCTCCTATGTAAGTACGCCAACCCAATTCGCGACCCTTTTTAGGTGCATTTTAATGTGATAAAATTGCACTAAGGGGCATTTTGGTAAATTCTCAGTCCGTTCCGAGACTTCTGGAAACATTTTATGAGTTTCTCGCGAAGGAAGTGTTTTTTAGTATTTTTCCTGGACAAAAGGACCTACAGGGAATTAACTGCTTTGGACTTTTCAGGAATTAATTCAGAATATTCCAGAAGCAGCATTTGGCGCCAAAAACAGTTTCTGCCTGCTTAAGTCGTGCGACAGATCGAAGCATGGAAAGTGGATACGTGAAGTCGTGCGACATTTCATGCCCATCAGCAGTAGCTATAAATAGAGCCCTCTGCCTCTCATTTCATCCCAGAATTTCCCCTCCTAAGGTCACTCTGTCAAAATCTCCCCAGAACCAATCTCTCTCCTCCTGCTACACCAATCCCCAACCAATCCTACCTCAATTCTACCTCCCTCTCATCTAATTCACCCTACCTACCTTTCTATAACCCAAGCTATTGGAGATCTGAAGGCTAGCACTCAACCTGTGCTCGATTCCACGTCCAGAAGCTGAATTGAAGGCCAATACACCTAACTTGGTGTATTGGTGGTAGATCTACAAGGGTAACAAGTCTATCTCCCTCTCTCTCTCTCGCTTACTACTTGCTTAACTGCAATTTCCTCCCTCCACCTGGTAATTGAGCTCCATCCGCTTCAATTATCAGGTGGCAACTACCATCTCTCTCTTTAAATTCGACTTGCTTGATCCAATTGCATGTTCATAATGTGATCTTATTGGTAATTGCAATTTGGTTGTCAAGGAAGTGTGGATCTCCCATATCCACACTCCTTTGGCCGATCTGGTATCGATTCGTGCTGTATTGAATTTATTTGGTATGATGATTTGATTGGATTTGGTATCTGTTGATTCTGTTCATCAATTTGTAAGGTTCCTGCAGACGGTAAACATGTGTCACGCGACACATCGTGCTAAGCATGTCCTGTGTCACGCGACACATGGTGACCATCTGCAGAGGATCATCATTTCAGTTGTAATTTGTTGATCTTGTTTGCTTGTCACTCATAACAGAGTGTAGATCCTCAATATCTGCACTCATCTGAGGTGATACTGTTGCTGTGGATTGAGTATTTGTAAAACCTCTGCATAGCGTTTTGTAGTGTCACGCGACACAACTGACCTATCAGGTCCTGTGTCACGCGACACAACAAGCCCTCTGCAGCAGGTTCATTTCAGTTGTATCCCTGTTCTTCCTCGATGTAAAGTGGGATGTAGCCTCCCAGAGTCAATGGCTTACAAGTTGTATTCCCTCGGTTGAGCAATAAAATAAAGCATTAAAATACATTTTGTACATATATTGTCACACACACTTTGCACACACATTTGGATGTTTTGAATGTTGAACATTAGAAAGACTCGTCTACGGACGAGTCGTGTTGGGTGAACTCTCGGTTCTTCCCAACACGTAACTTGACCCCCGGACCCATTTTCTCTCTCAAAAAGGTTTTCAATATTTCCTCTAAAAATGGCGTGGCGACTCCTTATTTTTATTTTTCGGCGAGCGCACATTCAGTGGCGACTCTGCTGGGGACTTGAAACTTGGTTTTCAAAAGTGGGTCAAACTTTCATGATTGTTCAACATTCGTTTCATTCATTTGTGTGTGCTTTGTGTATGGCATTATATGTGTATAAATGCATTTAGTGTTTTGCTTTATTCCCTCCCTTTCCTTGCTTCCTGTGGGTTGTGCTGTTGCTTGGGGTTGAGATCTTATATTGAGCTTGGAGGCTGGGGCTGGTTTGCCTTTGTTCAGATTCTGGATGCTTGGATCCTTATGTCACGCGACAGAACTGACCTCTTCAGTCCTGTGTCACGCGACATAAGTGACCACTTTGCAGGTGTTGGACTCTGGTGCAGGTTGTGATTGTGGGGCAGTCCCCCATGATCAGATTATGATCCTTTGCTTATTGTACTCTGTGGGGTTTAGTGTGTGTGTGTTGTTTTTTCCTTTATCACCCCTTTTCCAATAAAAAAAAATAAAAATAAAATAAAAAAATAAAAAATCATTTTTCGCAAATAAAAGAACATAGCCATCCCGCACACTACATCACGTAGATCTAGAACCCTCGGGTGCGATTGACGGCATCGCGGACGGTAATAATATTCGCCTACGCTTGAGCGCCTAATGTCAAACCCATCCCCCTAGCGCGTTATAGGTGGCACCACACCTTAAAGCTTACCCAAAACGGTTGGTTTTTGACACACCATTTTCAAATACACTAAAATGAGTTGTTTCAAAATTTTTAATAGACCTTCGTACCTATCCCAAAACCTAGCTCGTATGGGCATGTTGCCATCGCAACATGGTTTCACGAGAGGACATGTCGTTCCCACGGCATGTTCTAACGAGAGATCATGTCGCTTTGTCAACGTGCACCGACGAGAGGTCATGCCGGATTTTTCCTTGAATTTCTCCAGGAATACCCGTTATGCTGCCCAAATTTCTCCAGAAATTGGGGCTGCTCGTTCGTCCCACAAATGCTTTGGTTTTATTTAGGTATTATTGCCTATTATTAATTTTGAACCAATACATTTGGTGTATTTTTGGATGATGTGTCCATAGGTTCCCCCGAGGTCTAGATTGCGTGAAATAAAGGATTAGCCTTTCCCAACCGTTCATAGGACTTAAAAGACACCGATTTTTACTTGAAGATTAATAAAGTGTTGCACGAGTCCGTCTCCTTTCCCGCTCTTCCCTCTCCCGTGCCATCTCAAAGTTTCCTATCCTCCGCCTTATACACGCTCTTACCTCTTCACCTCTGCAAGGCTACGGCAAGTTAGGTGTGTGCTCCCGTTCCCGACGCTCATTGGTCCATATTCCCGAGGCGGAAGCATTTCAAGTGCCCGAGTGATCGTCCATATGATTCGGAATCCAAAATGCTCGGTGCAGAGAAGGTTATGGGCCACCAGCCTGAAAGTTCATATCCCATGGGTCAGCAAAGTGCAAATGGTGTGTCCATCGGAAAGTGGCAAGCTACCCTTGAAGCTGTTTTTCCTCACAAGCGGGAGGCCCGGGTGCTTGCTCAGATTGTTAAAGATAAGGAGGACGACTTGTGAAGGACAGAAAGATTGAGAAGGTTCCTCACCGCACCGATGGAAATGATGCTCTTCTTTCCATCCAATGTTGAAGAAGTTGATGCACCCAATCAGTCCTCGTAGGGTCTAGAATGTCCGCCGTCGCACATGAGTCTGTCGAGTCCACTTCGGACCAATTTTGCTTTGCAGTGATAAAATCTTTGTTTCTCTTCTTGCTAGACTCGAGACATCACTAGCATACCTGCGTTACACTCAATTGAAATGGTCTTGTTCCAAATGATCACTTGTGCTGCTCACCGACCAACGCTTTGAAATGGCTAATGTTTAAATTGATCGGAGTGAGAAAATCGGCTGATATCCTTCCCAAATCGGGGCTTATCAACTCCCCATCTTGCATCCCCTATGCTCACATACCTTCCTTCGTCCTCACCATCTCGTTGTTCAATAAATTTGCATGGATCTTCTCAGTGTAAACTTAAGCAAGCAAATGAAGACTTGATCTCGTTCGGATCATCCGGTAGGGACTGCGGTTGAAACCTTTCACCCATAGGAAAGCCATTACCTCACCCTCACTAAATAATACCCCTTCAGTTCAAGATCGGCATGTTTTGAAACCCATTTAGCCATCGCCAGAAGAGGAGGGACTATCCTTGAGACTCCCATGATTCAAAAGAAGATCGACCGTCTCCAAGCTCAAAGAAGGACGGAAAGCAATGATCCATCCTGGGGACTAGCTGAAATTCTCCTCTCAAAGTCAAAATTGAAAAAAAGAGAGAGAAAAAAAAATATATAGATAAAAAAAAAGAAGAAAAGAAAAGAAAGAGAGCCTAGTCCCCAGCGATCCTCTCAAAAGCAAAAGTCAAAGGATCCGGTCGTTACTCAAGAGGAGTCTCAGAGTAAATAAAGAGACAGTATGGATGTCCCCTCACCATTACCTCTAACCAATCCCAAGCCGTCCTCTCGATTTTAGAGGATATTCCCATTACCATTACCTTTGCCCTTGCCAAAGCCAAGATTGACCTCTCATTCTTAGAGGCAATAAAGATGCAATCACAGATTTCCTCGCCTTAGAAATCCCAAACACTTCCCTGCAAGCCAACCTCTCATCTTTAGAGGTTCAGTCAGCAAAAAGCCCAGCCGACCTCTCATTTTAAGAGGTCATGATATCCTAAATCACCCGAAGACCGATCGAAACCCCGAGACCCAGTCGCAGTTCCTACCGGATAGCAGTTTCATTCCAATATCGTCGAGATCTAAAACAGATTATTGCTTAATGCGGAGCCAAATCCATCCCTGCTCAAAGGACTGTCAAGCGAAGATTGTTTGAATTCCATCCGTTCATTCAACGTTGCATGTGAGCATATTTCATTTCTACTCCGCAAACACTTGCCGTGGATGTCCCACTGGGGCTTCACATCCGTGTCTCCCATCGACACTCCAAGAGGACATGTTCTTTCAATTTTCAAAATCCTCAAAGGTCCTCAGATCCTCGAATTCCAACGTTCATTCTCTTCATTCGGGATAAGCCCGAAGTACGACGACCTGAGCTCCTCCTAAGGAGGGGAACGTAGGCAACCATAACTGGTCCGGTCGAAAGCACAAATAAATCTCAGAATCCGGTCTCCTCAAGGACCATTCCCATACACTTTCCACACTTCAGAGTTTGATTCTCGATATCAGTGGGTTTTCTCCTCAGGATTGATTAAAATATTTGCTCATATTGGCTTTGGTGGCTGAGTAACCCGAACATCATTAAAGGGTTTTAAGCAGCTTTGTGATCATCACGAATAAGACAAGTTTTCAAGTGTCTCGATAAGTCTTCTCTTTCTACATCATAGGAAGATAGAACCAAACACTGTTTCGGTCGGCAGGGGCTTCCATACACATCTCCACAACTTGTGATGCTTATACTCTCCCAAAAGAGTCAAACCCAAAGCGAGGATGTCATACAGAAGTTCAGGATTCATTTCCCACCATTCGAAAGATATGCCCCTACACGTAAACACTTCCGAGTCTTGTCCAGCGACTGATTGACTGCGGTTTGAAGTGATGGGTTGCCTCTTTGGCCACAAGATGACTCTGCCTGCGATGAAGCTGCATGGAATTTCCTCAAGCTGGGGCTTTGGTTAAGGTATCCCTCCAGCTCTCCTTACCAGATCTCCCTCCAGGTTTACTTTGCACTGTCAACTGGGGCTTCGCCAAGCCAGGATAGTTCTCTGCACATTCTCTACTGCTTGCTATCTCAGACGCGCGATGCACTTTGTCCTCACTAGCAACGGACCTGCTGCAATCTGTACTCCCGAGAGCGTCCCCGACTTGCCTAAGCTGCACCGTATCATACATCACTTATACGTTTCCCCTATAACGGGAGAGGGTCCACCTTATCATAAACACTTTCGCCCTATACACAATCCCTCATAGCATAATGGCTACCTACATATCTGCTTACCAAACCGTGCAAAACCCTCACTTCCTATTCTCCCCAGCTGAGATGGACTTGTGCAACAAAAGATTAATAAATGCATAAGCAAAAAGAGTCGAATAAAGTGCAAAGTGCCTAGAGTGTTGTGTCTCCCCCCCCCCACAAAGTACAATAATCAGGTGATCGTAATGTGATCGTGAGGACTGCCCCTCGAATCACAATCTTGGACAGAGATTCCAAACCCTGCAGGTGGCAGACCCCGCCTTTATTATCTTCGTCAGGCTCGGACTCACCAGCATCATCTGAAAGAGCCCCAGTTGCCTCAGCCCCCAAGCAGTGCTTGTCAAAGAAAGAGCCCCAGCTGCCCCAGAATCCAGGCAATAATGCTCACCAGTCTCGGCGACTTCAAAAGCCTATTTTGCAAAGACCGTCCCGTGAATGGCCACCCAGCAAGCGTCGACAAGTGGTATAGGTCCCTCCGGCAGCCATGATTATCAGCAAAATCAATGATAGCATGAGACCCTCCGGCAGCTACACCTATCTCCAGCAAAATCAATAATAGCATGAGACCCTCCGGCAGCTACAGGTGAGCACAACACAGGTATGAACGCATATTTCTTCCAAGCATCAAATCATCATATCGCGTCCTTTTCAAAATCGGTCCGAGACACCATATGTCTCATGTCATTGTCAAATTGGTTCGAGACACCGTAGGTCTCACAACATTTTCAAAATTGGTTCGAGACACCATAGATCTCACAATATTTTCAAAGTCGGTCCGAGACACCATAGGTCTCATGTCATTTTCAAAATCGGTTTGAGACACCGTAGGTCTCATGTCCTTTTCAAGTCGGTTCGAGACACCGTAGGTCTCACGTCATTTTCAAGTCGGTCCAAGACACCGTAGGTCTCATGTCATTTTCAAAATCGGTTTGAGACACCGTAGGTCTCATGTCATTTTCAAAATCGGTTTGAGACACCGTAGGTCTCACGTCCTTTTCAAATCGGTCCGAGACACCGTAAGTCTCACGTTACTTTCAAGATCGGTTCGAGACACCGTAGGTCTCACAACATTTTCAAAATTGGTTCGAGACACCATAGATCTCACAATATTTTCAAAGTCGGTCCGAGACACCATAGGTCTCATGTCATTTTCAAAATCGGTTTGAGACACCATAGGTCTCATGTCCTTTTCAAGTCGGTTTGAGACACCGTAGGTCTCACGTCATTTTCAAGTCGGTCCAAGACACCGTAGGTCTCATGTCATTTTCAAAATCGGTTTGAGACACCGTAGGTCTCATGTCATTTTCAAAATCGGTTTGAGACACCGTAGGTCTCACATCCTTTTCAAATCGGTCCGAGACACAGTAAGTCTCACGTTACTTTCAAGATCGGTTCGAGACACCGTAGGTCTCACAATACTTTCAAATTGGTTCGAGACACCGTAAGTCTCGCGTTATTGTCAAATCGATTCGAGACACTGTAGATCTTGCGTCATTTTCAAATTGGTTCGAGACACCGTAGATCTTGCGTCATTTTCAAATTGGTCCGAGACACCGTAAGTCTCGCGTTATTTTCAAAATCGGTTCGAGACACCGTATGTCTCATGTCATTGTCGCTTCGGTTCGAGACGCCGTACGTTCTCACATGTTTCCGAACTACGATTTGGCTTGATTCCCTTTTAGGGATACGTAGGAATCCTTTCTCAAAAGGTCCAGCCATCCGATCTCCCTAGATCACCGTCTAGCCCTCCGCCTTATCCCTCAACCGCTCATTGGGATTGGGTCTTATTTTATCGACAACCTCACTTTTTTCCAAAAGTGACGTTGCCGAGGGGCTCTGTAAGTACGCCAACCCAATTCGCGACCCTTTTTAGGTGCATTTTAACGTGATAAAATCGCACTAAGGGACATTTTGGCAAATTCTCGGTCCGTTCCGAGACTTCCGGAAACATTTTATGAGTTTCTCGCGAAGGAAGTGTCTTTTAGTATTTTTCCCGGACAAAAGGACCTACAGGGAATTAACTGCTTTGGACTTTTCAGGAATTAATTCAGAATATTCCAGAAGCAGCATTTGGCGCCAAAAACAGTTACTGCCTGCTTAAGTCGTGCGACAGATCGAAGCATGGAAAGTGGATACGTGAAGTCGTGCGACATTTCATGCCCATCAGCAGCAGCTTTAAATAGAGCCCTCTGCCTCTCATTTCAGGATCCCAGAATTTCCCCTCCTAAGGTCACTCTGTCAAAATCTCCCCAGAACCAATCTCTCTCCTCCTGCTACTCAAAGCCCAAACCAATCCTACCTCAATTCTACCTCCCTCTCATCCAATTCACCCTACCTACCTTTCTATAACCCAAGCTATTGGAGATCTGAAGGCTAGCACTCCACCTGTGCTCGATTCCACGTCCAGAAGCTGAATTGAAGGCTAATACACCTGAAATTGTCATGGCCAGAATCACAAGTGATATCGAAGGTGATAACTGCACCAACGATAGCACTTGAGATAGCACACACACACTTCGAAAATAAAACAATTTTGTAAAAGAGTTTGCAGCGGAATAAAAACACCAAAATTATTTTTCTCAAGTTATATAAATATAACTTGAGAGTGCCTCTTAGGCAAGACTTTATAATCACTATAAATGAATTTACAAAGCCGAAAGTTCCCTATAGCTATAACTATTTTGAGCTCAATGGAACAAGCGATAAAGAACAGAATCCTATCCTAGCCTTCACACAACTTGATACCAATGTAATCAAGCACGAAATTACAAGGGAGAAAGGATTAAAAAGAACCAAACAAAGAACTTTATCTCTAAGCTTTCGAAGGTGTGAATGTGATGATGTAATTGGCATATCTTCAAATGAAACCTTCCAAGCTTATTTATAGTCTTCAAATACTTGAAGGCTACTCAATTAACTGCCTTGGGGCTGGTCTTGCACGTGGAGGAAGATAGGGAGAGTGGGTGAAGTTGTTCCACATTTTTAGCTCCACTTCCTCAATTTTAGCAACCAAGTTGTTTTATCCTTAAGCCAAGCTTCCACGCCTTGTACTCCCATGCTTTATCAACCTTGTACTTCTTTTATAACTCAGCAACAACTCTTGACCAAGTCTTCACACGTTTTGTTTGTTATTGCCCAAGTTACGAATTTATACATAAAATGTATAAATTCTTTTCTTCCAATTTCCACACGTGTCTAGCTCCTTCTTTGATGCTATTGCACTCTGAAATATAAACACAAACCATAGACTTGTAAGTACCCAAATCTGGCTCATGCCTTCCGGTTAATTTCCCCGGCAATTTCGGTAAATTTCCCGGTAATTCCCCGGACTTTCCTAGAGTTCCGAAACAATTCCGGAACTGTTCCAAATCATCTAAGGGCTGAAGGGAATGCTTACCAATTAAGAAACACGTTTTTCTTAATTTGGAAAAGGTTCTAGAATTGCCACCTTGCATTATTCTAGAAACATGCTGAGTCACAAGGGATAATGCCGCACGGCTGCATTAGCCAAGGATCTCTGGCCGCACGGCTTCATTGGTCTTATCCAGACTGCCTATAAATAGAGCCCTCCTCTACCCATTTTAGATACAAAAAACACACACAATACACTCTATATTTAGTCCCAATACACCCAAATACTGCTGAAAATCCAAGAAGGTTGAAGAAGCAAGCCAAGAAGCCACCTCCCTCCTCCTTGAAGATCCCAAAGTTGGTCCTTCCACCTAGCTCAACCCAAAGAAGAAGAGGCCACCATTGGTAACCTCTCACTCCCTTGCCTTGCATTTTTATTGCTCTATGTGAATTAGATTGCTCATTGCATTCATATATTGTTATTATCTTTGCTTGGGACTTGGTAGTTTTCATTAAAGATCATATCTTTATTATACCCCTTTTCCCCTTTGCATAAATTAGGCATCATTTGTCATTAAAAATGTAATTTTTGTACTCAAAGGTGCATCCTTTGCACCTAAAACCCCCCATTTTACATAAAAATATCATCATTATGCATCCTTTGCTCATAAAAATGCAATCTTTATATTAAAAATGCATCATTTGCACATAAAATCCATTTTCATGCATCCTTTGCATTAAAGGTCATTCCTCCATCATCAAAATGCATCATTTGCTTTTCAAAATGCAATCTTTATGCATCCTTTGCATATTAAATGCTAATTTCCTCATAAAAATTCATCCTTTGCGTAAAAATCATGTCTTTACATCGAAATGCATCCTTTGCAAATCAAATGCATCCTTTGCAACCCAAAATGTCATCTTTTCACTAAAAATGTCATTTTTACATACATTCCCCCATGTCCCCATTAGCAACCTTGGAACGGACCGGTGTAAAGATCCTATCTTTATATCGTTTCTTCCATTAAAGGTTCCATAATCTCTTTAGAAAGAGACAACCTTGAAACCTATATCTCCGATTATCACTTAAGACGAGCATGAAGCATTCATATAAGCTCGATCGTCTTAAGGTGTAGGATTGATGGGCTAAGGACATTCCTTCCTAAAGAACCTCATTTTTGGACTATAAAAGAGAGTCCTTCTCTCGATCACGCAAGTCCCGAGGTTAAAAATGCGATGATCACAAGTCCAAGATGAGGACGGGATCAAAATCCCGAATACATAAAATCCAAGAAATCCCGAGCGACAACCAATAAATGGTTTGTACGTCCGGAAGACAACTTGGGACATTCCCTCCCCTTTCATTCAAACACATGCACACAAGAAAGCACGCAAGCAAGCAAAATAAACGGAATCTAGGGAGACTTGCTACGGCAAGGCACCTTGGGTGAACGACGATCCGTTCTTCCCAAGGGGTAACTTAACCTCCGAACCCATAAAATCCTTTTTTTCAAAGTTTTGAGGAAATCAAAATGGCGTGGCGACTCCGTTTTTCAAATTAAACCGGATGTCTTCAAACTCGCGTGAATCCAAAATTTGGGCACACATTCACAGTTTGGCGACTCCGCTGGGGAAATCCCAAAGGAGAAAAGCTTTCATTTTTAAAATAAACGATACCTGGTATATAGGTGGAAACCACTTAACCTTCCTGTATCGCTCCCTAACCCGGGGCTTGGGATAAACGGTGGTTTAACAATCCCACGTACCGGTATCACTTTTCGAAAAAAAATAAAAATAAAAGAAAGCTTTTCCCTTTGAGCGGGTTAGACTCCCATCGCGGATTCCGTTTATTTTGCTTGCTTTCTTTGCCTTGCATTGCATCATTTGCATCTTGGGATCTGTGCATACTTTGAACGGGAAACAACCCAAAAAATAGCAAAGGAGTGGAACCTGGAAAATTGATCCATGCAGTCGTACGGCTCAATCCTCCTTGGATTCTGACCGGGCGGCCTCAGTGGCAATTCCACCAGGAAAAATTATGGTTAATCTGGCAGCCTTGGCAGCTTGGGGCTATTCAGTTCCAAGACTGACAGGGGCTCCCAGAAAATTTACGTGCTTAACTGTTGCATTCTCCCCCGTCCCAAAAATCATTCCTTTAAAACACATTTTATGAAAATCTCTGTTTTAACTCAAAAAGGAACATTTTTAGGAGACCGCACACTACGCGCACCTTATATATCCTGTACACTTTGCACGTACGTCCATTTAAACCCGGGGTGGTTGTTCAGCTGCAGTCACGGACAGCCTTACGGTGCTCCCGAGCGCGCACGGAATCACCCCAAACTCCCCATGGCAACCAGTGTCGAACAATGCACAGTCCGTGTCACACGTTTCAAAAAACCGTGACTTTAGGTTGGTTTTTGGTGTAGTCCGTGTCATATAGCCCAGTTGCATATCCCCGTAAAAGTTAAGCCTTAGTTCATAACGGAAGTCAAGATCTTTCGCTCAAGCGAAACTCTGCCAAAATTCCGACAAGGAAAAATTGGTAGAATCTTGACTCCGACATTGACTTTGACCTTGACCTGCACGGAATGCGTAAGAGTCGAGACCGAGTCTTTGCCAAGAAAAGTCCAAAGATCTTTCGCTCAAGCGAAGCTCTGCCAAAATTCCGACAAGGAAAAATTGGCAAGATCTTGAATCGGCATTGACTTCGATTTTGACTCACGCACGGCGTATGCAACGAAGTTCAATGTGACACTGTGTCATCCGACTTTTACCGCCCGACCCATGCCTATTATCTTCTCGGACATTATCGAAAAGTCAAAACGTCAATCGCGCAAGCGAAATTCTGCCGAAATTCAATCAAGGCTGAAAGAAGAGACTTTCCCGGTATTGCCTTGACTATAATTCGCATCGCTCGTGCGTTAAAAGTTCCTATGACCCGCTAGACCCGTTAGGAGCGTTCTTCTCTCTCGGTCTGTGGGATCCGCGTGCCCTATAGGACCCTCGCCCGGGGCTGTCCACCCTGGGAGATCGAAATACAGGTGGAATACGAGGGGCTTATAGACGTAGTGACGGAACCCACTGATCCAGGATCTAGAGTAGTTGCGAAAAAGAAGGGCAAATTCCCTTTTCCAACCAAATATAAATTAATAAAAGACACTATTTTAAGTAAACTGAAAGATTCTTAATCTGCATATTGCTTGAGCCTTCAGCCTAAACACCTACCCCGAGTCTAAACCTCTCCTATCCCTTTCCCGCAGCGAGAAAGAAGTGGGTGAGAACACCGGGTCAGCGACTTGCTAGCGCAGAATCCTCAGACAGTTCGCCAGAATCCTCAGTTTTATCAGTCCAGAGAGTCAGAATGGCCGATTCGACAGAGAACAGTACTGGTTTGGGTAACCAGATGACTAGGGAAGAAGAGCTAGCCTATAACCAATGCCCTCCTCCAGTCACATATAATCCTTTGCCAAAGACTGTCCCTTTTCAGTCTTTTCCAGTATCCCAAGCCGTCAGGGTCCCGACACCCTCACCTCCTCTGATGAGACCTAGCTTCGCCACAGCTATCCCAGTCATGCAGCCCCTACATTACCCTGTGGGACTTTTTCCCTCCTCTCAGCCTGAGCCAAATCTCCCTACCGTAAAATCCCAGTACCAGCCTGACCTTTCTAACTTTGTCAACGCCTGTGAATTTGCCTATCTCCCAGACAGTGGTAGTGAAGAATCAGTCGGAAATGAGAACAGGAATGGATGGATTTACAGTGATGATGACAGTTCAGTAGAAGGAATGAACTTGGAGTCGACCAAAGTGAGATTTGGAGAGCAAGACAAAGTAGAAAACCACGGACCTGGAATAGGGGATGGTATCACTTCAAAATGTGTCTGTAGCCTGTGTAAAGGTTCGGGCGGGAAAGAGGATGCGAGCTCAGATGAGGCAGCATACGAATTCTACATCCTAGAGTTTAATATTCCTTACAAAGACTTGATCGGTGAATGGAGGGACTTAATTGAAGCTTTAGCTGAAAGAGGGAAGTGGGCTCCGCCCGCCGATCTAGAACATGTAAGCGTCGTTGAAGCTAAACCCCCATCAGGAAGAGTAGACTCCATTGCAGTGCTGAGAATCACCCCTGAGACCTTGTCTGAAGAAGAGTGTATGATGCCTTGGAAAGAGTCCTAAAATTTGAAGCGACCCCGGTCCCCTTTATATCCTATGACGACAGCGATGTTTTCTTAGTAATTCCCAAGTCAGAGGAAGAATCCAAGATACCTCTTATATGGCGTCAAGTATCCTGACCTGCGTTTGCCCTTATTGGTCATCAGAGTCAAGATGAGAGTTCTCATGAGAGTTAATGCAGTGATACCGAGGAAGACACAGTCGAAGTGCCAGAGGGAACAGTAGAAGAGTGGTTAGCCCAGAAGCCGAAAAGCCCAGAGAACCTTCCCGACAGTAAAGAACAGGAACCCGCCATGAGGTTTGACCCCGTAGAAATCCTTCTCGATGATGGAATTTCCCACTTCAGAAAATGTTTGGCCAATATTAAAGATGCCGTCAGAAAACTAACCCCTAGAGAAAGAAGGGACATGCTTGACAGTGATGAGGAATGTGATCCCACTCTGTTGAAAAAGTTGCTAGGTCCGGATGAGGAAGCCATTCACCAGACTCCAAACTCTGAAGGTGATAATTCCTGTTGCATGTTGACCTTGAAAAGCTTGAACGAGACTGTGAAGGCTTTAAATGAGGAGGTGAAGTTGAAACCAGCCCATTTGTTGAGCCAATTAAGGAGTCGAACTCGAAAAGACAGAAAGCCGTAACCCGGAATCGATTCGGGAAGCCGCCTATGCCTCGCGGTGCGGTTAATCGGATTAATCAGCCAGAGTTGGCCATACGCCGGCAAGAGCCCGCCTCTCACTTTGAAAGAGCTGACAGAATCCTCCAGTAGGAATGATGACCCGGAGAAGTCTAATGTCTACGTGATGACTCGGTCCGGACAGATGAGTATTGAACAGCCTAGGGGTGATAAAAGGAATACCGTCTCTGAGCAGAAAACAGACAAAAGACCCTATAAGCCAGAAGCGAAAAAGCCGGACTCGACAAGGAGGATCCGTCTTGACTCAGTTGAAGTGTACTCAGGCCAATATCTCCTTGTGGTCCTTATTAACCTCTTCATACCCTCATAAGCTGAAGCTAGAAGAAAGTTTGGCCAAGACCATGGTGCCCATAGATGTCACCCCAGATGAGGTCGTCCAAATGATTGGAAGTATCCACTATGGAAACATCATTACCTTTATCGACTTGGACCTACCAAAGTATGGGGCTAGTCATAACGAACCCCTTTACATCACAGTCTAGTTGGAAGAACGTCGGTTGCCACGGGTATTAGTTGATGGAGGGTCCGCAATGAATGTCCTGCCAGCAAAGATGATAGACTTACTGGATTTGAAGCTTACAGATTTGAAGCCTTCTCGTCAGACTATTAAGGCCTATGACTCCACTGCACGATCAGTTTTGGGGATTGCTACTCTCAAGTTGTGGTTCGGAAAAAAGGTCATGGACGTTGACTTCCAAGTGATTGACATTCCGATCTCGTTTACTGCTTTGCTAGGGTGACCTTGGATCCACCAGATAAACGGAGTGACCTCTACTCTGCACCAATGTGTCAAATTTCAGTCTAGTGATGGGACTATCACCACCATCTATGGAGACAGTGTCACGGTAGAAGGAACCAGCACTGGGGGTATCCCGATATTGGAAATTAAGCATGATGATGACGGATTTGCCTTGACCGGATTCTCTGTAGCTTCGTCCAAGGCACAAGTGTGTTGCACTGACCTCACCACTACTTCCGATAAAATTCCTCCGGCCATGAGAATGATGAGAAAAATGGGTTATCTTCCGGGGCTTGGATTGGGCAGAAGACTCTGTGGTCGCAATACCATCATTGATGTAAAGGAACAGACTACCGATATGGATTGGGATACAAACCGAACTCTCGGGATGGCAGAAAGCTAAAGGGGTCCAGCTCTATCCCTACGGTTTATCACGACCCATTACTTTATAAAAGGTGGGACTCAATACGACGAAAGTGACCATCGACCTCCCGAGGAGAACCCTTGCGGAAAACCTTGAGAAGGTTAGGGGAAAACCAGCAAATCCTGTTCGAAGGATGTTCCTTGACCTGCCAGACATTCCTGGGGCTACCACTACCGTACATAACGAGTATGTCTTCAAAGAAAATTCAGACAGTGTCAAAGAGTCAGCATCCGGGGTAATGGACTTCTCCGCCTTTGAGTTCGCTCTTCCGAAGATCAGCCAGATAGAAGCTGCCAGTAGTGAAGACAGTGAGTGGGGCTTGCAGAAATTGTTTGATGAAGAAGCACGGATCCCAGATTTGATCGACTTCAGCTCAGATGATGAGATAGTCGCTGTAATTGGAGATGGTGGTAAAGATCCTTTTGATCCCCGCACTTTGGTGACTAAGACAGAGATGCCGTTGAAGAATTGGGAGACATTCTCAGGGCCGATAGCCAGCCGACAGCAAATGATTGCGGAGCTTGGATTGGTACCCCGTCCTTCTCAACCCAGTCGTGTCAAACACCCTGTTGTCCATACAGTTGTGTCAGGAATCTTTGAATTCCAGTCCTCTGAGTCATCCGAAGGCCTCACGCCTCACGCCTGAGGATTATCAATATGTAATCAATGTCATCTTTCCTCTTGCTTTGAATGAAATGACAGATCTTTCTAATTATCCCCTTATTGCCAACTTAACAAATGATAAATTAACTCAAAACTTAACAACAGTTAATAATGAATCATTTGAACAAGATGCAAACACACTAAATGAACAATACATTAAAGAAATCTTTAAGCGAGTTACGTAAAAGAGGAAAACCGGGCCCAAGCTGCCGAGGAGGCTTTGACAAGTATGAACTTGGGTACCGTCGAGCGGATTGGAAACTTCTTCCGTGGGGTTGAACGGGACAGATCGGTTAATCTGCTCGAGAATACATGGAAGTCTTTGCGTGGTCGTACAAGGATATGCCGGGGCTAGATAGTTCAATAGTGGAGCACGTAATCCCTCTAGCACCGATGCTAAGCCGCAAAGCGTAAATTGAGGAAAATCAAGCCGAGTAGTCTCTACAAGTCAAAGAAGAAATTGAGAAGCTCTTTGCGGGTAGGATTCATCAGAGTCATCGAATATCCGACATGGTTGTCCAATATTGTGACCGTCACCAAGGCCAATGGGAAGGTACGCTGCTGTGTAGATTTCCGGGATCTGAACAAGGCCAGCCCCAAAGATGATTACCCCTTGCCAAACTTAGACATCTTGGTGGACTCCACTGCCAACTACGAAGTCAAATCCTTTGTTGACGACTTTGCAGGCTACAACCAGATCAAGATGGCCGAAGAAGACCAAGAAAAGATAGCCTTCACCACACCGTGGGGGACTTACTGCTATACAGTAATGCCATTTGGGCTCAAGAACGCCGGGGCTACTTATCAAAGGGCAGCGACCCCACTTTTCCATGACATGATCCACAAGGAGATTGAGGTCTACGTAGACGACATGATAATCCACTCCAAAGGTGAGGATGGACAGCACTTTGTTGACTTGCGAAAGTTCTTTGAGAGGCTGAGACAACATTCCATGAGACTAAACCCTGCTAAATGCACCTTCGGAGTGACAAGGGGAAAAGTGCTTGGGTATATGGTCACGGAGCGAGGTATCGAAGTCGACCCCCGAAAGATCAAAGCCATTATGGACATGAGGCCACCTCAAACTCAGACAGAAGTCAAGAGCTTTATGGGTAAACTGCAGTACATCAGCCATTTCGTCAACCAGTTGACCACTATGTGCGAGCCCATCTTCAAGCTCATGAAGAAGAATGTAGATACAGAGTGGACCGAGGAATGCCAGGATGCCTTCGACCAGATCAAAGCATACTTAGTACATCCTCCAGTACTATTCCCCCTACATAGACAGAAACCTCTTCTGCTCTATCTCACTGTCACTGATACGGCAGTTGGGGCTATGCTTGCTCAGGAGAAAAAGGACTCTCGGGTAGAGAATGCCATTTACTTTGTCACCGGAAGGCTGCGGGAAGTGAGCTCAATTACTCCGCATGTGAAAAGACTTGTGCAGGACTGGTCTGGGTAGTCGGCAAGTTGAAGCATTATATGCAAGCCCACCCTGTGAATTTGGTCTCGAAAATGGACCCCATCAAGTACATCTTCGATAAGCCTTCCCTCTCGATGCGTCTAGCAAAGTGGTCCTTCTTCTTAGCAGAGTACGACATCAGCTACGTGACCAGAAAGGCCATCAAGGGCCAAGCATTGTCAGACCATCTGGCGAACTTCCCCAGTAATGAGGACCGCGGGCCCGAACCCCAATTCCCAGATGAAGGGATCACTTATACGTTTCCCCTATAATGGGAGAGGGTCCACCCCATTACAAATACCTTTCGTCCCATACATGATCCCTCATAGAGCAACTGATACAGACATATTTGCTCGTCAAGCCATCCCAAACCCTACTTCCTATTCTCCCAAGCTGAGATGGACTGGTGCAACAAAAGATTAATAATACATAAGCAAAGAGTCAAAAAATGCAAAGGGCCTAGAAGTGTTGTGTTTTCCTCCCACGCAGGGTACAATAATCAGGTGATCGTAATGTGATCGTGAGGACTGCCCCTCAAATCGCAATTTTGGACAAGGATTTCAAATCCTGCAGGTGGCAGACCCCGCCTTTATTATCTGCGTTAGGCCCGGACTCACCAGCATCATCTGAAAGAGCCCTAGCCGCCTCAGCCCCCAAGCAGTGCGTTGTCAAAGAAAAGAGCCCCCAGATGCCCCAGAATCCAAGCGATAATGCTCACCAGTCTCGACGACTTCAAAGCCTATTTTGCAAAGACCATCTCGTGAACGGCCACCCAGAAAGCGTCAACAAGTGGTATAGGTCCCTCCGACAGCCACGGTCATCAAGCAGTAGCATGCGACCCTCCAGTAGCTACACCTATCCCCAGCAGAACCAATGGTAGCATGAGACCCTAGACAGCTACCTCCCAACAAGCAGTTACAACCTAAGACCTTCGACATCTACATCTACCCCCACAGGTACAATGATCAATGGAGCTGCACCGAATCTCAAAGATTGTCCCTCAAAGCGCGACCGAGACAAAGAATCCGTCCCCATTTGAGTTTGCCCAGCAGTGCAAACCAAGATCGATGGTCCCGCCGCCAAAGCTTCAGCAAGAGTCCGATCCCTAACAAGTAAAGTCCCCGTCTTACCAAGCAAAGCTCAGGACACAAAGCCAACAGTCGACAAAGACCACCCCGCACCCGGCAACTGTCAACAGCAGTAGTAGCATAGGACCCTCCGGCAGCTACAGGTGAGCACAACACAGGTATGAAAGCATATCTCAGTCGATTACTTTGCTAGAAGCATTAATCCCTTTTAGGTCAAGAGACCTTCAAATAATCCCTTTTAGGTTGTGATGCCTTCAAATAATCTCGTTTAGGTCAAGAGACCTTCAAATAATCCCTTTTAGGTCAAGAGACCTTCAAATAATCCCTTTCAAGTTGTGATGCCTTCAAATAATCTCGATTAGGTTAAGAGACCTTCAAATGATCCCTTTTAGGTCAAGAGACCTTCAAATAATCCCTTTCAGGTTGAGATGTCTTCAAATGATCTCGTTTAGGTCAAGAGACCTTAAAATAACCCCTTTTAGGTCAAAAGACCTTCAAATGATCCCTTTTAGGTCAAGAGACCTTCAAATAATCCCTTTCAGGTTGAGATGCCTTCAAATGATCTCGTTTAGGTCAAGAGACCTTAAAATAACCCCTTTTAGGTCAAAAGACCTTCAAATGATCCCTTTTAGGTCAAGAGACCTTCAAATAATCCCTTTCAGGCTGAGATGCCTTCAAATAATCTCGTTTAGGTCAAGAGACCTTAAAATAACCCCTTTTAGGTCAAAAGACCTTCAAATGATCCCTTTTAGGTCAAGAGACCTTCAAATAATCCCTTTCAGGTTGAGATGCCTTCAAATGATCTCGTTTAGGTCAAGAGACCTTAAAATAACCCCTTTTAGGTCAAAAGACCTTCAAATGATCCCTTTTAGGTCAAGAGACCTTCAAATAATCCCTTTCAGGTTGAGATGCCTTCAAATGATCTCGTTTAGGTCAAGAGACCTTAAAATAACCCCTTTTAGGTCAAAAGACCTTCAAATGATCCCTTTTAGGTCAAGAGACCTTCAAATAATCCCTTTCAGGTTGAGATGCCTTCAAATGATCTCGTTTAGGTCAAGAGACCTTAAAATAACCCCTTTTAGGTCAAAAGACCTTCAAATGATCCCTTTTAGGTCAAGAGACCTTCAAATAATCCTTGTCAGGTTGTGATGCCTTCAAATGATCTCGTTTAGGTCAAGAGACCTTAAAATAACCCTTTTTAGGTCAAAAGACCTTCAAATGATCCCTGTTAGGTCAAGAGACCTTCAAATAATCCCTTTCAGATTGAGACGCCTTCAAATGATCTCATTTTCAGGTTTGGATGCCTTCAAATAATCCCATTTAGGTCAAGAGACCTTCAAATAATCCCTTTTAGGTCAAGAGACCTTCAAATAGTTTCCCCTATGTTCGGCCCCCCTCAATTAGTTTCTCTCGAACTACGACCGGCTTGATTCCCACTTGGGATACGTAGGAATCCTTTCTCAAAAGGTCCAGCCATTGATTCCCCAGTCATCGTCCAGCCCTCCGCCTTATCCCTCTACAGCTCATTGGGATTGGGCCTTATTTTATCGACAACCTCACTTTTTTCAAAAGTGATGTTGCCGAGGGGCTCTGTAAGTGCGCCAATCCAATTCGCAACTCTTTTTTAGGTGCATTTTAAATGATAAAATTGCACTAAGGGGCGTTTTGGTATATTCCTGGTCCGTTCCGAGACTTACGGAAATATTTTATGAGTTTCTCGCGAAGGAAGTATATTTTAGTATTTTTCCCGGACAAAAGGACCTACAAGGAATTAACTGCTTTGGGCTTTTAAAGAATTAACCCGGAATATTCCAGAAGCAGGTTTTGGCGCCAGAAACAGTTACGGGCATTCCCAGTCGTGCGACAACTTGAAGCTTGGAAATTGGATACGTTGGGTCGTGCGACATATTAATCCCTTTTCCCAATATACGTATAAATATCAAATGCGTTCATTTGCAAAAGGGATCACACACAACAATACTCAGTTTCTCTCTCTACTCTCCCTATCTCTCTCTATCCGTAAACTAACCTCTCCCTCTCCTCTCTCTCTCTATACGCAGGAGGCGTAATTCCGGCCAACCTTCTTCACCAAATCCCTCAACCTAGCCTCTCCTTCTCCGGCAAACTCAACACCAACCGCTCCCTCTCTCAACCTATTTCCCGGTGACTTCAACCCCCTCCTCACCGAACCTAACTCTCCCCAAATCACCTTCCTTACCGATCCAATTTCCTCACACCCAAACCAAGGCCAATGACGGTTCTCTCCCTCAATCCCAATCGAACGGAAACCTCACCGGAAAACCTCACCCAATCCTCCCTAAATCCCACGGCACCACAGGTTTTCCCCTTCTCCACAACCGCCGAAGCCATCCCCTGTTCCGGCCCTTAAACCGTTAACCATTACCGTTACAAACCTTGCTAGACAAACGCCAATCAAGCCCTCTCAATCTCCTTGCCGTTATCTACTCTCTACCCTAAAATTGATTTGCAATCTCCTTCCCCTGTTTCCTACGCCCTGTTCAATTCAACACACACGCACAGACGCTTGGAGTCCAATTGCCGTTTCAATCTGGGATCTGAGCTTTGATTTGTTCTCGGAAGCTGATTGGACGATCCTTCTACCTAACGTGGTTGAAGGAGCGTGGACTTCAAGGGTAACTCTCCTTTCTCTCTCTCGCACAAGCTGTTAATTCTACTCAATTCGATGTAATGGTTCAATCCTAAAACCGCAATCTCTCTGTTTAATATTAGCTTCTGTGATCTGTCTATTGGTTTTCATGATCTGTCTGTTGGTTTGTGTTAATTGTTTGGTTCCGAATCAATTGCCTTTTGTATGATGTTTGTTGCTTAAACTTCAAATTGGGTGTGGATCATTCATATCCACACTCATTTGAAGTAAATTCATGTGGATCCCTATGTTTAAGTTCAGGCTGTGTTATTGTTATTTTGATCAGTTGGTGTTGTTGATACTATGGCTGTTTGGTGTTATGGATATTATGGTCACTTGGTGTTATTGATTTTCTGATCATTTGGTGTTATGGATATTCTAGTCATTTGGTGTTATTGGATATTCTGATCATTTGGTGATTGCTGTCGTCACGTGTCGTGTGATTTTTGTAAAACCTCTGCAAAGGGCCTTGTTGTGTCACGCGACACAACTGAACCCTCAGGTCCTGTGTCACGCGACACAATGAGCCCTATGCAGCAGGTTCAGTTTCTGTTGTATGTTGATTCATAGCATTGTAAAGTAGGATGTGGCCTCCCACAGTGAAAGGTTCACAAGTTGTATTCCCCTTTGTTGAGCAATAAAATGAAGCATTCAAATGCATTTTGCACATATATTGTCATACACACTTTGCACACACTTTTGAATGAATTGAATATTGAACATAGAAAGACTCGTTTACGGACGAGGCGTGTTGGGTGAACTCTCGGTTCTTCCCAACACGTAACCTGACCCCCGAACCCATTTTCTCATTTTCAAAAGGTTTTCAATGTTTCCTCTAAAAACGGCATGGCGACTCCCTTTATTTTTATTTTTCGGCGAGCGTTCATTCAACAGGCCACAATGGCAAAAAGAGGAAAAAACAAGCAACATGGCACAATGTGTCGCATGACTTCATAATACTAAATTGCATGAGGAATTAGCAGACATGAGGAAGAAAGTAAAGAGGAATCATCGACCATTCTTTCCTCAAACTCCGCGAGGGCAATTCTACCCACAATTAGACAAGCATACTTCCGTTGATAGAAAATCCGCGGTATGAATCCTATAATACTTGTTAATCATTGATTTGAATTTTGAATTTTTGGAAAAAAGTTTGTTTTAAAAAATCAATTTTGCATGCTAGGATAATCAACAAAAATATTAAATTGCATGTATATGATGATAAAATTGCATGTATATGATGATAAAATTGCATGAATTGAACTGAGAATTATGATGAATTCAAGTTTACACTATTCGAATTAAACTAATTTTGTTAAAAAAGTGAGACGGACTCAAAAGAACAATGAACAAATTTGCAAAGAAAATGGGACGGACCCGAAACGAGTATGCTTGATTTTGTAAAGAAAGTGGGACATATTTTTTTTTGAAAAAAGTGGGACGGACCCAAAGAAAATATTGATGATTTTTGTGAAAAAGGTGGAACAGACTCAAAGAAAATAACAATGAATTTTGTTTTGTAATCATAGCATGCTTTCAAGAACATAAGGATTTGTAATTGACTGAGATATGTTTTAATACATGTGCTGTGTTTACCTGCAGGGATTGCGCATGAAAGGATCACCTGAGGTGATTGGCCGGCTTTGGAAGAGCTTGACAGGTAATGCAGATGAGGCAAATTAATCCAAGGGCATAGTTTGTGCAGTTGGGTTTGGCCGGTTCTTTGATATGGCAGAGGCTATTAGGAACACCCAGAGGAGCATTGAGATGATGAAGACTTTTCGTCAGTTCTGGTGGGAGACTACCCAGTCTTTTCACTTTACTTGGGGTGAGACCACAGTGACTCCCTATGACTTTGCGGTCATTATGGGGTTTCCATTCACGGATCAGCCCATCTACACGGTTAAGCCCGCGCCTCTTGCTGAGGATGACATATTGGGATTAGTCGGCTTCGCCCTTCAGGACAAGAAGGGGAATGGTTATGAGTTGGTTGAGATCCATGGGAGGATTGAGGAGCAGAGTCAGGCTTATCCTCCTGTCTTTGATGATTCTGCTGATAGTAGGCTTCGGCTGAGAGACTGACTAGGGCCTTTGTTTGGGCTGGGTTGTCCGGTATGCTATTTTCCAACGGCGCTTCTACTGATCTCACTGCACTTCTTGAGCCTCCGAGGATCTGGGGGAATGTGGGAAACATTTCTTGGGGAGAAGCAGGGCTCGCTGAGATGTATCTGGCCCTGGATGATATCAGCAGGGGGGAAGCGAAGTCCTTCGACTGCTGTCAGATGGCTTTTGAGGTAGCTTTTCATCCTTACTTTTTCTTGCACATTCATTCTCATCATCATCTCCCACGAGGCGCGAGATCTGTAAGAATTACTTCCTGCCTCTTTTAAATTGCTTGCTTTTATTTCTATTATCAAGAACTGTCTTCTGAAATCTTTATGTCTGATTGTAACAGGTTCCAGCCCAGGCTTACAGACACTTTGCTCGAGCTTTCACAGGTGTCGTGGGCATGATTCATCAGCTGCAGAAGGGAGTAAAGTACTGGAAGAATCAGTGCAAGTCCTAGGGCTTAGTGAACGTCTCCCCTCCAGGTCAGCCAAAGAGGAAGAAGGGTCGATTTGATGCGAGTGCCAGCGGATCGAGGGTTCGAACTAAGAATCCATCTGTGACTCTTTCCAGCTCCAGCGATGATGACGAGAGTGAAAATGATGAGACTGATCCAGCCGATCCTTATGAGCTCGACTCCGTTGTTGTTGATGAGGCTAATGATTATTATTGCATGGAGACTGAAGCATATCAGGCTCTGAATGTACGCTCGCCGAAAAATAAATTTTTGAGAGTCGCCACGCGGTTTTAAAGGAAACATTGAAAACCTTTGGAAATAGAGAAATTGGGTTCGGGGGTTAGGTTATGTGTTGGGAAGAACCGAGAGTTCACCCAACACGCCTCGTAATACGAGTCTTTCTATGTTCAACATCCAAAAACATTCAAACATGTGTGCAAAATGTGTGAGGCAAGATATGTGATAAAATGCATATAAGTGCTTTGTTTTATTGCTCAACTGAAGGAATTACAACTTGTGAACCATTTACCATGGGAGGCCACATCCTAATTACAATGTTATGAACTGATTACAATTGGAAAATGACTTCTGCAGAATGGCAACTTGTGTCGCGTGACACAGGATCTGCTTTGCAGGTTGTGTCGCGTGACACAGGTTTTCATATGCAGAAGCCTTACTGTGAATGTGTGCCCAAATTTTGTTTGTTGGATTCACGCGAGTTTGAAGACATCCGGTTTAATTTGAAAAACGGAGTCGCCACGCCATTTTGATTACCTCAAAACTTTGAAAAAAAGGTTTTATGGGTTCGGAGGTTAAGTTACCCCTTGGGAAGAACGTTTGGCGTTCACCCAAGGTGCCTTGCCGGAGCAAGTCTCCCATGATTTCATTAATCGTGCTTGCTTGCGTGCTTTCTTGTGTGCATGTGTTTGAAAATAAGGAGGAAATGTCCCAAGTCGTCTTCCGGACGTACAAACCATTTGTTGGTTGTCGCTCGGGATTTCTTGGATTTTATGTATTCGGGATTATGATCCCGCCCTCATCTTGGACTTGTGATCATCGCATTTTTTAGACCTTGGGACTTGCGTGATCGAGAGAATGACTCTCTTTGTAGTCAAAGATGAGGTTCTTTAGAAAAGGAGGGTCCTTAGCCCATCAATCCTACACTTTAAGATGGTCGAGCTTGTATAGATGCTTCATACTCATCTTAAGTGATAATCGGAGATATAGGGTTCGAAGGTGTCCCTTTTCTAAAGAGATTATGAAACCTTTATGGAAGGAACGATGTAAAGATAGGATCTTTTACACCGGTCCATTCCTAGGTTGCTAATGAGGGAATGGGGGAAATGTATGTAAAAATGACACTTTAATGAAAAGATGACATTTTTGGGATGCAAATGATGCACTTGATTCAAAGAAATGATCTTTATTGCAAATGATGCATAAAGATATGATTTTTATGCAAATGATGCATTTTGTTGAAGAAATTGGCATTCATTATGCAAATGATGCATAAAGATTGCATTTTTAAAAAAAGCATATGATGCTAATTTATGGTAAAGACATGGTCTTTAAAGCAAATGATGCTTGGAAAAGGGATTTTGAATGCAAAGGATGCATTTTGATTGAAAAGATTTGATTTTTATATGCAAAGGATGCATAAAGATAACATTTTTATTGGAAAATGGGGGTTTTAGGTGCAAAGGATGCACCTTTATGGGGAAAGATTACATTTTTATGACAAATGATGTCTAATGCATGCAAAAGGGGAAGGGGGAATATGAAGATATGATCTTTAATCTACCAAGTCCCAAGCAATATAAAGGTAATGCAATGAGCAATTTATAAAGAAATTAGGATGCGAGGTTAGGGCATGCGAGGTTACCAATGGCTTCCTTCTTCTTTGGGCGGAGCTAGGAGGAGAGGTTGATCTTGGATCTTCAAGGAGGAGGGAGGGAGCTTCTTGGCCTTCTTCTTCACCTTCTTGAACTTCCAGCAGTATTCTTCACGTATTAGGAGTGTTTGTGGGTGATTTGTTGTGTCAATTGTGTGTTGGAATGGGTAGAGGAGGGCTCTATTTATAGGCAGTCTGGATAAGGTTAATGAAGCCGTGCGGCTAAGGACAGCGAGCTAATGCAGCCGTGCGGCATTATCCACAATGACTCAGCATTCTAGAACCATGCAAGGTGGCATTATTCTAGAACCTTTCCTCCTAATTAAGAAAAACGTGTTTCTTAATTAGGAAGGATCCCCTTCAGCCCTAAATTAATTAAAAACGGTTCCGAATGTTTCGGAACACTTGGAAGGTCCGGGAATTACCGGAAAACTTACCGAAATTGCCGAAATTTAACCGGAAGGCATGAGCCAGATTTGGGTACTTACAGAAGCCCCTCGGCAACGTCACTTGCAAGGCGAGTGGGGTTGTCGATAGAAAAGGATCCGATCTGGCGAATGCCGAGACGGATTGGGTGACCAAGGTGGTCGAGCTGCTGAACCTCTTATGAAAGGCTACCTACGTATCCGGAGGAATCAAGCCGAGGCCGTAGTTTGGAATAGATCCGCTGGGAATGGAGAAGAGAAACGGGTCTCTTCTTTGGGGAAATAGAAGAGAAAATGACCTAGGAGGTCCAAAGCAATTGATCCTCTTTGGGGATATGCTAGGAGTGACCAAGGTGGTCAGATAACAAAGTCTCTTATGAGAGACTACTTCATCACTGAGGAGTGACGGAGGAAAAGGGTGACCAAAGTGGTCGGATGGCTGGACCTTTTATAAAAGGCTACCTACGTATCCCAGAGGAATCAAGCCTTGATCGTAGTTCGAGCATCACTAGATAGTTAGGAACGATGTCTAGGATCCTTGAGGGTTTGACAATTAATGGAGGCTGTCACCTGAGGAAACTAGAGCTTACGTCACTATCGAGGAGATAGAGGTAGCTAAAGATGGATGACGTTATTTCTTTATGACGGAAATAACGAAGACTAAAGCTTACGGCGCTATCTCTTTTTGACAGAGATAGAGGTAGCTAAAGCTAGAAGAACTTAAGTATACTTCACTATTCATGATAGAGGTATCTTAAGTTAAGAAGAACTTGAGCATACGTCACTATCCGGGATAGAGGTAGCTTAATTTTAGAGGAACTCGAGCATACGTCACTATTCGGGATAGAGGTAGCTCAAGTTAAGAGAACTTAGCATACGTCGCTATCCGGGATAGAGGTAAGCTCAATCTAAGAGGAACTCGAGCATACGTCACTATCCAGGATAGAGGTAGCTTAAGTTAGGATAACTTAGCATACGTCGCTATCCGGGATAGAGGTAGCTTAAGTTTAGAGGGACTTGAGCATACGTCACTATCCGGGATAGAGGTAGCTCAAGTTGAGAGAACTTAGCATACGTCACTATTCGGGATAGAGGTAAGCTAAGTTAAGAGAACTTAGCATACGTCACTATTCGGGATAGAGGTAAGCTAAGTTCAGAGTTTTGACAATTCGGAGGTTGTCACCTAGCATTATCCCGTTATAACGGAATTAACGGAGGCGACTGGGAAGAAAGCTTAATTGCTTAAGAAATAAGGGATATCTTCTGAAAAAGATGTTATCTTGGTTAAAAGATAACGGAAATTGCATGCCCAAGTGGAAGGTCCAGGGGCAGGATTGTAATTTTCTGCTCAGAGCGAATGAGGCCGCCCGGCATGAGATGGAGAAAAAGGAGCCGTACGGCTAGAAGCCTGTTTTTTCCAGATTATTTAAAATCAGATTTGAACGGGCCATTGGCATTGTGTTGCCGCCCAAGAACGCAGAGAGATAGAAGAGAGGAAGAGAATTTCGAAATTCTTTCAATCCCCTTGCTTCCCTTTGATTTGAGATGGATCCGGAGGGCAATCCTATACCGAGGCAAGCAAGAAGAAACATCTCGGCGGCCGCTCGGAGGAGGAGAAAGGAGCTCGTGCGAACGGAAAGAAAGTATGACTTTCTTACGCCTCCGTCGGAGCTTTACCCGGGGAGAAGAGAGCACAAATCGACGAACCCGCGTCCGGTTGGGGTAAGCATTCTTATTTGGCTCAATTCCGTCGATTTGATTGAATTTTGAATTGATTTAGGGCTTGACCCGAATTTAGGAATTTTCTAGGATTTTCCTAGGATTTTTGAATGATTTTGAGATATTGATGATGAATAACCTATGAGGCTAAGAACATGCAATGTGCAATTTGTTTGACAAAAATAATGGGAATGACCCACTTTTTTCTCGCAAATAAAGTAAGAATGAAAAAATTGTCTAAAGTGAGACGGAGTTCTTGCATGTGCTAGAACTAAGTCAAAGTTTTGATTATCAATGAGAAAACAAGATTTTGGAAGGTGAAAAGGATTCATGCATGCCATTTTTGAAAGAATAATGCTTATGTGCAATGAATTGTGAAAATTGTGATTTTGTGCTTTAGGAAAGCAATGGGACTTGACATGACAAGTTTCAAGTGATGAAAAACGCTTTTTTGATGCAAATGATGCTAGAAAAACTTTTGTGAATGCTTTTCTTTTGAAAACATGTGCACTTTTTGAATATATGCATGCATTTGAAAATGATGAATGATTGACACATTTCTTTTTGTTTGTGCTTGTCTACAGGAGAACAAGTCTAGAGGACCATCAGAGATTGCAGTCAAGCTTTGGCAGAGGATGCCGGATTTCGAGAAGAATGGGGTGAACCCCAAGGGTTTGGTGAGGGCTACCGGCCTAGAGTCGTTCGTCGAGGCTATCGGCAGGGGTGTTCACATCACCTCTAAGAGCAAGGTCTTGATCCAGGCCCTTTCTGAGTTCTGGTGGGACAGTACACATAGCTTTCACCTGAGCTGGGGAGAGCTTACAGTGACTCCTGCCGATTTCACAGCTATTACTGGCCTACAGTTCATCGGGAGGCCCGTGACTTGGAGAGACCACATTACCCTGAGGAGTTCCGGGCTTTGGTTGGGTTTGAGCCGATTCCCAAGGGGCCGGGATGGAGACACGGAATGTCGAGGTGGCATCCGAAGCGCATGCGTAACTTTCTTCGCTAATGATGTGATCGCTCACCGCCTTGCTAGAGCATTTGTGTGGTTGATCTTTGTCGATCACCATTTTTGCTAATTCTGGGACACTGGCCATGACTTGTCTCCTTGATTCTCTGGTTGATGTGGATGGGATAGGGACGGTCTCTTGGGGAGAGGCCGGATTAGCGGAGTTGTATTTCTCCTTGGACATGTACAGCCGGAACAAGGCTGCTTCGATGGACTGCTTCTCATTTGCCCTTGAGGTAGTTTCTTTTCTCTTTTCTCTTTTCTCTTTTCTGTCTTGAGACTTTTATGAGAGAGAGAGTGACCTTTTTGATGTTTTGAACATGCAGGCCTGGTTTTGTGAGGTGATCGGGTTCTTCCCTTGGAACCAGCAGAGTGATATCACCATCTTCCCTGCTATGGTTATTGGAGGAGATGCGAGGATAAATTCACTAGGAAGACCCGGATCACTTTCGACTACAAAATGGTGAGGCCGCTCATCAACTGTGGACGGGCATGACGGAGTGGACTTCTACCCTTGGGGCGTGTATCCTGAGATCTGGCCGGGAGAGGCCATTGAGGCGACGAGGCGTGGGAGATGGCCGATGGGCCGACATGTGATGTCATTTACTTGGGGGACCGTTTTTCGAGGCAAAGATGGCCATGTCCCTCCATCGACGCCATTACTCCCCACGATCCTCCCAAGACGGATGCTACACCTTGTGGATTGGCCTACAGGATGAGATTGAGAGATACTGTGAGGTATAGGCCGCAGAGGAGTATTTCGACATGGGCACCCCTACGCCGTGTTTGTGGAGCAACATCGAGGACGCCACGTAGCCAATGAAGCCGGCGGTCACTCGGGGTACGGGAGGATGAGCCCATCGACTCCGCCGATCCCTCCCCGCGCACCCGTCCTACGTGGTCCATGGAGTACCGAGGAGATTGAGGATACCTGCCCTCGACGCTAGGGAGTCCCAAGACACCTTGCCGCCCGACAAAGACCTTTGTAAGTATACTTTTAGTGGTCTTTCCCTTTTTTAGCTTTCTTTGCTTTTGAGACTTTCTCGAGATTTTTCCGAGATTTTTCTTCTTTTCTCGGAGTTCCGCCTCGCACTTGGCGATAGGCCGGTCAGCAGCTCAGGGAGCTACGGAAGGACATGTGCCTGGTCCCCTTCTCGAGGAAGCCGGGCTCGCGCTTCAAAGGCAAAGCAGCCGGATGCACAGAGCCCTGGGCGCAAGAGACTAGATGCTCTGGGGCACAACGTCTACCTCATCGGCCTCGGAGTACTCTTCCAGTGCCATGCCTCGGGGGCGGGGGCCCAACGCTGACATTCTGGAGCAGCTGGCTGAGTATGGGCACGATAATGTCCATCTATCTGATGTGAGCGACCAGGAGGACCTGATGAGGGAGGCTAGCATCTATGAGCTGAGTAGTGATGAGGAGGAGGAAGAATCGGAGGCCTAGGAGGTCTCTAGAATAGATTTGGAACAAAAATAAACAATGGACAAGATTTATGCACACTTTGTTTATTTTTTGCTTTATTCTGGCGCCGATGGGGCGAAGACATTGTACTTATGTTTTATTTGCTTTTCTAATTTATGCTTTTTAAATTTGCATATTATCTGAGCCTTGGGGCAACTTTTTTGCTTGGAATTGGGGCTGAAACTGGGCCAAAATGATTTATAATGGTATATAAATGCTTGAATGGCTTCTGGATATGTTTTTGTACAGGTTTTGGTTGAAAAAGTGGGGTGAAAAACTCCCTTGGGCAGCAACTTTGGTTGCTTTGCAGAATTTTTTCGCAGAGGGCTAATGTAGCCGTGCGGACGGAGTCCCGAGGGTAAATAGGGCCGTGCGGCTCACGGTTAATGCAGGCTGGTTATTTTCGAATAAAAGCAAGGCTTGGCCATTTCATTTCATTTTCAACTTAGACTTGTCCCAATTGTTCCCAGAGCACATTTTGGACCTAAAAGCACCACCTTTGATCATTTTGCGATGGAGAAGCCCGTTAGATTGCAAAGGGGGAAACGAGGCCGTTTCGTCCAGATCTTCAATCTTGGGTGAGTCACAACTTCCAATCTCATAGGGGACTGCTTGATTCTTGCTTCAAGATCAAGTCTTTATGGCATTTGAGGGATCTCCCGCCCGATTGGGACCTTTTGAGAGCCGCGAAGCAAAGTTCCGGGACGTCCGGAGACATGTTTCTTGCTTTTCTTATAACGAGATTGTCCCGACGCATGAAGACTTCCGAGCCTTGATTGGGGTCCGAGATTGAGGCTATATCTATTCCGCTGATCGGAGACGTGCCGGTGGCGGCAAAGCTTGCATCTTTTGCGAGATTCCTTTGGGGAGGAGAGAGGATGATGGTAGCCCGGATAGGATTGACCTTTACGATATCCCGGCAGGTGTGGGTCTCCAGATATGGCTGCGACCACGGTGGCTATGGACGCATTTATCCTTTGCGTATTCTCTGCTTTGTTCACTGCTGAGTCCGTGGGGATCTGTCATAGTGGCCTCTTGGACATGGTTAGAGACTGGAAGGCTGGGAAGGATATTGTCCCACTGGTTTTGGGAGAGACACTTCATGGGATTGACAGGATGGCTCGGGGAGACCATTTCATGAGATCCGGGAGTCCGGCTGTGTTGACCTTATAGGCTGCGAGGAGAGGCTCGGGGCTTTGCCGGGGGCTTTGCCGACTCGGTGCCCTTGGGTGATTTCTCGGAGGGGTGCACCGAGGCAACAGGACCCAGTAGGCGGGAGGCGACGATGGCTAGGCTATCCACTTCGGACATCCGTTGGTGGATTCCTCATTGGAGGTTGCGGACCCGGGAGGATATTTCGGGAGTCCTATCTTTGTGAGGGTTCCGAGTTCTGCTTGGTCATCCTTCTACATACCCTGCTTAGTATCCAGGCAATTTGGGGCTTTATAGGAGCCATTGAGTGATTGGGAGGACATCCGGACCATGGAGGTGGTGTCATTGGACATGAGGGATCCAACCAGCTTCTCTTTCTTCTCGAGGGCTTGGACATATGCTGCTTTCCCACCCAGGGCTATCTTCAGGAGCAGGAAGAGCACCATCTTGACCACTGTCTACTTGGACTGGTACGATAGGGAGATGGGAGCGACTCAGGTCATCGTCGAGCTTTATTGGGAGCTGATTGCGACTCGAGTAGGACTTTGAGGGAGACTGAGGCTAAGGCGAGTCGCCATAACCAGTCAGGTGACTTGGTCAGGGATATGGAGGCTCGGTACAAGAGGTTGTCCGAGGTCGCTCCTTTGACTGAGGCTCAGAGGGAGGAGGTGCGGACTCGTGCCCGGGTAGAGAGAGCACTTATTGACACAGGTTTAGTGGAGGCTCCAGTGAGGATACCGGAGGTCGGGATGAGGGATACCGACATCATAGATAAAAAGAGGAAGAAGACTCGACGGGGCCGAGGAAAAGGGAAAAAGACCAAAGAAGACTCAGCGAATGACGGCGACGGATCTTTTCTTAGGATTCCCTTATTGCCATTTTGCAAACACATTAGTTTATTTAGGCATTTTATTGTATTTTAGATCTTTGTAGCGGGTTAGCGAGTCAAGAGGTAGGCGTGCTTGAACTCATCAAGAAGTTTTTAACTTGTAATGAACAAGAAATATTATCTTAAAAATTAGTCAAGACACATTTCATGGAAATTCAAATGTCTTATTTATTGGGACCCGTTTTATGAAAACTGAAATACCCTCTATTATTTAGGACACACTTCATGGAAGCTTGATTGTCCTTTTTATTGTTTAGGACACATTTCATGGAAACTTAATCGTCCTTTTTATTGTTTAGACCGAACCATATATGGCTGCCTACGTTCCCCTTTTACAAGAAAGACTAAGGGGCTCAGGTCTTCGTAGTTCATTACGGTGAACTAAAAATTTTTTTTATGTGCACATCGTTTTTTGCCTAGACCGCCCTTTTTAGGGTTTTCGGCCTAGGCCGGGCATTACTCTTTTGCACCTTTTTTTTTTTTTTTTTTTCTTTTAGACATAGTATCTTTTGAGCTTATCACCGTTATTTGGGTGGACAAAGGGATTGCCGTCCAGTGCCGCAAGCTTCATGGCTCCTCCCGATAGTATCTTACGCACCACATAAGGGCCGATCCAAACGGGTTCCCATTTTCCCGGGGTTGTCTACGGTAGGGGCTTCACTTTCAACACTAAGTCACCCTCTTTGATGTCTACGGCCTTGACCTTTTTATCAAACGCTCACGGCCATTCGCCTCTGGTAGGCTCGGGTGTGTTCCATGGCTTTTAGCCTTCTCTCGTCAAGCGGGGCTAACTCATCATGCCGAGTGCGCAACCATTCTACTTCATTGACACTTTGTTTTCCAAGAGGACCCTTAATGACGGGATTTCCAACTCCACTTGGGCAAAGACCTTGCTTCCATCCCGTAGGTTAAGGCAAAAGGAGTTTCTCCTGTAGCTATTCGACAGACGTTACGTAGCCCCGAGTGCCAAGTGCGGCTTTTCGGGCCAATCACGACCACGGGTGGCCATCTTCCGGATGATCCGTTCGAGCGTCTTATTAGCGGCTTCCACGGCTCCATTAGTCGAGGTGCGTACGGAGACGACTTGTGGCGAAGTGATTCGAATTACGACGGCAACCTATCGCAGTCCCCTTCAAAGTGCGACCCATTATCGGAAATGATCTCGTTGGGCACCCCATATACGCACATTATGTTTTCTTTGATGAATTGGGCCACTTTTACGGAAGTGAGGACCTTGTAAGACTTGGCCTCTACCCACTTGGTGAAGTAGTCGATGGCTACTAGCACAAATTCATGCCCATTGCTTCTGCTTTGGGGCTATTTTCCCTATCACGTCAATACCCCAAGTTGCAAACGGCCAAGGAGTCGTCATGCGATGCAGGTCATGAGGCGGGAGATGGTTGAGGTTGGCAAACCGCGCACTTGTCGCATGCTCGGACGTCTTTGGACACGATCTGTTTCCATGGAAATCCGGTAGTAACCCATTACGAGGATCACTTGCATCGGGGCTCGGCATTCATATGAGGACCGCGGGGACCATTGTGGACTTCAGTCATCAATTCTTTGGCCCTTTCTTGAGTGACGCACAAGAGGAGTGGTCCTTGGTATCGCTTCTTGTACAGGTTGCCTCCTAAAATGACATAATGGGAGGCCAACCTTTTCAGAGCTTGCAAGCTCTTGGCTCTGATTCCTTCTTTCGGTCTACCTTCTTCGTCTCTGAAAGCTGACTCTCCATCTTTGAGGAACTGGTAAATTTGATTGTACCAGGGTTCCTTTATAGGCTCGGGTCCCAGGTCTACTTCGCAACAGAAGGCTGGGGCTTCTCTTCTACCCACTCGGAAGGGTTTTATGGCTTTTCCTTCGGGGATCTCTACCAATGAGGCTAGAGTAGCTAATGCATCTGCAAATCTGTTCGTTTCCCTTGGCAAGTAGTGGAAGGTCACTTCTACGAGCTGTCCGATCCAACTCCTCTATATGGGCATGATACGCTGCGGGTTAGGGTCCATGAGTCTTCCACTTGTTGGAAACTGATTGATGATCGGGGTGAGTCTCCGTAAACTTCTAGCTCCTTGACATTCCTTTCTAAGGCGGCTTCCAAACCAGCAATGCGAGGCTTCATACTCGGCAACATTGTTCGTGGCGGGAAGTTCAACTTGAGGGCTATGGGTGTATGCTCATCCTTCGGATCGACCCGGTAGCATCCCGATACCGTTTCCTCTTTTGTTAGCGGCTCCATCAAAGAACAGCGCCATCGGTTTTCGGGTTATTTGCAAAGATCCCTTCATACAGGAATTGGGGTTCGGGCCCTCTGTCTTCATTCTTGGGAAAGTTTGCCGGGTGGTCGACAACGCTTGACCCTTGATAGCCTTTCTAGTCACATAGTTGATGTCGTACTCTGCTAAGAAGAAGGACCACTTTGCTAGACGCATCGAGAGGAAGGCTTATCAAAGATGTACTTGATGGGGTCCATTTTTGAGACCAAATTCACGGGGTGGGCTTGCATATAATGCTTCAACTTGCCGACTACCTAGACCCGATCTGCACGAGTCTTTTCACATCTTGAGTAATTGAGCTCACTTCCACTGCGGCTTCCGGTGACAAAGTAAATGGCGTTTTCTACCCGAGAGTCTTTCTTTTCTGAGCAAGCATAGCCCCAGCTGCCGTATCGGTGACGGTGAGATAGAGCGAGAAGAGGTTTACGTCTATGTGGGGGCATAGCGGAGGGTGTACCAAGTATGCCTTGATGGTCAAAAGCATCCTGGCATTCTTCGGTCCATTACGTGTCTACGTTCTTCTTCATGAGCTTGAAGATGGGCTCGCACATAGTGGTCAGCGGATTGTGAAACGGCTAATGTCTTGCGGTTTTCCCATAAAGCTCTTGACTTAAATGCAGGTCCGAGGTGGCCTCATATCCATAATGGCTTTGATCTTTTGGGGGTCAACTTCGATACCTCGCTCAGTGACCATATACCCAAGCACTTTTCCCCTTGTCACTCCGAAGGTGCATTTAGCGGGGTTTAGTCTCATGGAATGTTGTCTCGGTCTCTCAAAGAACTTCCGCGAGTCAACAAAGTCTTGCCCGTCCTCGCCTTTGGAGTGGATTATCATGTCGTCTACGTAGACCTCGATCTCCTTGTGGATTATGTCATGAAAAAGCGCGGTCGCTGCCCTTTGGTAAGTAGCCCGGCGTTCTTAAGCCCAAATGGCATCACCGTATAACTTGATAAGTTCCCCACGGCGTGGTGAAGGCTGTCTTTTCTTGGTCTTCCTCGGCCATCTTGATACGGTTGTATCTGTAAAGCCATCAACGAAGGATTTGACTTCGTAGTTAGCGGTGGAGTCCACCGGGATGTCTATGTTTGGCAAAGGGTAATCGTCCTTGGGGTGGCCTTGTTCGGATCTCGGAAATCCACACGGCGGCGCACCTTCCCATTGGCCTTGGTGACGGTCACAATATTGGACAACCATGTCGGATATTCGATGACTACGATGAATCCTACCCTTGATAGCTTCTCAATTTCTTCTTTGACTGTAGAGACCATTCGGCTTGATCTTCCTCGGTTTTACCTTTCTTGGTTTAGCATGCGGTGCTAGAGGGATTACGTGCTCTACTATCGAGCTGTCTAGCCCCGGCATATCCTGTATGACCATGCAAACACGTCGACGTATTCCACTGAGCAGATCGATCGGTCTGTCCCGTTCAACCCCTGGAAGAAGTTTCCGATCTGTGTCTCTTTAGGTTCCTCGACGGTACCCAAGTTCACACTTGTCAAAACCTCCTCGGCGGCTTGGGCCCGATTTTCCTCTTTTACGAAACCCGCTTAAAGATTTCTTTAATGTATTGTTCATTTAGTGTGTTTGCATCTTGTTCAAATGATTCATTATTAAGCATTGTTAAGTTTTGAGTTAATTTATCATTTGTTAAGTTGGCAATAAGAGGATACTCGAAAGATCTGTCATTTCATTCAAAATAAGGGGAAAGATGACATCGATTACATTTTGATAGTCCTCGGGCGTGAGACCTTCGGATGACTCGGAAGGCTGGAATTCAAAGATTCTGACTCGGCGTATGGACGCTGCGACTCTGGACCCTACACTACTTATTGACTCGAGGGTGGCTTGACAAGGTTGGACCGGGATCTCACTCCTTCTTCTTTGTTGCCACAGGGAGTAGCGGTCTTGTCGGCGTTCTTGAGAAAGTTGGAGACTTCAAATTGATCAAAACTTGCCGGAAATCTTTGACGGGCCGGTACCGTGGAAAGATAGTGAGGGGAGCTAGAGTAGCTTGATGCAATCTCTCGGTGAGCTCGTCCGTGACAAGCTGGGCTCATTGGTGAAGAGTACGGCTCATCTTATCAATGCGGCTGCGATAATTCATTTTCTCTTTATTGATCTTGGACACCACGACCTTGTCGAGTATAGCCAACGGGAGGGTTGGCACGGATAATCTTGATGAAGTCTTCTTCGAGAGGATCTTAATTCTTCCTTGGCGCTACGTATTCAATAGGCTTTACGTATTACGCTTCTAGATACGTTAGCTTCTTATTGAACTTTATGATGGCCACAAATTCAGCACTTTTACGCTTCAAGAGGATCACTTTGTACATGGGGGTATCGAGTGGGTGTGCTTTGAATGATGGGTTCCTTAGCGGGTACATTTGGCATAGGCGACATAGTAATCGAACTTGCCGAGAAGGCTCCCTAGAGTTCCGACGCTCTTGTCTCCGGCTTCATACCTTTCTTTTAGCTTACATTTGTGTGGACTTTCTCTTCTTCTTCTTTCTCGAAGGAGCGTCTTCATTGATCCATTCTTGGTACTCATACTCCAGGCGGTCCTCACGATCGCATACATCATACCATATGTGAGGCTTGGGCTGAAGCTGGGATGGCCTCCCGACTACTTGGTTATTACCATTGTTGACTACCATGTTGGCCATTTTGACACCGAAAAGCCGGCAACGAGGATTACGGCGAGCGAGAATTCTGCGCTAACAAGTCGGCGACCCGGTGTTCTCACCCACTTCTTTCTCGGCTGCGGGAAAGGGATAGGAAAGGTTTAGACTCGGGGTAGGTGTTTAGGTGAAGGCTTAGGCAATATGCAAATTAGAATCTTCCGGTTTACTTAAAAGCAGTGTCTTTTATTAATATCTATTTGGTTGGAAAAGGGGTTTGCCCTTCTTTTCGTAACTACTCTAGATCTGGATCGGTGGGTTCCGTCACTACGTCTATAAGCCCCTCGTATTCCACTGTATTTCGACCTCCCGGGGTGGACGGCCCGGGCGAGGGTCCTATAGGGCACGCGGATCCCACCGACCGAGAGTAAAGAACGCTCCTAACGGGTCTAGCGGGTCATAGGAACTTTCAACGCACGAGCGATGCGGATTATAGTCAAGGCAATACCGGGAAAGTCTCGTCTTTCTGCCTTGATAGGATTTTGGCAGAATTTCGCTTGAGCGAATGACGTTTTGACTTTCGGTAATGTCCGAGAATATAATAGGCATGGGTCGGGCGGCAAAAGCCGGATGACACAGTGTCACATTGAACTTCGTTGCATACGTCGGGCGTGAGTTAGAATCGAAGTCAATGCCGGGTCAAGATCTTGCCAATTTTTCCTTGTCGGAATTTTAGTTTAGCTTCGCTTGAGCGAAAGATCTTTTGATTTGTTGGCAAAGACTCGGTCTTGACTCTTACGCATTCCGTGCAGGTCAAGGTCAATAGTCAATGTCGGAGTTGAGATCTCGCCAATTTTTCCTTGTCGGAATTTTGGCAGAGTTCTTCTTCCGTTATGAACTAAGGCTTGACCTTTACGAGGGTATGCAAGCTGGGCTATATGACACGGACTAGACCAAAAACCAACCAAAAGTCACGGTTTTTGAAACGTGTGACACGGACCGTGCATTGGTCGACACCGGCCGCCATGGGGAGGTTGGGATGATTCCGTGCGCGCCGGGAGCATCGTAAGGCTGTCCGTGACTGCAGTGGAACCACCCTCGGGTTTGAAGGACGTGCGTGCAAAAGTGTACGGGATATATCGGTGCGCGTAGTGTGCGGTCTCCTAAAAATGTTCCTTTTTGAGTTAAAACAGAGATTTTCGAAATGTGTTTTAAAGGAATGATTTTCGGGACGGGGAGAATGCAACACATAAGCACGTAAATTTTAAGGAGCCCCGGTCGAGTCATGGAGGTGAGTAGCCCCAAGGCGCTAGGGCGCCGATTAACCATGATTTTTCCCGGTGGAATTGCCACCGAGGTCGCCGGTCGAGAATCCAAGGAGGATTGAGCCGTACGGTGCATGGATCAATTTTCCAGGTTCCACTCCTTTTGCTATTTTTCGGGTTGTTTCCCGTTTCAAAGTATGCACAAATTCCAAGATGCAAATGATGCAATGCATGGTAAAGAAAGCAAGCATGATTAATGAAATCGGCGACGGGAGTCTAACCCGCTCAAAGGGAAAAGCTTTCTTTTTTTTTTTCAAATTTTTTTTTTCGAAAAGGGATACTGGTACGTGGGATTGTTAAACCACCGGTTATCCCAACTCCCACGTCAGGGAGTGTACAGGAAGGGTAAGTGGTTTCCACCTATATACCGAGTATCGATTTTTTTGTTTTGAAAATAAAAGCTTTTCTCCTTTGGGATTTTCCCCAGCGGAGTCGCCAAACTGTGAATGTGTGCCCAAATTTTGTTTTTGTTGGATTCACGCGAGTTTGAAGACATCCGGTTTAATTTGAAAAACGGAGTCGCCACGCCATTTTGATTACCTCAAAACTTTGAAAAAAAGGTTTTATGGGTTCGGAGGTTAAGTTACCCCTTGGGAAGAACGTTTGGCGTTCACCCAAGGTGCCTTGCCGGAGCAAGTCTCCCATGATTTCATTAATCGTGCTTGCTTGCGTGCTTTCTTGTGTGCATGTGTTTGAAAATAAGGAGGGAATGTCCCAAGTCGTCTTCCAGACGTACAAAACATTTGTTGGTTGTCGCTCGGGATTTCTTGGATTTTATGTATTCGGGATTATGATCCCGCCCTCATCTTGGACTTGTGATCATCGTATTTTTTAGACCTTGGGACTTGCGTGATCGAGAGAATGACTCTCTTTGTAGTCAAAGATGAGGTTCTTTAGAAAAGGAGGGTCCTTAGCCCATCAATCCTACACTTTAAGATGGTCGAGCTTGTATAGATGCTTCATACTCATCTTAAGTGATAATCGGAGATATAGGGTTCGAAGGTGTCCCTTTTCTAAAGAGATTATGAAACCTTTATGGAAGGAACGATGTAAAGATAGGATCTTTTACACCGGTCCGTTCCTAGGTTGCTAATGAGGGAATGGGGGAAATGTATGTAAAAATGACACTTTAATGAAAAGATGACATTTTTGGGTTGCAAATGATGCACTTGATTCAAAGAAATGATCTTTATTGCAAATGATGCATAAAGATATGATTTTTATGCAAATGATGCATTTTGTTGAAGAAATTGGCATTCATTATGCAAATGATGCATAAAGATTGCATTTTAAAAAAAAACATATGATGCTAATTTATGGTAAAGACATGGTCTTTAAAGCAAATGATGCTTGGAAAAGGGATTTTGAATGCAAAGGATGCATTTTGATTGAAAAGATTTGATTTTTATATGCAAAGGATGCATAAAGATAACATTTTTATTGAAAAATGGGGGTTTTAGGTGCAAAGGATGCACCTTTATGGGGAAAGATTACATTTTAATGACAAATGATGTCTAATGCATGCAAAAGGGGAAGGGGGAATATGAAGATATGATCTTTAATCTACCAAGTCCCAAGCAATATAAAGGTAATGCAATGAGCAATTTATAAAGCAATTAGGATGCGAGGTTAGGGCGTGCGAGGTTACCAATGGCTTCCTTCTTCTTCGGGCGGAGCTAGGAGGAGAGGTTGATCTTGGATCTTAAAGGAGGAGGGAGGGAGCTTCTTGGCCTTCTTCTTCACCTTCTTGAACTTCCAGCAGTATTCTTCACGTATTAGGAGTGTTTGTGGGTGATTTGTTGTGTCAATTGTGTGTTGAAATGGGTAGAGGAGGGCTCTATTTATAGGCAGTCTGGATAAGGCTAATGAAGCCGTGCGGCTAAGGACAGCGAGCTAATGCAGCCGTGCGGCATTATCCACAATGACTCAGCATTCTAGAACCATGCAAGGTGGCATTATTCTAGAACCTTTCCTCCTAATTAAGAAAAACGTGTTTCTTAATTAGGAAGGATCCCCTTCAGCCCTAAATTAATTAAAAATAGTTCCGGAATGTTTCCGGAACACTAGGAAGGTCCGGGGAATTACCGGAAAACTTACCGAAATTGCCGGGAAATTTAACCGGAAGGCATGAGCCAGATTTGGGTACTTACACTTACAGAATTAAGCACAGAATGAGCTGAGATCGATCCAAATCTAATTATATCAACAATTTAGCTCATGCAGCGCATGAATCACTCTTAGATCGATCAAGGGGGTGTGGATATGGGGAGATCCACACTCCTTTAATATGTGAATGATCTCAGGAACAGATTACAACTGAAAAAGGGATTTCTGCAAAGGGCTACTTGTGTCGCGTGACACAGGACTCCACATGTCCAATTGTGTCGCGTGACACAGGTTACCGATCTGCAGGAACCTTACAATTTAAGATACAGAATGAACAGAGATCAATTCAGATCCAATCACAATAACAAATCATCTCAGAGAACCACGAATTCACAATGAATTGACCAAGGGGATGTGGATATGGAGAGATCCACACTCCCTTGGCTAACAAGTCACAATTACAATAAGATCACACCATGAACAATGAAATTATACTAAACAACTTGAATTAAATAGAGAGATGGCGATTGTGACTTGATAATCAGAGCAGATGGAGCTCGACTACCAAGTCAATGAACAAAAATAGCAATGAATTATACAAGTAGCAAATAGATGAGTGAGAGATGAGGGAAAGGGATTCTTTACCCTTGTAGATCCATAAATTCTATACCAAGTTAGGTATAGAATCCTTCTAAATCAGCTTCTGGACCGAATTAAACTTGGAAGGATGAAGGATGGGGGATCTAGGTGGTGATGTGTGTTTTGGGTTGAATGGATGGATGAATTGTATATGAGGGATGAGAGAATTGGAAAGGATTGGTGTAGGTTTATATGGCAGGAGGAGAGAGAGAGGTTTTTGGGCATATTTTGGCAGGGTAATAGTAGGGAGGTGGAAAAAGGATCCAGATATGAGAGGGGTAGGATCTTATTTATAGGCTGCTGATGATGGGTGAGTTATGTCGTACGACCTTCTGCTTCCATTTTCCGTGGCTCGAGATGTCGCACGACTAAGCAATCCAATAACCGTTTTTGGCGCCAAAACCTGGTTCTGGAACATTCCAAGTTAATTCTAAATAGGTCCAAACTGAATAATACCTTTTAGATCCTTGTGCCTGAGAAAAATACTTAAAAGTACTTCCTTAGCAAGAAAATTATAAAAAGTGTTCGGAAGTCTCAGAATGGACCAGGAATTTACCAAAACGCCCCTAATGAAATTTTATCGTATTAAAATGCACCTATAAAGGGTTGCAAATTGGATTGGCGTACTCACAGAGCCCCTCGGCAATGTCACTTATAGAATAAGTGAGGTTGTCGACAAGAAGGACCCAATCCCAATGAGTGGTTGGGGATATGGCGGATGGTGGAAAAGATGATTGATGAGATCGGATGGCTGGACCTTTTGAGAAAGGATTCCTATGTATCCTAGGTGGGAATCAAGCCGGTCGTAGTTTGAAGATTGACTGTTAGGGGAGTCACCCGAAGATTTGATTGTTCGGGGAGTCACCCAAAGATTTTACTGTTAGGGGAGTCACCCAAAGATTTGACTGTCCGGGGAGTCACCCAAAGATTTGACTATTAAGGGAGTCACCCAAAGATTTGACTGTCCGGGGAGTCACCCAATTTGACTATTCGGGGAGTCACCCCAGGATTTGACTGTTCGGGGAGTCACCCAAAGATTTGACTGTCTGGGGAGTCACCCAAAGTTTTGACTGTCCGGGGAGTCACCCAAAGATTTGACTGTCCGGGGAGTCACCCAAAGATTTGACTGTTCGGGGAGTCACCCAAAGATTTGTTGAGGCTTTTAGAAAAGTAATTGACTGAGATATGCTTTCCTACCTGTGTTGTGCTTACTTGTAGGTGCCGGAGGGACTGAGGCTACGGCTGATGATGATGATTTGATGATTCGCCTTCCAACACGGGATTTTGATGATGATCCTCCGTCCAACACGGATTTTATAATGATCTTCCGTCCAACACGGGAATTTGACGATGAATCTCCGGGATATTGATGATGAAACTTCCAACCAACACGGGCATTTGATGATGATCTTCCGTCCAACACGGGAATTTGCTGAAGAATCTCCGTCCAACACGGGATATTGATGATGAAACTTCCGTCCAACACAGTATTTTGATGATCTTCCGTCCAACACGGGAATTTGATGATTAATCTCCGTCCAACATGGGAATTTGATGATGATCTTCCGTCCAACACGGGAATTTGATAAGGATTTACCGTCCAACACGGGAATCTGATGATAAGCCTCCGTCCAATACAGGAATCTGATGATAAGCCTCCGTCCAACACGAGAATTTGATGATAAGCCTCCGTCCAACACGGGAATTTGATGATAAGCCTCCGTCCAACACGGGATATTGATAAGAAACTTCCATCCAACACGGGAATCTGATGATAAGCCTTTGTCCAAAACGGGAATCTGATGATAAGCCTCCGTCCAACATGGGAATATGATGATAAGCCTCCGTCCAACATGGGAATCTGATGATAAGCCTTCGTCCAACACGGGAATTTGATGATATTCCTTCGTCCAACACGGGATATTGATAAGAAACCTCCGTCCAACACGGGATATGATGGTGAACCTCCGTCCAACACAGGAATTTGATGATGAATCACCGTCCGACACGGGATATTGATAAGAAACCTCCGTCCAACACGGGAATTGATGATGAATCACCATCCGTCACGGGATATTGATGAAAAACTTCCGTCCAACACGGGAAGTAGGTGACGATTTGCCAAGTCAGATGAATTCTGTTGATGATTCAGCCTAGCAGAACTGTCTTTTGACGATGATTTGCTGAAGCTGATGAGCACCATTACTTGGAGATTGAGGCAAGCTCTCTTTTAGATGATGCTGATGAATCTGAAGATGATAAGACTGATGAAGATGATGAGGGCAGAACATGCCAACTGTAGGATTTGAAATCCTTGTCCAGATTGTGATTGAGGAACAACTCCTATGATCAGATTATGATCATTTGATTATTATACCCTGTGGGGGGGGGGAAACACAACACTCTAGGTAATTTTCATTTTATTCACTTGATTATTGCTAATTTTATGCATTATTAATCTTGATGCACGAGTCCATCTTGGATGGGGATGAAAATGGAGTGAGAATTTTGCATGGCTCGACGAGCTGATATGTATATGTAGCAAATGATGGATTGTGTATGGGATGAATGTATATATGTGATGATGTATGGGTCGAACCCTCTCCCATGTATTTGAGGAGTGTATGAGTGATGGTTGATATGATGCAGCCAAGGCAATTCGGGGCGTGCCCTGAGAGTACAAATTGCAGCAGGTTCATTTTTGGTAAGGACAAAGTGTATCGCGCGTCTGAGACGGCAAGCAGCAGAGAAGGTGCGGAGAATGCCCTGGCCCTGAAGAGATGACTAGGCGAAGCCCCAGTTGATAATGCAAAGCAAACCCAGAAGGAATCTGGTACGGAGAACCTGAGAGAACAGCTTAACAAAGTCCCAGCTTAAAGAGATTCAATGCAGTCTTATTGCAGACAGAGTCATCTTGTGGCCAAGGAGGCAACCCATCATTCAAACCGTAGTCAATCAATCATTGGACAAGACTTGGAAATATATACGTGCAAGGGCACATCTTTCGAAAAGTGGGAATGGATCTCAATTTTGTATAACAAATTCGCTTTGGGTTTGACTATTTTGAGAGAGTATAAGCATCACAAGGTGTGGGAAAGTGTATGGAAGCCCCTGCTGACAGAAAGACAGTGTTTGGCTCTATATTCCTATAATGTAGAAGAAGAAGACTTGTCGAGACACTTGAAAAACTTGTCTTATTCATGATGATCACAAGGCTGCTTAAAACCCTTTATTGATGTTCGGGTTATTCAACCACTAAGCTTGATATGAACAAATATTTTGATTAATCACGAGGAGAGAACCAACTGATATCAAGAATCAAATTTGGAAAGATGGAAAGAGGATTTGTGTATAGGGACGGCCCTTGATGAGACCGGATTTTCTGAGATTTGAATGTGCTTGTGACCGGACCATTTCTGGTTGCCTACGTTCCCCTCATGGCGAGGAACTCAGGTCGCCATAGTTTGGGCTTATCCCGATTGAAAGAAGGAATGTGAAATTCAAGGATCTTTTGAGAATTGGAGAGTTGAAGCACATATCTCCTTGGATTGTCAATGAAAGACACGGATGTGAAGCCCTAGTGAGGCATCTACGGCAAGTGTTTATGGAGGAGAAACAAAATATGCTCACATGAAATGTCAAATGGATTGGATTTGAATTTGCATAATTTTTTATTGGTGATCACGAACCAAGGTGGATTAGGTTCCAACTTAAGCAAGTGATGAAGCATTAATCTAATTTAGATATTTGATGAGATTAGAATGAAACTGCTATCCGGTAGGAGCTGTAGCTGGGTTTCAGGGCTTCGATCGGCCATCGGGTGATTTGGAACATCATGACCTCTTAAGATGAGAGGTCGGCTGGGACTTTTACTGACTGAACCTCTAAAGATGAGAGGTTGGTTCTCGAGGATGTGTTTGGGATTTCTCAGGTGAGGGAATTGTGGTTGCATCATCACTACCTCTAAGAATGAGAGGTCAAGTTTGGCTTTGGCCAAAGGCAAAGGCAATGGCAATGGGAATATCCTCTAAAAGCGAGAGGATGGCTTGGGGTTGATCAAGGTAATGGGAATATCCTCTAAAATCGAGAGGATGGCCGGAATTGGTTTGGGTAATGGGAATATCCTCTAAAATTGAGAGGATGGCTGGAAATGGTTGGAAAGTGTTGGTGAGAGGAAATCCAAGCTATCGAGAACTTTTGCGAACTTGCGATAATTCGGGCTCCTTTTGAACATTGGATAGCTTCTTAAGGAGTCAGGAATTCTTGGCTGAAATGTGAGGATCTAAAGTCCTTCTTTTGAAAAGCCTCTTGAGAAGTTGAGGACTCTTGCTGAATTGTGAGGATTTAAAATCCTTCTTTTGATAACTTGGAAGGCCTCTTGAGGAGTTGAGGACTATATCTGTACTTCCTTCATGACTTGAGTACTTTGTGCATCACCGATTCTCGAGGCTAACTTCTTGGCATTGCTTGGACTTCTCTCAGCAAGGATCAAAGATGATGGCTAAAGAGGGTTTCAAAACATGTCGATCTTGAAATGAAAGGGTATTGTTTAGTGAGGGTGGTAATGGCTTCCCTAGGGTGAAAGGCTTCAACCGCAATCCCTACCGGATGACCTAAACGAGATTAAGTCTTCATTGCTTGCTTAAGCTTAATTGAGACAGATTAATGAAAATTATTTGAACGATGAAGTGATGAGTATGATGAATGTGATGTGAGCATATGAGATGAAAAATGGGGAAATGATGAGCCCAATTTGAGAAGGATATCAGTTGATTTTCTCACTCCGATTAATTTAAATATTAATAATTTCAATGCATTAGTGGTTGAGCAGCACAAGTGATCATATGGAATAAAACCATTTCCATTAAGCATGTCGTGGGTGTGCAAGTGATGTCTCGAGTCTAGCAAGAAAAGAAATAAAGACTTTTATTATTAGAAGACCCATAACATGGACTTAACAGACTCAAATCCCAACAGGGACACTTACTGCTAAAATGAAAGACAGTCTAGACCCTACGATGACTGATTGGCTTCTTCAACCTTGGACGGAAAGGCCTCCTGGCTTCTGCTGACATTACGGAAGAGGATTGGTGACAATACTGGGGTGAGCCTTCTCAACCTTGCCCTAGTCGACAAGCTTTTGGATGAGCACCTTTAGAGAGGTGAAATCATTGGTGACATGGCCAGGATACTGATGGTATCGGCAGTACTTACTTGCATCCAGATTGGGATTGGGCTTAACGGGGTTGTAACTCTCGAGGGGCTTGATCATCCCAGTCTTAACCAAACCGTTTAACGCCTCCTCAATAGTCATGCCAAGATCATCATACTTCATCTTTTGACGGAATCTCCCGCTGCTTTGACCAGTGCTTCCTCCCTGAAGGTTGTTGACACTATTGTCTTTTGGAACTAGGGAAACTGGATTGGCCCTCTTGTAACTATAACTACTAACATTACCGGCATTGGCATTTGGAGTAAGATTGAAAAGTCGATTCTTGCTACGAGCTCCCATGCCTACCATCTCCCTCAAATCGGGATACCAACCAATCCCAATGGCTTCACGCAGAATTGGTTTTACACACGACAAAAATATGTCCTTTTGGTCTTGCAGCGGGATTGGCTTAGACAACTCATTCAATTTGGCATTCCAGCGTTTGTAGAAATTGGTAATAGACTCATCATTCTTTTGGATTGTGCCAATGAGGTCGTCTCTAGTTGTGCGCCACTCGAGGTTTCCACGGTACTTTTCGAGAAAAGTCTCAGTGATCTGACTCCAAGTAGATCGAGCTTCTGGCTTAAGAGCTAGAAACTCAAGTCAAAGCGGGGCCTTTGAGCGTGAGATGAAAGTGCTGAGCCATAAACTTGGGAGTACAACCCATTGCTTCCAAAGTCATCACATATGTGTCCACATGAGTTTTTGGACATGCTGAACCATCAAATTTCATTTTGGGCATATTGAACTTATAAGGAAGAGGCTCTACTTGCCCTGGATCAACAACTTTAAGTCCACTTGACCCTATAGTCAACTTGTCGATTTGCTGCTGCATTTGTTTCAATAGCTCAGCCACTTCTGGAGTCATCCCGGGAAGCTAAGGAAGAGCGGGAGCAATAGTTGAAGGCGGCTTGGCACTGGCTGATTGGAAGTAAGACGGCTGAGCTGACCAAGATGCTGGAGCTGGCAAATGATTAAATCGACCAGTTGGAGAATTCTGATTCTGCGGAAAAGCATTAGCAGGCAAGTAAGGAGCTGGTCCCGGATGTTGCATAGGTGATGAGCTAAACCCAAAAGCTAAACCCATTAAAGGTTGAGACCTATATCCCTGAGGTTGAGGTTGGTTAGCAGGAAATTGCAGAAATCCATCCTGACTGAACTGATTCCCAGAGCAAGGGTGCTGACTCTGATACTGGGAGTTTCCCTGGAAGTGAGGACCATGAAACTGACCCTGCTGATATTGAGAATTCGGAAACAACAAACCCTGACTGTTCGGAAGCTGGGACCCAAAATGGCTTAGAGGCACAGAAGCATTGGGAATTGGTGAGGAGGTCAAATCATAGAAGATCGGTTGAGGTCCTCCAACTAAACCAAAACTTGTTTGAGGGCTTAACCGCACACCCTGACTCGGAACTTGAATTGGATGAGATGTTGGAGCAAGGGGAGGAAGGGAGACATTTCTGTTCTCAACATCAAACTTGTTGGCATAGGTAATCTCCTCATAAGTCCCATCAGCACATCGGATCACAGCAATACCACGGCTTCTCATTGCTTCTACAAACTTAGAATGTGCTGCATCTTCTCTATCTTTAGCAGCTTGAGCGAGTAACTGAGCCTCAAGCTCTCTAACTAGAGCAGCTTCCATAGTAGCCATCATCTCTTCCATAGACAGATCATGCATGCCTTGTTGACCCGTGGCAGAAGAACCCCTAAATTGAGTAGTCATACCATTCTCTGCACTAGACATCTCTGAAACTGAATCGGATGCCAAACTCTGCCGAAACTGCAATTGCCTCAGAGACGCAAACCAAATGAGCGCCGGGAATCGAAGCACGCACCCAACTTGCCGTAACTGGAGAGGAGAGAGCGGGTATAAGGTGGAGGACAGAGAAGGGTCTTAAGAAGGTATGTGAGAGGGAAGAATGAGAAAGGAGATGGACTCATGTAAGCTTCTTATTAATGTGCAAGTAGAAATCGATGTCGTTTAAATCCTAGGAACGGTTGGAAAAGAATAAGCCTTTATTCATGCAATCTAGACCTCGGGGAAACCTAGGGACACATCATTCAAAAATATACCAAATGCATTTGTTAAAAATTAATAATAGGCAATGATACCTAAATAAAATCTGAGCATTTATGGGACGAACGAGCAATCCCAATTTCTGGAGAAATTTGGGCAGCATAACGGGTATTCCTGAAGAATTTCAAGGAAAAATATGGCATGACCTCTCGTTAGTGCACGTTGACAAAGCGGCAAGATCTCTCGTTAGAACATGCCGTGGGAACGACATGTCCTTATGTGAAACCATGTTGCAATGGCAACATGCCCACACGTGCTAGGTTTTGAAATAGGTACGAAAGCCTTTTAATAATTTTGAAACAATTCATTTTAGTATTTTTGAAAATGTCGTGTCAAAACCAACCGTTGGGTAAGCTTTAAAAGTGTGGCTCCACCTATGATGCGCTAGGGGGAAAGGTTTGACATTAGGCTCTCAAGCGTAGGCGACATACATCACTGTCGGCGATGCCGTCAATCGCACCCAAGGGTTCTAGATCTATGTGACGTAGTGTGCGGATGACTATGTTCCTTTATTTGAGAAAATGATTTTTTTATATTTTTTTTTTGGAAAAGGGGTGATAAATGAAAAACAACACACACACACACCCCACAGAGATACAATAATCAAATGATCAATAATTTAATCATGGGAATTGCCCACAATCACAACCTGTATCAAGGAAATCAAATCCTGCAGTATGGCAACTTCTGTCGCGTGACACAGAACAGCTAGGGTAGGTTCTGTCGCGTGATAGAAGAAACCATTTCCAGAATCTGAATAAGAGTAGAACCAGCCCCAGCCTCCAAGCAAATGCCACAACTCAACATCAACCCCCAGCACAACAAGACAGGAATCAAGTTTCGAATGTCCCCAACAGAATCGCCACTGAATGTACGCTCACCGAAAAATAAATTTTTGAGAGTCGCCACACCGTTTTAAAGGAAACATTGAAAACCTTTGGAAATAGAGAAATTGGGTTCGGGGGTCAGGTTACGTGTTGGGAAGAACCGAGAGTTCACCCAACACGCCTCGTAATACGAGTCTTTCTATGTTCAACATCCAAAAACATTCAAACGTGTGTGCAAAATGTGTGAGACAAGATATGTGATAAAATGCATATAAGTGCTTTGTTTTATTGCTCAACTGAAGGAATTACAACTTGTGAACCATTTACCATGGGAGACCACATCCTAATTACAATGCTATGAACTGATTACAATTGGAAAATGACTTCTACAGAATGGCAACTTGTGTCGCGTGACACAAGATCTGCTTTGTAGGTTGTGTCGCGTGACACAAGTTGTCATATGCAGAAGCCTTACAGAATTAAGCACAAAATGAGCTGAGATCGATCCAAATCTAATTATATCAACAATTTAGCTCATCCAGCGCATGAATCACTCTCAGATCGATCAAGGGGGTGTGGATATAGGGAGATCCACACTCCTTTAATATGTGAATGATCTCAGGAACAGATTACAACTGAAATAGGGATTTCTGCAAAGGGCTACTTGTGTCGCGTGACACAGGACTCCACATGTCCAATTGTGTCGCGTGACACAAGTTACCGATCTGCAGAAACCTTACAATTTAAGATACAGAATGAACAGAGATCGATTCAGATCCAATCACAACACCAAATCATCTCAGAGAACCACGAATTCACAATGAACTGACTAAGGGGATGTGGATATGGAGAGATCCACACTCCCTTGTCTAACAAGTCACAATTACAATAAGATCACACCATAAACAATGAAATTATACTAAACAACTTGAATTAAACAGAGAGATGGCGATTGTGACTTGATAATCAGAGCAGATGGAGCTCGACTACCAAGTCAATGAACAAAAACAGCAATGAATTATGCAAGTAGCAAATAGATGAGAGAGAGATGAGGGAAAGGGATTCGTTACCCTTGTAGATCCACAAATTCTATACCAAGTTAGGTATAGAATCCTTCTAAATCAGCTTCTGGACCAAATTGAACTTGGAAGGATGAAGGATAGGGGATCTAGGTGGTGATGTGTGTTTTGGGTTGAATGGATTGATGAATTGTGTATGAGGGATGAGAGAATTGGAATGGATTGGTGTAGGTTTATATGGAAGGAGGAGAGAGAGAGAGGTTTCTAGGCATATTTTGGTAGGGTAACAGTAGGGAGGTGGAAAAAGGATCCAGATATGAGAGGGGTAGGGTCTTATTTATAGGCTGCTGATGATGGGTGAGTTGTGTCGTACGACCTTCTGCTTCCATTTTTCCGTGGCTCGAGATGTCGCTTGACCAAGCAAGCCAATAACCGTTTCTAGCACCAAAACCAGGTTCTGGAACATTCCAAGTTAATTCCCAATAGGTCCAAACTGAATAATACCTTATAGGTCCTTTTGCCTGAGAAAAATACTTAAAAGTACTTCCTTAGCAAGAAACTTATAAAAAGTTTCCGGATGTCTCAGAATGGATCGGGAATTTACCAAAACACCCCTAATGCAATTTTATCATATTAAAATGCACCTATAAAGGGTCGTGAATTGGATTTGCGTACTCACAGGCTCCTTCAGACGATCCAGATGAGTCCGAGGAGTATGAGGAGGGTGATGAGGAGGAGTCAGAGTAGCCCCTTGATTAGATTGTGATCATTTGATTATTGTACCCTGTGGGAAACAAACACTCTACTGCACTACTTTACTTTATTCATTTGACTATGTTATTCTTGTTATGCACATCTTTGTACGGATTTGAACTTAGTTATTGTTAGCTTTTATGCATTGTTAGCTTTATTGCACGAGTCCATCTTATTTTGAAAATGGGGTGATGATTTTGTGTGTTTATGGTTTATGGGGTGATTGTGTATAAGGTTTTATGATGTATGGCCAAGTGAACCCTCTCCCATGCGTTTGTGAAATGGATGGGTGATATGTTGCTGCAAAAACAAGTCGGGGACGTGCCCTGGTGAGTGCAGATTGCAGCAATTTTGTTGCTGTCTGATGGTGGCAATGTGAGTCGCACGACTTTGCCTGTCAGCCTAGCAAAGTATGTCGTACGACTAAGGCAGCCTAAATGACAGGCTTCTTCCCAACCAAGCTTCATATTTGTTTCAAGACAAAACCTTTTCCCAGGATAAGAATTTCAGCAGCCCCAAGTGGAGTAGACATTAACTTCAATTGTAAAGCTAGCATCAAAGATCGAGACTGTAAAGCAAGCCCCAAAATCTACACAGGAGATCCTATGTATAAACAATCCTTCTACCTGACAGATCCTTGGTGCGGAGAAATTTTTGTGAAGCCAGAATACCAGCTAGAATCCTGATCGGATTCGGTCACCTAAAGAGATCCCGAACTGAATCAGGTGCAACCCCCATTGACGAAATCCCTAAGGAGTATTTATGAACCCAGGAAGCTGACTCCCGTTATAAGTAACCACCCAAATAAGCCGTGAACTAAGTCTAGTGCATCCCCACTTTGACTGAGTGTCATGTTACAGAACAAGGTTACCCATCCTTCTATTTGTACCTTAGTCAAACAGTTACTGAAAAAGACTCAGAAATATATACATGCAGGGGCACATTTTTTTTGAAAAGTAGGAATGAATCCCAATTTTGTGTAAAAACTCGCTTTGGGTTTGACTCTTTTGAGAGAGTGTAATCATAGCAAGGTTTGTAAACAGTGTATGGAAGCCCCTGCTGATAGAAAATTAGTGTTTAGCTCTATACTCCTATTTTGTAGAATAAAAAAGACTTAACGAGACATATGAAAACTTGTTTTATTCACAATGAGCACAAAACTGCTTAAAATCCTTTGTTAATGTTCGGGCTATTCAACCACTAATCCTGATATGAACAAATATTTTTATTAATTAAGAGGAGAAAACCAACCGATATCAAGGATCAAATTTACTGGAGTGTCGCCGAGAGACACGGATGCGAAGCCCAGTGAGGCATTCACGGAAAGTGTTTTTTGGGGAACAGAAAGGACGTGAATTTTCACAAGAGTAGGACAAGTTCCTAATCTTGGAGAGGAAATGAAATATGCTCACATAAAACGACAAATGAAAGAAATGAATTTGCATAATCTCTGATTGATGGTTTTGAACCATGGTGCATTAGGTTCCAATTTAAGCAAGCAATGAAGTTTTAATTTGATTTAGACCCTGATTAAATTGGGACTAGACTGTTATCCGGTAGGAACTGTAGCTAGGTTTTAGGGTTTCGATCGGCCATCGGGTGATTTGGATCTTTATTTGCAGCGTGACCTCTTGAGGTGAGAGACCGACTGGGCTTTTTGCTGACTAAACCTCTGAAGATGAGAGGTTGGCTTTCGGGGATGTATTTGAGATTTCTATGGCAGGGAAATTGTGGTTGCATCTTCACTGCCTCTAAGAATGAGAGGTCAAATTTGGCTTCGGCGAGTTCAAGGGTAATGGGAGTATCCTCTGAAAGTGAGAGGATGGTTGAAATTGGTTGGCAGGTGTTGGCGAGGGGAAATACATATTGTCTCTTTATGGTTTACGAGACTCCCTTTAAGTAAAGCGCTAGATCAAGGCAAGATCTTTAAGATGGCAGATTTACTTTGGGGTAGTTGAGAAGAGGTTTTCTCCGTGTTCTTTGGTCATCATTAGTTGCTTTGAGAGAATCACTAGGGACGAGGTTTTTTTTTTGTTGCTATTTTTGAGAACTTCAGCTAGCTCCTAGTGTGGATTGTTGCATTCCGTCATTCTTGAGTTTGGAGGCGGTCAATTTTCCTGTGAGTCATGGGAGCCAATAGTATAGGCTTTTTCTTTTGGAGGTGGCTAAACGGACTTTCAAAGCATGCCGATCTTGAAATGAAGGATATTATTTGGCGAGGGTAAGGTAATGGCTTTCTGAAATTACCCGGATCACGGGCGGGGGGACGCGGCTAGTGGCATTTCGTGGACTTGGGACCTCGCCTGGAAAATGAAAGGGAGAGTGTTAGTCAAATATATGTTTAGATTTAGAATTGCTTAATCCCAATCACAACAAGCATTATTATGGACCCCTAATTTTAATTAGACCAAATAGAATTTTTCTACGTATTATAGGTCCCCTTAGTGCTAGTGCCCAGTGTTTTTAATATGTAATTTTCTCAAGATTTTAAGACTTGAAGACCTGAAGATTTCCCTATCAATTTATGTGTTTACTTGGTAAAGAAGCTTCCCTAACCGGTTGACCACTCAACCGGTAAGCCACGCCTAACCGGTCATCTACCTAGCCGATGTCTCTCACCGGTTTTGTCTTTCATTCTCCCAACCGGTCCAGGCTTATCCTCCAAGCTTCCTTCAGCAGCTAGCCGAAGCATTTATTGCTCCCAACTACTCAGCCACCAACTTTAGGTAAAGTTGGTAAAGCATCATGCTGAAAAGACATTCCTGCAACTGTCAGAAACTCAAAGTGGAATGTTAAAGTTACCAGTACTCACATCACCTCAACTACTCAATGGAAATCCTCTCTATCTAATCTCAGGCATTAAATGCAAAGATACTCCCATTTAATGCCTTCCAGTCAAGTCATCATTACAACCTCTTCAAAGACAATGACTCCCTTTTGAAGTTCACTATAAATAGCTTTCCTGAAGTATTGAAGATGGTTGGTGCATTTAAGATCCTTGAGAGTGAGCTTCCAATAACTACCAACCTGCAAATCCTCTAGTTCAAGGCATTCAATACAAGTCCCCATTTTTACTAGACATCTCTGTAGGACATACACTGAGCACCTTCAATCAATTCTGTTGTGTTCCTCAACAAGACTACAAATGGAACACATTGATTGAATCACACACACACCCTAGAGAAATTAGCTCAACTTGTGAGCACATCTCTAGAAAACACGATGTCTTTATTGTAGCACGATCCGTTAGTGGTCACTTTACTTTTAGCAGCCTTCAATCATTGGGCTTGCAACTTGTAAGAGTTAGGAACCATTAATAGCAGTACACTTTCACAAATCCTTGTTGCATGAGATTTTAAACTTACCTTTGAAACTCTTTACCTTATCGATTTTAGTATCTCTCGAATCTACATCTTCTTTCCGCTTTGCAAACTTAATCTCATTGGTTATCTAGAGTGTGACTTAATATTTTCAAAGATTTTAAGAGTTTTAGAAAAAGTTTTAACAGGCTATTCACCCCCCCTCTAGCCTGATTCCTACCAGTTAGGCCTAACAATTGGTATCAAAGCTTACAATTTTTGAAAACTATTTTTCCAAGCTTAACCGCTTGAATTACCAATTCCAAGATGGCAGGAAAACTCATGCAAACATGGAACATGGCGAATATTCCCATGTTGAAAGAAAATGAATTTCCAGTATGGAAAAACCGAATCATGCAGTATATGGATTCAATAGATGATAGGTTAATGACTGTAGTCAGAGATGGTCCCATGACACCCATAAAAATCAATTTCTCACCTAGAGCACCCAAAACTCCTCTCATGGATCATGTCGATAGATCATCTGAACAGGATTTCGAGGTTTATGAAACATATGTTCCAAAGCCCCGTGAAGAATGGACTGAGGAAGACAAGATTTGTGCTTCCATGGACAGAAAAGCTATGCACATTCTAACCTCAGGCCTGGATGATAGACTGTACAAACAAGTACAATGCTATGAGACCGCTCAACAAGTGTGGCAAAGCCTGCTCCGATATTTTGAAGGAGATCAAGTGGCCAAGGACAACAGACTCTACAAAAGTGTTGCTGAGTTCGAGTCCTTCAAGAAGAACCCAAGTGAAATGTTAAAGGGAACGTACTACCGTTTCTGCGAGGTGAGTAATTCTTGCGCTTCTTTAGGTAGAGTTTACACCATGAAAGACCTAAACATGAGATTCCTCAATTCTCTTGGAGATTTGTGGCATGTCAAGGTCACTATTTTGAAAGAATGCCGAGATTTGAACACTACTCATATTCAGAACATTGTGTCAACTTTGTTTCTATATGAGGAAGAGCCCAACCGGCTGAGTGGAGTTCAAAAATAGTTTAAAAATCTATCTCTGCCAGCTCAGACCTAGATCTTCCCTGGTTCTTCTATGTTAAACAGCCAACCTACCAATGACTCTCCCTCAATCTCTCAGCCTCAACCAGTTCAAGCCAATACCTCATCTAGTATGCCTTTTGAGGAAGAAGATGAATTTGCTACCTTTGCTAGAAACTATAGAAAGTTTAAGGATTTTAAGAGATCCCAACAATCCCACAGCAAATCCTTCCAACCTAAATCCTCATCATTCCAAAGATTTGGTACTTTCAAAGAAAAGGCCAAACCTCAACCTCAACCGATGGTAAAAATGCCCAAGGTGAGCTTGTGTATTACAACTTTAGAAAACCCGGCCATTTTGCTTCCAAATGTCCTCAACCGAAATATGAATTTCTGAGGAAGAAACCGTTCAAGAAAAACCCTAGATCTAAGAGCTTAGTTGCCGAGGAAGGAACCGAAAAAGCTATGCCAGTCTGGTTTGAGACTGATTCTGAAAATGAGGATGCTGACTAAGATGAAGATGCTGATGTTAGTTTTGTTGCTATTGATGTTAGACACCTCAACTCCAATGAACAAACATCTTACAATGACCAGTCCCTACCTATGAGATCTCCTTTGACTTACTTTGATGATCATATTCCCAAGCCAGATAACCCTTACAATTTCAAAATTCAGAACATAGGTGGAGCTCTCTACGGTCAGTGTAAAACCATGCCCACTCTCAGACCTCTGATGCAACCAATTCAACAGACCTACCAAGCTCAAGCCTTACCGATCTCTTCTCATCAACCGATAATTGAGCCCCGACCGATTCAATTTTTAAATACCCTAACCGAGCCAAGTCCTCAACCGATATCATCCATACCTAATTTTGATCCTAACTTTGAACCATCATCCTCAACCTCTCAGCCTACCATTGACCCTATGCCCAATATGTCAAAGTCTGAAATGGCAGAGGTGATGAATGAGCTCTTCTCTGATTTTGAAAAATTAAATGAAGCTCACAATGTTATGGCTGCTAATCTTAAAAAGGTCACAACTGAAAATAACTCTTTAAAATCTGAAATAAAAGTTTTGAAAGAAAGTAAGCTAGAGTCTGATCAGTTAAGAAAAGAAAATCAAGGACTCACTGAGAGACTAAATATCTGTGCTAGTCAAATTGCTGATCTAGTGTCAAGGAATAACTCTCTTTCAAAAAATATTGACACCTTTTCAAAACCTTGAGCTGCTGTGGAGAATATCATACAAGACCAGATGTCTCCAAATCGAGATCTATCAGGTATAGGCTTTACCTCCAGCAGTAATGACAACAAAGACAAACCAGTTACTAAGTCTATTACTGAGAACTTGATGGACAAATTTGATGATGCTCAATCCAACCAGCTTAAGAAAGGTTCACCTAGACCTTTTGGTGCTGTCCCTCACACCTATCCCAAGGTAAAGGAATAGATGAAGGTCACGATTGACAAGAACAAACCCCAATGGATCGAGGTAGCTGATCCTGAGCTAGGAAAATACGTCCCACTCAGTGATGGTGACATTAAAGCTGGAATTAAACTTGCTGGCCAGGTTGCAGGTCAGGAAACCTCAACCGGTAAGGCAGCCATAACCGGTCAAGGAGTGACCAGTCAGACAACTTTCACCGATCATCCAACCGGTAAGGGCTCCTCAGCCGGCAAAGGAATTCCTAAGCCTATGCAATCGGCCAACAAAGGTAAATCTATTACCTTTGTCCCCAAAGGCTTTGTTCCTGTTCAATCATTAAACCCTTCTGAAGCATTGGCCAAATTGAATATCAACTCATCTAAGTCCTCACAGCCATCTTCTAATAAATGCACAAATTGTGGTTTTATCGGTCACAAGGCTTATGAATGCCTCTTGAAGCACCTATCTGGACCCACTGAGTCTAAAAGCTCAGGTGGTGGCCAGGTATGGCTTCCAAATAGGAACTAACTCTTTGGACCCAAAAGAATAAGGGGGACCATAATCTTATTGTTTCATTTCAGGAATGCTTAATGGCCTCAACCGATGCCGATAAGAATGTTTGGATTATGGACAGTGGATGCTCTAGGAATATGACTAGCCATGCTGATCTCCTAACCGATCTTGAAGATGCATCTGGTCCTCTAGTTGTCTTTGGTGACAATGCAAAGGGTAAAATTATTGGTCGTGGATCAATCAAAAGAGGTATAGTTACTGTATAAAAGGTATCTTTGGTGGATGGTCTGAAACACAACCTTCTATCCATATCACAATTTTGTGATAAAGGTATGCATTGTATTTTCAATTCTTCCAACTGTTACATGAAAGACATTACTTCAGGAGAAACCCTTCTCACCGTATATAGAAAAGGTAACATTTATGCTATAGATTTAAATACTGTTTCAAGTGTTACTAATGTTTGTTTTGTAGCTAAGAACATTAGTGAGAATTCCTATCTATGGCACAAGAGACTCAGTCACTTGAATTTCAAATACCTATCCAAGCTAGCTAATAAAAATCTAGTTACCGGCTTACCTCAAGTGTCTGCTGATCATGGAAGGAAATGCAGAGCCTGTCAGTTAGGAAAGCAACATAAAGAATCATTCCATAGCAAGCCCTGCATGTCCACTTCTAAGTGCCTCCAGTTGCTACATATGGATCTGTTTGGCCCCACAACAACTGTCAATTTAGGGGGTAGCAGATATGCTTTGGTTGTTGTAGATGATTTCTCAAGATATATCGGGTGGAAACCTTTGCCTCAAAAGATGATACCTATGACGTTGCCACCAAATTATTCCGTCTACTTCAAACCCAAAAGGAGTGTGAAATCATCGGTATGAGATCAGATAATAGAACGGAGTTCAAAAATAATGGAATCGCTCAGTACTGTGATGATCACGGAATAGATCATAATTTCTCAGCTGCTAGAACACTGCAACAAAATGGTGTTGTTGAGAGAAAGAACAGAACCTTGATCGAAGCTGGAAAAACAATGATATCTGAAGCTAGGCTACCCAAGTATTTTTGGGCTGAAACTATCCATACAACATGCTTCACCCAGAATCGATCTTTGGTCAACAAATTTCATAAGAAGACCCCTTATGAGCTTTGGCGTGGAAGAATTCCCAACATTGGTTTCTTCAAGATTTTTGGCTGCAAGTGTTATGTTCTTTACAACGGTAAAGAGCGTCGAGGTAAATTTGATGAAAAAGCCGATGAAGGCATCTTTGTTGGTTATGCCAAGCATAGTAAGGCATTTAGAGTTTTTAATAAACATCTGTTGAAAATTGTTGAATCTGTTCATATTACATTTGATGAATTTGATTTGCTAGAGTCTGACAAGGCTCCAAATAGTACTAATAATTCTGGTGTTTTTGAGACAAGTGAATCCAGCAATCAAAATTCCAATCAAACCAACAGTATCAATGTAAATGAATCTCCAGCTCAGCCTTCAACCTCAAGTGGTGTAACCTGTAGAGACCTAGTTGATGACTCATTCTTTCCTCAATCGGTTAGACAACCTACTATTCAAAATCCTTTAACCGATTCATTACCAGCTAGCCCCTCTACTACCGTTCCTAATGCACCACCTAAAATTGAACCAATTTCAAACATTAACTTACCATTTCCCTCTCCACTAACCGATCACCATCAGTCAGCCTCACCTCTTCCTAACCAATCTCCTCAACCAGTTACACCTCCCTTAGCCGATTCTACTCCTCCATTAGAAACCTTAAGATAAGAATCGGTCAGGCAAGACCTTCCTGGGGAAGTGAGAACAGTTAGATATCATCCATTGGAAAATGTAATTGGTGATGTCTTTGGTCCAAGAATGACTAGAAGCCAGTTGAGAAGCATGGAGGAACAACATGGATTATTTTCCTCTACTATGGTCTCAAATATAGAACCAAAGAAGACTGAAGAAGCACTTAATGACCCCAGCTGGGTAGAAGCTATGCAAGAAGAGCTTAACCAGTTTGATAGATGCAAAGTATGGGAGTTAGTGACTAGACATAGTGATCAAACAGTGATTGGAACGAAATGGGTTTATAGAAATAAATTGGATGAGTCTGGAAAGATTACAAGGAATAAGGCTAGATTAGTGGCAAAAAGGATATAGACAGGAAGAAGGCATAGATTATGATGAGACCTTTGCCCCCGTAGCTAGACTAGAAGCCATTAGGTTATTTCTTGCCTATGCAGCCTACAAAGAATTTAAGTTATACCAAATGGACGTGAAAAGTGCCTTTCTTAATGGAGAACTTCAAGAGCTTGTTTATGTAGATCAACCTCCAGGATTTGAAGATCCCAAGAAGCCTAATCATGTCTACAAATTGAATAAAGCTTTGTATGGCCTCAAACAAGCACGTCGAGCATGGTATGAAACTCTCTCCAAATTCCTACTTAGTGAGAAGTTCGAATGAGGTAAAATCGATTTCACCTTATTTATTGCAAAGCACAATGGACATTCATTGTTAGTTCAAATATATGTTGATGACATTATTTTTGGATCTACTAACGAAAAATTATGCAAGAGATTTGAGAAACTTATGCAGAGCAAGTTTGAGATGAGCATGATGGGTGAGCTAACATTTTTTCTTGGACTTCAAGTCAAGCAAACCCAAGAAGGTATATTCATCAATCAAGCCAAATACACCAAAGATCTCATCAAGAAATTTGGTCTTGATTCAACTCATCCTCAAAGCTCTCCAATGGCCACAAATGTACACCTTAACAAAGATGAGTCCGGTAAGATAGTAGATATGACACTCTACCGAGGTATGATAGGATCTCTACTTTACTTAACTGCCAGTAGGCCAGATATCATGTTTGCCATATGTGTATGTGCTAGATTTCAAGCTGACCCTAGAGAATCTCATTTACAAGCTGTTAAAAGAATTATTAGATATCTTGTGGGAACTGCTAACTTAGGTTTGTGGTATCCAAAAGATTCATCATTTACACTGATTGGCTATTCAGATACTAATTTTGTAGCTTGTAGGGTCACCAGGAAAAGTACTAGTGGAACTTGTCAATTCCTAGGTAACCGATTGGTTTCCTGGTCGTGCAAAAAGCAAGCTTCAATTTCCACTTCTATAACTGAGGCTGAGTACATAGCTGCTGGGAGTTGCTGTTCACAAATTCTATGGATGAAGCAACAACTAGTGGACTATGAAATTCCCCAAGAAGTGTGTCCCATTTACTGTGACAACACCTCAGCCATTTCAGTCTCTAACAATCCTGTGATGCATTCAAAGACAAAGCACATAGACATCAAATATCACTTCCTCAAGGATCACATCGAAAAGGGTAATATCGTTCTCTTAAAAGTACATATTTATTATCAGTTAGCTGATATTTTGACAAAACCCTTGGATATTAGAAGATTTGAATTCCTTAGAGGAGAACTAGGCATGATTGATATTCGTTGATTTATTGTGCTAACTTTGCTATTTGTGTAAGCTATCAACTGAGATCAAGGTGGTCCCTTATGTGCCACTCCTTACCGCTGCTCCTTACTGGTGCTCCTTACCGGTGTCCATAACCGGTTCATCTAACCGGTGTGCAAGAACTCCTAACCGACACCTCTAACCGGCGTATCTAACTTGTATCCCTAACCGGTAAGAGATGTCTCTAACCAATGTCCCCTAACCGATGCAAAGCTAGTCTCTCCAACCGGTCATTGCACCTTACCGGTTAGCCATCTAACCGTCTATTTGCTTAACCGACGAACTGCGGCCGGATCATAATTCCAAATCCGTTTTAACCGGCTCGTTGCATCATCACCCGCTGTCACATCAGTCTTCTCAGCCGTTTCAGTCTGACAGCCCCTTGTCCTGTCCCCCATCTTTCCTTTTTGAGGTAGATCAATTTTAAATTTTGATCAAAAAGGTAATCTCTATATCATTCTTATTTATCTAAAAGGTTATCTTTTTGTTCATTATCACATTTTAGTATAACTACTGCACACACGTTCCTATTTTCATGCCTCATATTTAAAATCGTGAATTAAATTTCTTAATTTATGTGCATGCTAGTTAAAAACATTTGAACTACCTTTGATTTAACCAACACATCATTTCATCTTCCCTCTCTCTCTTGCCCTATAAAAGGATTTCAAAAAGCTACTTTTCAAACTTTCAAAATCTAGATTTTCTCTCTCTATCTATCTGCAAGAACATCAACCGGTGTTATCTCCATTGTTATGGCTCATCTGTGATTATTCATCATCCTTAATTTTCTCACTCTCAAAGATATCTGGTAACTCTTCATAATCTCAAAATCTTTTTAAAATGTCTGAAGATATCCAGTTCTTTCAAAACCTAGGTTACGAACTTCACCTATAATATTTATCTTTTTCGATTCTAACTCGAAATGTTGGTTTGATGTTTATTTGTTTCACAGAGGGCTCCTAAACCCTCATCCATCAAGAAAGACATTTATGGAGGTTACATTCTTCCCAGTTTCTTTGACTCCGAAGAAGGCAAGACTCTTCAAGCTTTGTTTGTTGCTGCCGGAGTTATCCCGTTCTTAATGCCGGAAGGGAATGAAGATATTTTCTATGAGTTGGTCAATGAGCTGTTTGACAATGGAGTTCTGGATGATGAGAATGATAATATCATTTCAACCGTTGCCGGCGTTCCCATTACCTTTAGCCCTGCAACCATTGCTGCCGCCTTCCCTGACCTTTCTTCCACCGGTTCATCTTCCATTTTGATGAAAGACATGATTATTGATTGGTCTAAAGTTCGTGGATTTGATCCCTTTGTAACCGGTGAGGCAAACAAGAAAGCTGAATTTGATGTTGTTCACTTTGCCCTTGCCGAGGTAGTTGACCGATGCTTCATCTGCCGGTCAGGCTCCCATCATTGTATCACCATGATATAATGGGAAGCCATTGCAGCCATTATCCTTCAACATGACTTCAACTGGTGTTCTTTTCTCTATCGAATCATTTTGATTGCATTCAAGAAGTTCCAAAAGGAGAAGCCCTCTTCCAAACCCAACAAAGCCAAACCGTGCCATTACCTGCTGATTAGTCGTGCCTTGAGAAAGATCCCAGCCGTTCTTAATGCCTCAGTCAACAAACCAAAATATCCTCAATCCTTCTGCAAATCATTTGATAAGTTTGATATGACCAGAATCCTCAAAGAAGCCAAACCTTCAACCGGTAAGCCAATCGATAAACCCATCGGTAAGCCAACCGGTAAGCCAGTTGTCCAACCGAAGAAGATTGCTAGCCGGCCAAAAGTAAAACAATCAACTAATACTGCTCCTAAACCAACCCCTTCCTTACCGGTCAAAAGAAAGCTTATTGACGAATCCTCATCTGATGATGATAAACCGATTGCATCTATTCTCTCTCCTAACCGTCAAAAGCAAACAGCCAGAAAGTCAGCTCCTCCACCTTCCAAAAAGTCCAAGCCTACCTCAAAATCATCCTACTAGTTAGCCAGAGAGAATGTTGAAAGAAAAAGAAGAATTGAAACTGATTTGGGTACCTTTATTCCCTTCATCCCTAAACGGATTTTTGATCACAACTTCCTAACCGACAAGGTTCCCTTCACCGGTCAGTCATCTTCCGGTCCGGTAAGTCATTGCCAATCGATAAGAAACCCAACCTTTCATATCTATCACTGTAACCCATGGTCAGTTAACCCTAAGTCTGCTCCTTCTCCAAAATGGGTTTACCCCATTGATCACTTGCATCCATTTATCCGAAGATTGCTACAATTCCATGAGATCAATAAAGACTCAGTCCCCGTCGGTGACATGACAGATTATGTGGATTTTGACAATTTTCACGAAGAAAAGGGAATCTACTACAGCAAGCCGTGCCTGTTGAGTGATTATGATATCTCTTTATCTAGAGACAGCCTCCTCAAGCAATACAACAGGTACTTTGATATTCCCCCCCCATGTGGAATGCCATCTATCTGGCTCAAGACAGGCTTAGACAGGACATGATGGTCCATGCTGTTTGGGCTGATTTTGCTCTTCTTTATAATGCCTAAGAAATTGTTCAAGAGTCTGATCCATACCAGCTAGGGAGATATGAGTTACCTGAGGATGATCTTCCCTCATTTGATCCTGAAGTTGTCAATTTGGGTCCTCGTCGAATGCAGTTTATTAAGAATGTGATGGACCTTGTTCAAAATCTAGTGGACATGAATAGAGATTTTTAAAGCTTGGGTGATATTTCTTTATCTGACTTCTTCACATCAGTTCAATCCAACAAGAATAAATGGGCTTCAGCAACCGATGAAGAAATTGAAGATATGTTTAAAGATAGTGGCTCAGATGATCAAGCTAAAAGTGATAAGGATGATCGGTCAGCCTCTAGCTCCAGTTACTCTAGTGATTCTGGTGAGTCTGATGATGATGATGATAATGACCAAACTGATGCTGTCAAAGACCGATCCAAAGCTGTTGATTTTTCTACTCCCAAACCGATGGAAATGGTTAGACATGTGGGAGGAGGCTTAACCGATACTTCACCGGTTACAGCCTTAGGAGGAGGTGAAAATATGAGTGTGGATGCTTTATCGGTTAGTCAACCGACGCTCTTGCCGGTGAACCTATTGAACCGATTAGAGATGATTTACCAGTGATAGAGCCTTCAACCGATGTATCTGCTCTACCGGTTAGTCTACCATTTAGTGATGTGTTGCCGGTTAGCCAGCCCCTTACCGTTGTATCTACTGAACCGGTTAAGGAAAGCAAGCCTGTTGATGCTGATGATATTAATTTGCAGAAAGCCTTGGCTGCCATTTTGTTTGAAGCTGATTTGGACCAGCAAAGATTATCAGTTGAAGAGTTGGCCACTCAGCAAGCTATTCAAGCTTCGTTATTATCGGTTAGCCAAGCTGCTTCCCCTTCTATTTCCAAAGGCAAGGCACCGGTTCAGGAGGAGATTGAACCAGTTTTTGAGGAGGATTCCACTTCAGATTTTCTTGAGGAGGAAGAAGTTTCAGATGATGATTTAGTTGATTATGATCGACTTGATCCTACTGTTCCTCTAGTCTATCTTGATTATTGCCTTTATCAGAAGGATTTGTTCTCTCCTTTGAACTATTACACCTCTAAAGCTTCTATCCCACGGTCAGATTATGGGATTCCACTTTTTGATGTTCATTAGAGAATTTCTAGCCGAGCTAAAATTGAAGCCATTCCTCGGCCTCCACCTATTGCCAATGAGCTCCAGAAGAAAAGGAGAGAGGATAGGATGAAAACCTTTGTTGATGTTATTGAAGTTATGGGTATCGGTTCACCACCTGTTGATACTCCTCTTGGCCTCACCAAAACCAATGGCCCTGGAGAAACCAGTTACCGGTGCCAGAAAATCAAGGTTCTTCAAACTTCGAAAATGGTCTGCTCCTCCCAATGGTCAAGAGATCAAACCCAGCAAGACCGATCAACAACTTGTTACCGAATTTCCCTCCAAACAAAACCCCAAATACTCTTCCTTTCTTTCCCAACGACTACCCAATATTAGGATTCAAGGAGAAATTTCTCAAATTGCCCCCAGACCGGTTGAAAGCACATTATCAACCGGTAACCTATTTCTCAGACACCTCTCCATCAATAACCGAATGACCCATGTTTAGAAATGAGGATTTTTAGATGGTCTTCTGAAGTTACTCGCTTGGTTGGATTGATGCCTAATGTGTCTAGGCTGTCTGTAAAGCGAAATGGTCATGCTCAACCGTGGAGCAATATTAGACATGTCTCCTTGCTTTTGCTTGCTCTAAGGTGATCCCTTTAATTCAGTTAATGCAAGCTGCCTTACCGATGGCTCCAGCTGCTGCTGAATTGTTGAAACTTTCATTTGCTGAAATGATGAGTTTGGAGCCTAATGAATTTCTTGAACCGGTTGCTCAACCTGATTCCTCTTCAGAGTTAGTTGATGAAGACATTGTGATTTCTCCAACCGGTCAAGTATCTAGGATCGGTCAGCCATCAATAATCTCTCTTACCAGTTCATCAACCGATCCCCCTACCGGTTCCCCAGCTACTTCTCTTACCGGTCGATCTACTGATGCTCCTACTACTCCTCTGACCGATAAGTCTCCACCCGTTCGCTCTCTAGCCATTCAGCCTTTCACTCCTACTTCATCAATTCGCCCTCCAACTGATGCTCATTTACTGGCTACCCAACCGGCTGCTCAACCTGCTCCTCAACCGACCTCTCCAACCGATGAAGATCTTAATAGGCCTGTTGTTGCCCAAGACCTTGTCGAATTTCATGAAGCTATGCTCCAGAGTTTCACTGATGTCAATGCTGAGTTGGTAACCTCCTTTGTTAAGTCCAATCAGGAGGAGGATGAGAACAGGTTCGAGATGTTGAAGACTGGAATTGCTATGTCTCTTGGCAATTTTTTGGAAGAAATAAACACTAGAGATGCTACTATCAGAGACCTTTTGCAACATGATGAGGCTCACCATACAAATAAAGCCTTATGTGAGCAAGAAATTTCTGGTCAAGCCTTTTTGAAGCGGTCAACCGAAGCTCTTAACGGATCAGCCGAAGCCCTTAGCCGATCTGAGCAGAAGAATCTTGAGTTGCAGACCGAGCTGACCAAAGTTAAAGCCAAATATGAAGTTCTTTTGAAGATGCATGAAGAGAGGAAGAAGAGAAAAAGAGAAGAAAAGGAGAAGAAGAAATAAAAGAGAAAAGCAAAAAGATCCAAACCTTCAGACCCTGTGACTTCGACTTCTCCTTCAGATGCTTCTACTTCACCGGTCAAGGACTCAGCCGATGCAGCTTAGAATGTAACCGATGAAATAATTTGTCTTTCTTGTCACCGGTCTGCCAATCATAATGAGAATCTCTGAACCCTAAACTTGTGTTTTGCTTTCTTGAATTCCTTTTTAATTATTTTGAATGATCCAACTGCTACTAACTGTTTCATTTTGCAGGTCACCTCATTCAAAATTTGTCTTTACTTTACTTTGTTTTTCTTATAGCTTTCATTTCTTGTAAGCTTTACCTAGGTTACATCAAGTTGTCACTTGACTTAGGGAATGACAAATTTAATAGATAAATTCTTAGTCATTCTTTTACTAAGTTGAGATAGATGTTAACCAAGGGTGATTGGACTTAAGCAATTAGGAGGAGATTGTTAGTCAAATATATGTTTAGATTTAGAATTGCTTAATCCCAATCACAACAAGCATTATTATGGACCCCTAATTTTAATTAGAACACATAGAATTTTTCTATGTATTATAGGTCCCCTTAGTGATAGTGCCCAGTGTTTTTAATATGTAATTTTCTCAAGAATTGAAGACTTGAAGACCTGAAGATTTCTCTATCAATTTATGTGTTTACTTGGTAAAGAAGCTTCCCTAACTGGTTGACCACTCAACCGATAAGCCACGCCTAACCGGTCATCTACCTAGCCGATGTCTCTCACCGGTTTTTGTCCCTCATTCTCCTAACCGGTCCAGGCTTATCTTGCAAGCTTCCTTCAGCAGCTAGTCGAAGCATTTATCGCTCCCAAATACTCAGCCACCAACTTTAGCTAAAATTGGTAAAGCAGCATGATGAAAAGACATTCCTGCTACTGTCAGAAACTCAAAGTGGAATGTCAAAGTTACCAGTACTCACATCACCTCAACTACTCAATGGAAATCCTCTCTATCCAATCTCAGGCATTAAAAGCAAAGATACTCCCATTTAATGCCTGACAGTCAAGTCATCATTACAACCTCTTCAAAGACAACGGATCCCTTTTGAAGTTCACTATAAATAGCTTCCCTGGAGCATTGAAGGTGGTTGGTGCATTTAAGATCCTTGAGAGTGAGCTGCCAAGAACTACCAACCTGCAAATCCTCTAGTTCAAGGCATTCAATACAAGTCCCCATTTTCACTAGACATCTCTGTAGGACATACACTGAGCAACTTCAATCAATTCTGTTGTGTTCCTTAACAAGACTACAAATGGAACATATTGATTGAATCACACACACACCCTGGAGAAATCAGCTCAACTTGTGAGTACATCTCTAGAAAAAACCAGGTCTTTATTGTAGCACGATCTGTTAGTGGTCACTTTACTTTTATCAGCCTTCAATCATTGGGCTTACAACTTATAATAGTTAGGAACCATTAATAGCAGTGCACTTTCACAAATCCAAGTTTTGACCAAACTTGATAGAGGACGTAGCAGTTATTTAACACTGTAAACCTCTTCAAACAATGTGTCATTTCTTTGTGTGCTTGTTTATTTCTACATTAGGAAAACCCTCAAGGGAGATAGAGAGAACCACCATTGGTAATCTCTCCTTCCTTTCTCCTTGAAATACCTTTACTATATTGTTATATTCTTTACTTGTCATCTATATTGATTTTACTTGCCATTAATATTGATATATTGCCATAAAGTTGCCATCTTTATCATGTAGACATCATTCTCCCCCATTTCCCCTACACAAACGATTCATGGAGAATCCCTTCCCAAGGATGAACAAGGGTCCACACGTGGCTTGTTCTAGGGAGGATTCATCACATGATGATGTGAAATACTTCCCTTTTACTACATAAAAATGCAATCTTTACTCTTATAATGTCTCCCCTTTTCCTTGACTTTGCTTCCAAGGATTGTCCACCTCATAAGGTTCTTAAAGGACATAGGAAAGCCTCAAAGGTCTTCACTTTACATTCATGTCTTTAGCTTTCATAACGTTCATTATGTTTATTTCATATAAATGCAATCTTTACCTTTCAAAGTCATTCCCCCATGTCCCTTTTGGTTGGATCACTCTCCGAGGATTGTCTAGTGATCTCTTAAGGAATGAAAGACATAGGATGAGTATAAAGATCCAATCTTTATACCCCTCCCCCTAGTCCCTTTGGTACTTGAAGCATCCCGTGGTGTGGATCGGTGTAAAGACATCATCTGTACATCGTTTCCGCCACTAAAATTCCATAGTCGAAGTCCCTTTAGAAGCGGATGAATCTTAGCCCCTACATCTTCGATCATCACTTGAGACGAGCATACATGTCCCTAAGAAGCTTAATCGTCTCAAGATGTAGGATTGATGGGGAAAGACTCTTCCTTTCTAAAGAGTCTCATTCTTGGACTATAAAAAGGTGTCCCTCTCTCTCGATCACATGTGACCTAGTCCCGAAGAACGTTGGTATAAGATATACCAAGGCTTTTACGCCTACTATGGTTGATTATTCCAACGGGAGGGTAAAAAGGTCACTTAATGATGATCAAAAGTCCAAGATGAGCACGGGATAGAAATCTCGAATACATCAAATCCAAGTAATCCCGAGCAATAACCTTCTCACATGGTTTATACGTCTGACAGATAACTTGGCACATTCCCTCCTTTTTCAAATCACATCTCACACACGAACACACAAAATAAGCACAAACTTCGGGTCTAGGAAGACTTACTTTCGCAAGGCTCCTTGGGTGAACGCGATCCGTTCTTCCCAAGGAGTAACTTAACCTCCGGACCCTTATCCTTTTTTCAAAGTTTTGAGGAAATCAAAATGGCGTGGCGACTCCATTTTTCAATAAACCGATGTCTTCGAACTGAGGTGAAATGGCGACCCTATAAGAAATGGTTCGATCCGCGACGGGCTCACATTCACAGTTTGGCGACTCCGCTGGGGAATATGTAAATGTTTCCAAACTTCTTTTTTCATAAGAAGCGTTGGAAACGTTTACGAGGGTTCCGCCGCGGACCCGATTTTTGTGCTTGTATTTCTTTTTCTTATTTTGCATGCATATTGGGTTTTGGTTTGTGCATACTCTGAGATGATAAACAGGGACCATTTTGAAGCTGAAAGTTGCCCAAATGCTCGGGGAAACAGTCTGGAAATGAAGAAAAATTGGAACCTGGAAAACTGCTGGATCCAACCGGACGGCATGATCTGCCTGGATCATAGCCGGACGGCTTCTTTAGCAGTTCCACCAGGACACTTTCTGAGGTTAATCTGGATGATTTGACAGCTTGGGGCTATCCATTCCTAAGTCTGGTCGGGCTCCAGAAAATTTATGTGCTTACGTGTTGCATTTCCCCCGTCCCGAAAAAAATATTCTTTTAAAACACATTTATGAAAATCTCTGTTTTAACTCAAAAAGGAATATTTTTAGGAGGCCGCACACTATGAGCACCATATATCCTGTACACTTTGCACGCACGTCCTTTTAACCCGGGATGGTTGTTCAGCTGCAGTCACAGACAGTGTTACGATGCTCCTGGGCGCGTACGGAATCATCCCAAACTCCCCATGGCAGCCAGTGTCGACCAATGCACTAGTCAGTCACAGACAGTGTTACGACGCTCCTGGGCGCGCACGGAATCATCCCAAACTCCCCATGGCAGCCAGTGTCGACCAATGCACTAGTCCATGTCACACTTTTAAAACCGTGACTTTTTGGTTGATTTTTGGTCTAGAACATGTCATACAGCCTCATTGTATACCCCCGTAAAGGTCGAACCCGAGCCCATGCCAAAAGTCAAGATCCTTCGCGCAAGCGAAACTCTGTCGAAATTCCGTCAAGGAAAAATTGGCGAAATCTTGACCCCGACATTGACTTTAACCCGCATGGGATATGTAAGAGTCAAGCCCAAGTCCATGCCAAAAATCAATATCTCTCGCACAAGCGAAGCTCTGCCGAAATTCCGTCAAGGAAAAATTGGCAAGATCTTGACTCGACATTGACTTTGACTTTGACTTGCACAAAGTATGCAACAACGCTCAATGTGACACCGTGTCATTCGACTTTTACCGCCCGACCCATGCCTATTATTTTCCTTGGACAATGCCAAAGTCAAAACGTCTATCGCGTAAGCAAAACTTTGCCAAAATTTTGTTGAGGCTAAAAGACGAGACTTTCCCGGCATTGCCTTGACTATAATCTGCATCGCTCGTGTGTTAAAAGTTCCTATGATCCACTAGACCCTAGGACCATTCTTCTCTCTCAGTCGGTGGGATCCGCGTGCCCTATAGGACTCTTGCCCGGGGCTTTCCACCCTGGGAGGTCGAAATACAGGTGGAAAATGAGGGGCTTATAGACGTAGTGACGGAACCCACTGATCCAGGATCTAGAGTAGTTGCGAAAAAGAAGGTCAACCCCTTTTTCAACCAAATAGAAATAAATAAAAGACACTGTTTTAAGTAAACTGGAAGATTCTTAATTTGCATATTGCTTGAGCCTTCAGCCTAAACAACTACCCCGAGTCTAAACCTTGCCTATCCCTTTCCCGCAGTGAGGAAGAAGTGGGTGAGAATACCGGGTCAGTGGCTTGTCAGTGCAGAAGTTTCAAGCTCCGATAGTTCATCAGAATCATCAGGATCGTCAGCCCAGAGAGTCAGAATGACGGATTTGACAGAAAACATCAGTGGTTTGGGTAACCCGGTGACTAGGGAGGAAGAGCTAGCCTTAGCCTTGGAGAACAGTCATAAGGTCGATGAGGAACAGCAAGCCATGCTCATTGATGCTCTCCATCGTCATGGGATTCAGATAGTGATCGAAGCCAACGGTTCCTTGGTCATGGTGGAAGATGAAACTCCGGAAACAGCGATTTCAGCCCCTCCATCCTATAACCAGTGCCCTCCTCCATCCACATATGATCCCTTACTAAGGACTACTCCTTTTGAGTCCTTCCCAACATCCCAAGCCATCAGGGCTCCAACACCCTCGCCTCCTCAGATAAGACCCAGCTTTGTTCACTACCAGCAGAGAACAAATGCCACGGCCACCCCAGTCACTCAGTCTCTGCATTATCCCATGGGATTCACTCCCCCTCCTCAATATGGACCATCCCAGATGATTTCCCAACCCCAGAATCAATCCAGTGATCTCCTCAACCTCTGCCCTGCCACAGCAGATCTTCTACCCCCAGCCTTGCCAATGGGACTTCATGAGGCTCCTTACTCCTTCCCTTACCCCGGTAGCTATGAATCCAACCCCTATGCCTCCGACCCGTCTTATGGAAATTCAGGACCAGGTCAAGTTTACTCCTACTTCCCTTCGAAAGATCCCCAAGTCATGGTACCAGCTACCAATGTGCCACCCACTATACTGCCGCCCAAATCTGATAAACCTATCCCGGAATCGAACAACCCAAAAATATCACCTGACCCCAATATGGCCTGGTTGATGGAGAAAGTTAAGTCCATGCAAGAAAAGTTTGGTGAGCTAAGCACTAAGAAAGCAGCGTATCAGATCACTGATCCCAGCAAGATTGTCCCCCTTCCTCCAAAATTTCGGATGCCCGAGATTGAAAAGTTCAACGGTACAGACTGTCCTCGTACTCACATCAAAAGTTACCTTCTTGCTATGAGGGCCAAGTATTGTACATACCAGAAAATGGCCGATCACTTTCAACTATCGCTAAAGGGTTCAACCCTTAGGTGGTTCCTACATGTGAAGCCAGAGGCTTGAGCCACATGGACCAAATCAAGGAGATATTCATGGAAAAGTACAAAGCTAAATTGAACTGGGAAACCAGCAGGAACGACTAGCAGGGCACTTTGCAGCGCCCGAATGAACCAGTGGGTGAATTCTACAAGAGGTGAAATTGGAAGCTTAGTGAAATGATGGCCCCGTTGAATGAAGAGGAACAGATGGAGATTTTCCAGTCCTGTTTGAAGCCTCAGCTAACTATTATGAACCAGTGGGTGAATTCTACAAGAGGTGAAATGGGAAACCAGTAGGAATGACTTGCAGGGCAATTATTATTATCCTGATCTCTGAGCGATGGTAAATGCCGACACTAAGTTTGAAAATGCCTTCAACATGGCTCCAGTTGCAGGAACAGTAATCTCTTACAGGTACAAGGCACCAGCCTCAAATACCCCATCCGTTTCCGTAAAGGGAAAAGAGACGATAGGTGCAGTCAATTATATCCAGAATGAGAAAATCGGACAAAGTTCAGGTCAGGCCACTGCAAAACCAAGGCCTCGCTTCTACACTGGTGAAGACTTTAGAATGCCACTAGAGAAAGTATTTGATGGTTTGGTAGCCAAAGGACTCATTAGACCTTTGGAGAATTGGAAACCCAAGAACCTTAATGTCAGAATGGACGAGTCCAAGCACTGTCGCTTCCACAAGTACCATGGGCATACCACCAATGAATGTACTTACCTGAAGTTCCTAATCTCCCCCCTGATTGAAAAAGGCAAGCTTGAACCACCTCGGGGTCCCAACACAGTCAAGAATCCTCTTTTTGCCAATAATCGGGTAAATGTGATTGAGTTTGGAGAGACAAATGCAGTAGGTTTCGGGAATCCAAAGATTGTAGTCATCCTAGAATTCAACGTTCCTTACGCTGAATTACAGGGAGAATGGAAAGATCTGATTGATGCCTCAGCCATGGAAGGGCAATTTGGTCCTATAATAGGAAGCGACTTCATTAATATTGTCAAGGCCAGACCTCTCTTCGGTGATATCAAACCAGTGACCATAGTTAAGATTATTGAAGGAAGACTCACTTACGAAGAATGTGAGGCAGAAGTAAGTCAAGCTATGATGGTGGAAGTCTCCCCGAAACCCTTCATCACTCATGGTGAACATAATGTGTTTGTTATGGATCTTACTGTTCAAGAAGATCGGTCCCAACCCCCAGTTTAGAAAAATGTGGAAAGAAGAGTGAATGAACCAAAAGACTTTAGTGACAAAGAAAGCTGTCTCTCATATGCCGAAAGTACAATTGGTCTCACTACCACAGAGATGTAAATGGACGTGATCAAATTCGAAGAGGAAATTGCACCAGATAAGCTGAAGCTCCCTTATGGGTATGATGTTAGCAATGGCAATGAGGGTTTGAAGGATGCATAGCAGGATGGGACCTCCAGCCAATCTGCTTCTCCCCAGGGCAGCAGCAGCAAAGAGTAACCCCCTGTCCAACCCAGTCAAACACTTTGGTCAATAAGAGTCGTTAGGGTTAAGAGTTGTTAGGGTCAAGAGTCGTTTGAGTCAGGAGTCTTTGAATTCCAGTCCTCTGAGTCATCTGAAGGCCTCACGCCTGAAGATTACGAATATGTAGCCAATGTTATCTTCCCTTTCGCATTGAATGAAATGATGGATCGTTCCGAGTATCCCCTTATTGTCAACTTAACAAATGATAAATTAACTAATAACTTAACAACAGTTAATAATGATTCATTTGAACAAGATGTAAACACACTAAATGAGCAATACATTAAAGAAATCTTTTAGCAGGTTACCGATAAAGAGGAAAACCGGGCCCAAGCTGCCAAGGAGGTTTTGACGAGTGTTAACTTGGGTAATATTGAGGAGCCTAAAGAGACGCAGATCGGGAACTTCTTCCAAGGGGCTGAATGGGACATACTGGTCAATCTGCTCAGGGAGTACATGGATGTGTTCACCTGGTCTTACAAGGACATGCCGGGGCTGGACAGCTCGATTGTGGAGCACAGGATCCCTCTGGCACCCGATGCCAAGCCAGTAAAACAGAAGATAAGAAAGATTAAGCCAGAGTGGTCTCTGCAGGTCAAGGAAGAGATTGAGAAGCTACTGCGGGTAGGATTCATCAGGGTCATTGAATATCCAACCTAGTTATCAAATATCGTGACTGTGACTAAAGGTCATGGAACATATCCGAGCCTACCAGAGGCGAATGGCCAGGGCATTCGACAAAAAGGTCAAGACCAGAGACATCAAAGAGGGTGATTTGGTTCTGAAAGTAAAGCCCCCTACCAGAGATAAACCTACGGGAAAATGGGAACCCGTTTGGATTGGCCCGTATATGGTGCAGAAGATACTATCGGGAGGAGCAATGAAGCTCGCGGACCTAGACGGCAATCCTTTTGTTCACCCGATCAACAGTGACAAGCTTCGCCGGTACTATGTCTAAAATTAAAAAAAAAGAAAAAAGATTATAATAAAATAAAAAAAAATAGTGCAAAAATAGTAATACCCAGCTAGGCTGAAAACCCTAAAAAGGGCGGTCTAGGCAAAAAACAGGGTTGCACCTATAAAAAAAAAAGAAAATAAAGAGAAATAAGAGTGCAAAAAGAGTAATACCCAGCTAGGCTGAAAATCCTGAAAAGGGCGATCTAGGCAAAAAATAGGGTTGCACATAAAAAAAACAAACAAACAAAACAAAAACCCAATAGTTCACCAGAATGAACTACGAAAACCTGAGCCCCTTAGCCTTTCTTGTTAAAGGGGAACGTAGGCAGCCAGAAATGGTTCGGTCTAAACAATAAATAAGACATTCAAAGTTTCCCTGAAATGTGTCTTGAATAATTTCTAAGATAAATATATTTGTTATTTACAAATCAAAAACTTCTTGATGAGTTCAACACGGTCTACTCTTGACTCTGCTAACCTGCTACAAGGACTAAAAAAATACACAAAAAAGGCCTAATAAACTAATGTGTTTGCAAAAAGTCAATAAGTAGATGCTCGGAATAGGTCTCTCAGCTGTCAGCAATAGAGTCTTCCTTGCCCTTCTTTCCTTTACCTCGGCCCCATCGAGTGTTCTTCCTTTTCTTATCAATGATAACGTTCTCCCTCATCCCTATCTCAGGAATCCTCACCGGAGCCTCTACTAAGCCTGTGTCAATAATTGTCTTCTCTACCCTGGCACGAGTCCGTATCTCCTCCCACTGAGCCTCAGTGAGGGGAGAAACCTCCGATAGTCTCTCATACCGGGCTTCCATGTCTCTAATGAAATCGCCTGACTGGTTGTGGCGACTAGCCCTTGCCTCGGTCTCCCTCAGAGTCCTGCTTGAGTCACAGTCAGCACCCAATAAAGCCTGGCGCCTCTCTCCCAAAACGATCTGAGTCGCCCCCATCTCCCTCTCATACCAATCCAAATAAGCTATAGTCAACATGGTACTCTTCCTGCTCTTGAGAATAGCCCTGGGCGGAAAAGCGGCATATGTCCACGTCTCAAGAAAAATGAGAAGCTGTTTGGATCCCTCATGTCAAAAGGAGCTACTTCCATAGTACGGATGTCCTCCCAATCATCCAACGGTTCCTGCAAGGTCCCAAACTGCCTGGATACTAGGCATGGAATGTAGAAAGATGACCAAGAAAGCCCCGGAACCCTCACTATATAGGACTCCTGTCCTCCGAGTCTGCAACCTCCAATGAGACACCCACCAGTAAATGTTCGAGGTTGATCGCCGAGCCATCATCAGCTCCCAACTACGCTATTCCTGCTGCCTCGATGCACCCCTTCGGGAAATCACCTAAGGGCACAGAGTAGGCAAAGCCCCAAGCCTCTCCTGCAGCCATAAAGTCAATACAGCTGGGCTCCCAGACCGCATGAAATGGTCCCCCCTAGCCATCCTGTCAATGCCATGCAGAGTCTCCCCCAAGATCAGTGGGACAATATCTCTCCCAGCCCTGCAGTCTGGGACCATGTCCAAAAGGCCACTATGACACACTCCGAAGGACTCGGCAGTAAATAGGAAGGAAAATACACAGAGGACAAAGGCGTCCATAGATACCATGGTCACAGCAGAACCCGGAGACCCGAACCTACTCGGGATATCAGAAATGTCGATCTTGTCAGGGGCTATCATCATCCCTTCGGCTTCTTCCGGAGAAATTTGCAGAAAAGATGCCAACTTTACGGTCATCGGCAAGTCCCCGGTCAAAGGAATCGAGATGGCCTCAATTTCTGGACCCCCAATCAATGCCCGAAAATCTTCAATGGTTGGAACGAGCTCGTTATAGGAAAAGCAATAAACATGTCTCCGGATGTCCCAAAACTTCGCTGCTGCTCTCAAAAGGTCCCAATCGGGCAAAAGGTCCTACAAATGCCATAAAGAGTTGATCTTGAAGGTGTTATCGAACAACTTCTTATGAGATTGAATGTTGTATCTCATCCAGGATTGGAGGTCGGACAGAAAACGATCCCTTTTCCCCTTTTGCAATCGAACTGGTTTTTCCATGGCAAGTGATCGGACTCAATGATTTTTGGTAAAAAATGTGCTTTGGGATCAGTTGGGACATGTCTAGGGTGAAAATGAAATGAAAAGACCCTCTCTTTATTTTAATTGCAGAAAACCAGTTTAGACACGGCTCCAAGCCGCACGACTTCTTTTGCCCAGGTCCTAGCCGGACGGCTTCTTTCGTTTCTGTAAGTACGCCAATCCAATTCGCAACCCTTTTAGGTGCATTTTAAATGATAAAATTGCACTAAGGGGCATTTTGGTAAATTCTCAGTCCGTTCCGAGACTTCCGAAAACATTTTATGTGTTTCTCGCGAAGGAAGTGCATTTTAGTATTTTTCCCGGACAAAAGGACCTAAAAGGAATAAATCAGTTTGGACCTCTTGCGAATTAACCCGGAATGTTCCAGAATCTGGTTTTGGCGCCAGAATCAGTTACGGGCGTTCCCAGTCGTGCGACAACTTGAGGCTTGGAAATTGGATACGTTGGGTCGTGCGACATTTTAATCCCTTTTCCCAATTTACATATAAATACCCAATGCGTTCATTTGTCAAGATGGAGGCTCATTTTCTCTCACAGATAACACACACAAACACACAGACCTCACCCTTTCTCTCTCTATCCGGATTCCTCTCTCTCTCTATACGCAGTACGCAGAAGACCATCGTTGCTCCCCAAATACACCGGCAGCCTTCTTCCTCAAATCACCACCACCGTATCACCTTCCTCTTCCAATCCACCATTAATCCCCTTCCTAACCTTCACCAATTTCCTCCCTCAAAATCTCAACCGGCAACATCCCTACCTTCTACTCCGGCCAAACAACAACCAAACCCCACCGTTCTCTCCCTCTCTCTACCCAAACCGAAGCCATCTTCTCAGGCCACGACCCAATTCAACCCCAACCTCCATCATCTCTCCCTTCTTCTCCGATCCCCAAACCAACCGGTGACCCAATTCCTTTCAAACTTCCCGATCCAATTTCCCCTCAACCAAAACCCATACACCGGCGACATCTCCCTACCGTTCCCCTTCTCCGGCAACAACCCTCCAATCTCAATCGCTACCCAAAGCCGCCTAACACCACCACTAACCACTTCCCCTGTTGTCCTAGCCCTGAGCCGTTAAACCACCCCCGTCCTCAACAAAACCAATCACAGCCTCCAAGCCGTTAACCTCCACCGTTGCATCACCAATTTCCGGCCATCACATCTCCCAATCCCTTAGTCTCTCTCTGTCCAATTTACATGGAATTGGAAACAAGCACCCAAAGTCTCCCTCAATTCCCTCTGTTTCTGGTCTATTCATTTCATACGCACGTACTGGAAGTGTCAAGTTGCTTGGTCTGGGATTCGAATCTGTTCCGGAGCCGATTAGAAGAATTCGATACCTAACGTGGTATAGAATTTGTGGACTACGAGGGTAACGATCCGTTTCTATCTCTCTCATTTATTTACAGTTTATTTGTTTCATTGCAAATTATTTCCGGACTTGATAATTGGAATCCATCTGTCTTCAATTATCAAGTCCCAACTGCCGATCTCTCTGTTTAATGTGTTTGGTTTGGTATTATTGATATTCATAATGTGATTTTTGTGGGATTTGTTGTTTATTGGCCAAGGGAGTGTGGATCTCCCTATATCCACATCCCCTTGGTCAATCCATTGTAAATTTGTTGGGTTCTGAACTGTTTGGTTGTTGTGTTGGGATTTGATTTGTTCTCTGATTGATTCTGGTTGAAATCTGTAAAGTCTCTGCAAAGTGCATCGTTGTGTCACGCGACACAATTGAACTCTCAGGTCCTGTGTCACGCGACATAATGTGCCCTATGCAGAAACTACTTTCAGTTGTAATCTGTAATCAGTCCTTGATGTAAAGTGGGATGTGGCCTCCCAGAGTCAATGTCTTACAAATTGTAATTCCTCTTGTTGAGTAATAAAACAAAGCACTCTTATGCATTTTACACATATCTTGTCATACACACTTCGCACACACATATGAATGTTTTGAATGTTGAACATTAGAAAGACTCGTCTACGGACGAGGCGTGTTGGGTGAACTCTCGGTTCTTCCCAACACGTAACTTGACCCCCGAACCCATTTTCTCTTTTAAAAGGTTTTCAATGTTTCCTTAAAAACGGCGTGGCGACTCCGCTGGGGACTTGAAACTTGGTTTTCAAAAGTGGGTCAAACTTTCATCCTTGTTCAACATTCCCTTCATTCACTTGTGTGTGCTTTGTTTGTGACATTATATGTGTCGTTTGCATATTATGTGCTTTGTTTTATTCCTGTCCCTCCTTGTGTCCCACCTTTGTTGTTTGTGTTGTTGACGCTGGGGCTTGAGATATTATTTTGATGCTTGGAGGCTGGGGCTGGTTCTGGTTATTGGTTTGGATTCTGGATGTTTGTTCCCTTCTGTCACGCGACATAACTTGCCCTCCATGTCCTGTGTCACGCGACAGAAGGTGCCATTCTGCAGGACTTTGAATTTTGATACAGGTTGTGGTTGTGGGCAATCCCCATGATCAATTCTATTGATTCTTGAATATTGTACTCTGTGGGAGCGTGTGTGTGTTGTTTTTTCTTTTATCACCCCTTTTCCAAAATAAATAAAAAAATAAAATAAAAAAAAATATAATAAAAAAAATCATTTTCATAAATAAAGGAATCTAGTCATCCCGCACACTACATCACGTAGATCTAAAACCCTCGGGTGCGATTGACGGCATCGCGGACGGTGATAATATTTGCCTACGCTTGAGTGCCTAATGTCAAACCTATCCCCCTAGCGCGTTATAGGTGGCGCCACACATTTAAACCTTACCCAAAATGGTTGGTTTTTGACACGACATTTTTCAAATACACTAAAATGAATTGCTTCAAAATTTTTAATAGACTTTCGTACCTATCCCAAAACCCAGCACGTGTGGGCATGTTGTCATCGCAACATAATTTCATGAAAGGACATGTCGTTCCCACGGTATGTTCTAACGAGAGATCATGTCGTTTTGTCAACGTGCACCGACGAGAGGTCATGCCGGATTTTTCCTTGAAATTCTTCAGGAATATCCGTTATGCTGCCCAAATTTCTTCAGAAATTGGGGCTGCTCGTCCGTCCCATAAATGCTTCGGTTTTGATTAGGTACCATTGCCTATTATTAATTTTGACTCAACGCATTTGGTGTATTTTTGAATGATGTGTCCATAGGTTCCCCCGAGGTCTAGATTGCGTGAAATAAAGGACTAGCCTTTCCCAACCGTTCATAGGATTTAAAAGACACCGATTTCTACTTGAAGATTAATAAAGTGTTGCACGAGTCCGTCTCCTTTCCCGCTCTTCCCTCTCCCGTACCATCTCAAAGTTCTCTACCCTCCGTCTATACACGCTCTTACCTCTTCACCTCCGCAAGGCAACGGCAAGTTGGTTGTGCGCTCTCGTTCCCGGCGCTCTTTGGTCCATATTCCTGAGGCGGAAGCAGTTCAAGTGCCCGAGCAGTCGTCCATCTGATTCGGAATCCAAAATGCTCAGTGCAGAGAAGATTATGGCCCACCAATCTGGAAGTTCATATCCCATGGGTCAGCAGCAGAGCGCAAATGGTGTGTCCATTGGAAAGTTGTGGGCTACCCTTGAAGCTATTTTTCCTCACGAGCGGAAGGCCCGGTTACTTGCTCAGACTATGAAAGCTAAGGAGAGATGGTTTGTGAAGGACAGAATAATTGAGAAGGGTCCTCACCGCACCGATGGCAACGATGCTCTTCCGTCCATCCAATGTTGAAGAAGTCAATCAGTCCTCGTAGGATCTAGAATGTCCACTATTGGACATGAGTCTGTCGAGTCCAAGTTGGACCAGTTTTTGATTTGCAGTGATAAAATCTTTGTTTCTATTCTTGCTAGACTCGAGACATTACTAGTATACCTACGTTACACTCGATTGAAATGGTCTTATTCCAAATGATCACTTGTGCTGCTCACCGACCAACGCTTTGAAATGGCTAATGTTTAAATTGATCGGAGTGAGAAGATCGGCTGATATCCTTCCCAAAGTGGAGCTCACCAATTCCCCATCTCGCATCTCCTGTGCTCACATATCTTCCTTCGTCCTCGCCACCTCGTTGCTCGATGAATTTGCACGGATCTTCCACGAAGTAAACTTAAGAAAGAAATGAAGACTTGATCTCGTTCGGATCATCCGGTAGGGACTGCGGTTGAAACCTTTCACCCTTAGGAAAACCATCACCTTACCCTTACCTAAACAATACCCCTTCATTTCAAGATCGGCACTTTTTGAAACCCATCTAGCCATCACCAGAAGAAGAGGGACTATCCTTGAGACTCCCGTGATTCAAAGAAAGATCGACCGGCTCCAAGCTCAAGAACGACGGAAAGCAATGATCCATTCTGGGGACTAGCTGAAATGCTCCTCTCAAAGGCAAAATTGAAAAAAAGAGAGAGACAAAAATAAAAAAAAGAACAAAAAAAAAGGAAGAATAAAAAGAAAGAAAAGAAAAAGAGCCTAGTCCCCAGCGATTCTCTCAAAAGTGAAAGTCAAAGGATCCGGTCGTTACTCAAAGAGGAGTCTCAGAGCGAATAAAGAGACAGCACGGATGTCCCTCACCTTTACCTCTAACCAACCCCGGCCATCCTCTCGATTTTAGAGGATATTCCCTTTCAAAGCCAATCCCAAGTCGTCCTCTCGATTTTAGAGGACATTCCCATTACCCTTACCTTTGACCTTGCCAAAGCCAAGATTGACCCCTCATTCTTTGAAGCATTGAAGATGCAATCTCAAATATCCTCGCCTTAGAAATCCCAAATACATCCCTGCAAGCCAACCTCTCATCTTTAGATGTTCAGTCAGCAAAAGACCTAGCCGACCTCTCGTTTTAAGAGGTCATGATATCCTAAATCACCCGAAGACCGATCGAAACCTCGAGACCCAGTCGCAGTTCCTACCGGATGGAAGTTTCATTCCAATTTCGTCGAGATCTAAAACAAATTATTGCTTAAAGTGGAGCCAAGTCCATCCCGGCTCAAAAGATTATCAAGCGAAGATTGTGCAAATTCCCTCCATTCATTCGACGTTTTATGTGAGCATATTTCATTTCACCTCCGTAAACACTTGTCGTGAACGTCCCACTGGGGCTTCACATCCGTGTCTCTCATCGACACTCCAAGAGGACATGTTTCTAAATTCCCAAAATCCTCAAAGGTCCTCAAATCCTCGAATTCCAACGTTCATTCTATTCATTCGGGATAGCCCAAACTACGGCGACCTGAGCTCCTCCCAAGGAGGGGAACGTAGGCAACCATAACTGGTCCGGTAGAAATCACAAACAAATCTCAGAAGATCCGGTCTCCTCAAGGACCATGCCCATACACTGTTCGTCTTTCCGAGTTTGATTCTCGATATCAGTGGGCCTTCTCCTCAGGATTGATAAAAAATATTTGCTCATATCGACTTTGGTGGTTGAATAACCCGAATATCAATAAAGGGTTTTAAGCAGCTTTGTGATCATCACGAATAAGACAAGTTTTCAAGTGTCTCAACAAGTCTTCTCTTTCTACATCATAGGAAGATAGAGCTAAACACTGTTTCGGTCAGCAGGGGCTTCCATACACTTTTCCACACCTTGCGATGCTTATACTCTCTCAAAAGAGTCAAACCTAAAGCGAGAGTGTCATACAGAAAATTGGGATACATTCCCACCCTTGAAATATATGCCCCTGCACGTAAAACATTTCCGATTCTTGTCCAGCGACTGATTGACTACAGTTTGAAATGATGGGTTGCCTCTTCGGCCATAAGATGACTCTGTCTGCGATGAAGCTACATGGAATTTCCTCAAGCTGGGGCTTTGGTTAAGGTATCCCTCCGGCTCTCCTTACCAGATTTCCCTCCAGGTTTGCTTTGTACTGTCAACTGGGGCTTCGCCAAGCCGGGATTGCTCTCTGCCCCCCTCTGCTGCTTGCTGTCTCAGACGCGCTATACACTTTGTCCTCACTAGCAATGGACCTGCTGCAATCTGTACTCCCGGAAGCATCCCCGACTTGCCTAGCTGCGCCATATCATTTTTCCACCTCACGGGAGAGGGTCCGCCCCATTATAAACACTTTCGTCCCATACACGATAGAGCAATTGATACAGACATATCTGCCCGTCAAGCCGTGCCAAATCCCTACTTCCTATTCTCCCCAGCTGAGATGGACTTGTGCAACAAAAGATTAATAACGCATAAGCAAGAGTCAAATAAAGTGCAAAGTGCCTAGAGTGATGTGTTTTCCCCCCCACAGGGTACAATAATCAGGTGATCATAATTTGATCGTGGGGACTACCCCTCAAATCACAATCTTGGACAGGGATTCCAAATCCTGTAGGTGGCAGACCCCGCTTTTATTATCTGCGTCAGGCCCGGACTCACCAGCATAACCTGAAAGAGCCTTAGCTGCCTCAGCCCCCAAGCAGTGCTTGTCAAAGGAAAAGAGCCCCAGCTGCCCCAGAATCCAAGCAATAATGCTCACCAGCCTCAACGACTTTAAGGCATGTTCCGCACAGCGAGTTATCAACCAAGAGCCCGTGGGCAGATTTTCAGTAAGAGCCCGTGGGCAGATTTTCAGTAAGAGCCCGTGAGCAGATTTTCAGTCAGAGCCTGTTCCCAAGGGCAGATTTTCAGTCAGAGCCCGTCCCGTGAATGGCCACCCGGAAACCGTCAACAGCAGTTATAGCCTAAGACCCTCCGATAGCCACATCTACCCCCGCAAGTCCAATGATCAACGGAGCTGCACCGAATCTCAAAGATTGTCCCTCAAAACAAAGCCGAGACAAAGAATCCATGCCTATTTGAATCTCCCCAGCAGTGCGCATCAAAAATCAATGGCCCCACCACCAAAGCGTCAATAAGAGTTCGCTGCCCAGCAAGCAAAGTCCCCGTCATACCAAGCAAAGCCCGGGACACAAAAATCAACCGTCAATAAGAGTTCGCTGCCCAGCAAGCAAAGTCCCTGGCTTACTAAGCAAAGCTCGAGACACAGAAGTCAATCGTCAACAAAGATAGCCCCATCACCAAAGCAAGAGTCTGCTGCCCAGCAAGCAAAATTCCCGTCATATCAACTAAAGGTCCCAAATCTCAAAGCCGAACAAGTCGATAAAAGACCGCCCTGCACCCGTCAACCGTCAACAGCAGTTAGTAGCATAGGACCCTTCGGCAGCTACATCGATCCCCAGCAGCATGAACAATAGCATCTGTCCCTCCGGCAGCTACAGATCTCGCAGTCAGATGATGGGTGACAACCGTATAGCCAGATGATGGGTGACAACCGCATAGTCAGATGATGGATGACAACCGCATAGTCAGATGATGGGTGACAACCGCATAGTCAGATGATGGGTGACAACCGCATAGTCAGATGATGGGTGACAACCGCACAGTCGTGTCCTTGGGTGACGCCCCTAACAGTTGTTCCTTGGGTGATGCCCCTAACAGTCGTGTCCTTGGGTGACGCCCCTAACAGTCGTGTCCTCGGGTGATGCCCCTAACAGTCGTGTCCTCGGGTGACGCCCCTAACAGTCGTGTCCTCGGGTGATGCCCCTAACAGTCGTGTCCTCGGGTGACTCCCCTAACAGTCTTGTCCTCGGGTGACTCCCCTAACAGTCGTGTCCTTTGATGATTTCCCCCTCCAGTCAAATATTGGGTTAGACACCTCCTAATAGTCCAAACTACGATTTGGCTTGATTCCCTCCCCGGGATACGTAGGAATCCTTTCTCAAAAGGTCCAGCCATCCGATTCCCCAAATCACCATCTAGCCCTCCGCCTTATCCCCCTGCTGCTCATTGAGATTGAGTCCTTTTTATCAACAACCTCACTTTTTCCAAAAGTGACGTTGCCGAGGGGCTCTGTAAGTATGCCAATCCAATTTGCAACCCTTTTAGGTGCATTTTAAACGATAAAATTGCACTAAGGGACATTTTGGTAAATTACCGGTCTGTTTCGAGACTTCAGAAAACATTTTATGTGTTTCTCGCGAAGGAAGTGCATTTTAGTATTTTTCCCAGACAAAAGGATCTAAAAGGAATAAATCAGTTTGGACCTCTTGGGAATTAACCCGGAATGTTCGAGAATCTGGTTTTGGCGCCAGAATCAGTTACGGGCGTTCCCAGTCGTGTGACAACTTGAGGCTTGGAAATTGGATACGTTGGGTCGTGCGACATTTTAATCCCTTTTCCCAATTTACGTATAAATACCCAATGCGTTCATTTGTCAAGATGGAGGCTCATTTTCTCTCACAGATAACACACACAAACACACAGACCTCACCTTTTCTCTCTCTATCCGGATTCCTCTATCTCTCTATACGCAGTACGCAGAAGACCATCGTTGCTCCCCAAATACACCGGCAGCCTTCTTCCTCAAATCACCACCACCGTATCACCTTCCTCTTCCAATCCACCATTAATCCCCTTCCTAACCTTCACCAATTTCCTCCCTCAAAATCTCAACCGGCAACATCCCTACCTTCTACTCCAGCCAAACAACAACCAAACCCCACCGTTCTCTCCCTCTCTCTACCCAAACCGAAGCCATCTTCTCAGGCCACGACCCAATTCAACCCCAACCTCCATCATCTCTCCCTTCTTCTCCGATCCCCAAACCAACCGGTGACCCAATTCCTTTCAAACTTCCCTATCCAATTTCCCCTCAACCAAAACCCATACACCGGTGACATCTCCCTACCGTTCCCCTTCTCCGGCGACAACCCTCCAATCTCAATCGCTACCCAAAGCTGCCGAACACCACCACTAACCGCTTCCCCTGTTGTCCTAGCCCTGAGCCGTTAAACCACCCCCGTCCTCAACAAAACCAATCACAACCTCCAAGCCGTTAACCGCCACCGTTGCATCACCAATTTCCGTCCAACACATCTCCCAATCCCTTAGTCTCTCTCTGTCCAATTTACAGGGAATTGGAAACAAGCACCCAAAGTCTCCCTCAATTCCCTCTATTTATGGTCTATTCATTTCATATGCACGTACTGGAGGTGTCAAGTTGCTTGGTCTGGGATTCGAATCTGTTCCGGAGCCGATTAGAAGAATTCGATACCTAACGTGGTATAGAATTTGTGGACTACGAGGGTAACGATCCGTTTCTATCTCTCTCATTTATTTACAGTTTATTTGTTTCATTGCAAATTATTTCCGAACTTGATAATTGGAATCCATCTGTCTTCAATTATCAAGTCCCAACTGCCGATCTCTCTGTTTAATGTGTTTGGTTTGGTATTATTGATATTCATAATGTGATTTTTGTGGGATTTGTTGTTTATTGGCCAAGGGAGTGTGGATCTCCCTATATCCACATCCCCTTGGTCAATCCATTGTAAATTCGTTGGGTTCTGAACTGTTTGGTTGTTGTGTTGGGATTTGATTTGTTCTCTGATTGATTCTGGTTGAAATTTTTAAAGTCTCTGCAAAGTGCATCATTGTGTCACGCGACACAATTGAACTCTCAGGTCCTGTGTCACGCGACATAATGTGCCCTCTGCAGAAACTACTTTCAGTTGTAATCTGTAATCAGTCCTTGATGTAAAGTGGGATGTGGCCTCCCAGAGTCAATGGCTTACAAATTATAATTCCCCTTGTTGAGTAATAAAACAAAGCACTCTTATGCATTTTACACATATCTTGTCATACACACTTCGCACACACATATGAATGTTTTGAATGTTGAACATTAGAAAGACTCGTCTACGGACGAGGCGTGTTGGGTGAACTCTCGGTTCTTCCCAACACGTAACTTGACCCCCGAACTCATTTTCTCTTTTAAAAGGTTTTCAATGTTTCCTTAAAAACGGCGTGGCAACTCCTTTATTTTTAATTTTTCGGTGAGCGCACATTCAGCTTCTGCAGAAAAAAAATATGCAGCAGCCAAAGCTGCTGCCAAAGTGGAATTCTCACCCCACTTTCTCAACAAGACCTTCATAAAAACATGTCCAAACACTATCCATGCATTCACATACCATTATAAACCATTCCGGCTCAATTTCTGCCCCATTTCCAAGCAAAAAAGCTGTCCCGAGGCTCAAGTAATATGCAAAACCATAAAGCATCAATAAGAAAAGAAAATAAAAGATCATTACGTTGTTTTTTGCCTCCTTGGCACCCAAATAAAATAATAAAATACAAATTGTGTATAGTTTGTTCATTGTTTTCTCTATTCTCCTCCTAGTTCAAACCTAAGGAACCCTAAGCCTCCGATTCATCATCATCGCTACTCAGCTCATAGTGCTCAGGGTCCCTTAACAGATCCTCATCATCACTCACGTCAGATAGATGGACATGAACATGCTCATACTCCGCCAGCTGCTCAAAAATGTCAGTGTTAGGCCCTCGTCCCTGAGGCACGGCACTGGTGGATGATGAGTGGTACTCTGAGGCTGAAGATGTAGAGGCCGTGCTCCCAACATGCCTCCTCTTATGGTCGAGCCCTTGCGCATTCCCCGCAGTCCTTGAAGTGCAGGCCAGTTTCCTCAAGAGGGACCGAGCTAGATCCTTCCAGCCCCTGTTCTGCCGCACCAAACCGTCATAGGTGTGAATAGGAACCTGCGAGAAAGAATAGGAAAGCTCAGAAAATCTCAGAAAAGTTCAAAATCGCAGAGAATTAAGAAAGCCGAAAAGAAGAGGGACCCAAAGTTACTTATAGTGCTGTCAGCCGGCAAAGTATACTCGACCTCCCTCGTATCTGGAATAGGCACCCTCAACCTCCTCGGTACCACGTTGGCCACATAAGAAAGGTGAGCCGGAGGCATAGGAGGATCGGTCAGCTCTGTTGTTGGGTTTTATGGGTCCAAGCGCAGCGGAATTAAACATCTAATAACACAAAACCCAAAGAGCCTAGGATCCGTTCTATACAATTAACTTGAATACTTATGAGATAGAGATAACCAACCTTGAACGCTTTCCGTTCTTGAGCTATCGAACGATGTATTGTTGTGATTCTGAATACAAACTTCGAACTCTAGGCCTTGATCGTTGAATGAGCGAAGACCCTCTTTCGATATCCACACCTTTGAATGAACCAAGAACTATTTCTTGATGATTGCTAGATCAAAAACCTTGAAGAATATTGAGAATTATGTTGTGATTTTCTTTTCAGAATTTCGGCTAGCTTATTAGGGTTGACAGACGTTCATATTTATACTACATTAGTATGGTATATGATTCCTAATCAAATTAGGAAACCAGTCTGTAAACGCCTCTTGTGGCTTGAAGTGTCGCACGACCAGTCGAAGCCAATGGCCAAGTTCTGTCGCGCTACAACCCAAGCCACTACAGGAATTCTCAATCAATCTTCCTCTGGTTTAATCAATTCATTCTAGTTGTGTGTGACCCAATAGGATTATATTATGTTGGCAATGAGCTCGATCAAATCAACCCTCATAAGACATAAGCGGACTCTAGCAAGCCATTATGTCTACCCAAATAATATAACGTAAGAGTTCACGTTTCCAATGGTGCACTTCCATTTCTCCCTTTGTCTCACGATGTTATATTGAACACAAGTCATGGTCCACGTCAACTTGTCTTTGTTCAATGCTTTCTCGATCTTGAGTATAATGATAATCCAATCGCATTGGGGTATGGCCATACACTTTCATCATTATCACTCATCGAGGGGCCCAAGCATAACATCTCTCTTTCGAGGGACAAATTCCATCTTGACTTATCATCCTTCCCATCATGATTCCGATCATGCCAAAGTTAGCCTTTATAGATATCGTGTTAAGATATCGTTTGACTAAAATCAAACATGACTTTCATCATATGTAAGGTCATGATAATCTCAGGTCTAGGGACTAAATGAAGTAACCTTATGAGATTTAATTATGACATTTGACCATGACATAAATCTCATACGGGTCAAGTCCAGTAACTTGTTCTCTAACAAGTACCCATAAATTTAATGTGCATCTCTATGCATATAATCATCATATGATTATCCGTTAACATTATACTAGTTATTCACTTAATAATTAGGGACGGAGATTATTACAATAAAATATGCAAAAACATATAATAATCGAATGATAAACTTTTTATATAATAATAAATAATGTCAACACATAAGTCTATCAACTATAGGCCTATGGCATAACACTAACAGTCTCCCACTTGCACTAGGCCCAATTTCCCATGTATCGAATACCCATGGACCTAACATGACCATCATGCTTAGCTTGCGGGAGAGCCTTAGTTAGTGGGTCCGCCACGTTGTCATCAGTGTCTACTTGCATATCTTTACGTCTCTGAAATTACCCGGATCCGAGAAAGGCCTTGCGGCCCCGGCATCTGGCAGTCTTTCGCGTTGGAGGTGTCTCGCCGTTTTGCTTTCGCATTTGTAGAGTCGCCACGCCGTTTTTATTAAGCCCAAAACATTGAAAAAGGGCATCAGTTTAAAGATAATTTTAAACCGTTTTTGTGTGATGAGATTTTGAGTTCGGAGGTCAGATGACTCCCCGGGAAGAGAATATTAGAATATTAGAGCTCACCCGAGTAGCCTCGTAAAACGAGTCTTTCGGATACCCCTAATATCCTTTAAATGTTGTGTGTGTGTGTGTGTGCTTTTAAAAATGCATGCTGTATCGGATGTCTACATTGTATGCTATGTATGGAAATGTATTGAGATAGTATAGGAAGGAAGCCTTACCAATGTTGGTTCGTGTCTGTCTTCCGATGGGAATAGTGTTTGAGGTCGGAGTAGCGTTCCCGCACGGATCGGGATTGCTTCGGGAGATGCCGGTTGTCCGCGGACAGAGTTTCGGCGTGAGTTGAGGTTGCGGAGTGCGTTCGGGCGAGAGGTTCGGCGTGCGTGGGATCGTCGGGATCACTTCGGGCGTGAGGTTCGGCGTGCGTTGTGGTGGCGTGGAGTCACTCGGCAGAGTTTCGGCGTGGTTTGGGATCGTCGGTTTGACTCGAAAGAGCCGGACACCGTGGAAAGACTGTGCAAGGCCTCTGAGTACCACGAGGGGCCTCAGAGTACCTCGAGAGTGCCCTCGGGGCAGCGCGGGAGCCGTCTCGGGAGCGCTGGGAGGCTTCGGAGCACCACAAGGGAGCTCGGAAGGCCTCGGAAGGATCCGAAAGGGCCGGAGTGCCTCAAGAGGACTTAGAGGGGAGCCGAGGAAGGCTAAGGGAGGAAGAGAGAAGAGGGAGGTGTGTGAAAATGAGGAGGGGAAGCCCTCATTTATAGTAAAAATTTCGAGCAAAGAGGTCCGTACGGACCTTCTTGGTTATCCAGAATTTTGGATTTCCTCGATTTGAGGGAATCCGCAATGATGGAGAATATTCTCGGAATGATGGTGTTCCTCGAGCAATAAGGTCCGTACGGACCATCTTGCATGCAAAGAGGTCCGTACGGACCAACTCTGCAGGAAGTCATCATTTTCCCGGATTTGAGGGAATATTGTGGACTTTAAGGGGATTTAGTAATCATTGAAACAAAGAGGTCCGTACGGACCTTAATTGCTTTTCTCGATTTCTGAAAATTCCCAAAAGGTCCTTTTGTCCCTTTTATCCCGTGAAGGCTCCTCCCTTGGTTTGGTTGGGGGTTTGAGAGGGTTTTGAGAGGGTTTTGAGTGAGAGAGGTCTCCGAGACTGGCGTGGGTGAGTCTCGCGGTGTTTCCCGTGTTTGAAAGGGGGTGATCCAGATTGGGGTACTTACAAGCCCCCCTCGACGACGTCACTTATGAAAGAAGTGGGGTCGCCGATAAGATAAGGGTCCTAATACTGGATCGCGTGCAGGAGAGGAAGTGACCGTGAGGGTCAATGTGAGGACGTGGTGGTGTCCTTTTGTGTGTGACCGTTTAGGTCAATAGGCCGGACCCCGTGATAGGATTCCTACGTATCCCCTGGCGGGAATCAAGCCCGGTCGTAGTTCGGGTGTGGGGTGAGTGTTTTGTGAATGCGGGCGTGGTGGTGCCACAGGTGTTGTGTGACCGCCGAGGTCGGTGGTGAGGACGTGGTGGTGTCCCGGGTGACCGTATAGGTCGAGGGAAGGACGTGGTGGTGTCCTAGGTGACCGTATAGGTCGATGGCCGGACCTCGTGATAGGATTCCTACGTATCCCCGGCGGGAATCAAGCCCAGTCGTAGTTCGAGGTCGTGAATTTGTGAGTGTATGTGGGCGTGGTGGTGCCCGAAGTGTTGTGTGACCGCCGAGGTCGGTGGTAAGGACGTGGTGGTGTCCTAAGATGTGGTGACCGCCGAGGTCAATTGTGAGGACGTGGTGGCGTCCCGGGATGGAAATTTTACGATTTTCCTAATCGGGTGGTTTAAGGCCTTCCGGCCGGAGATAGAGTGAGGACTTGAATCGTCTTCGGTTGCGCGCTGGTGCCACGCCGGGAGGACTTTGAATCGCCATCCGGCGGTTGGTGCCACGCCGGAGGACTTTGAATCGTCATCACGGCGGTTGGGTGCCACGCCGGAGGACTTTGAATCGTCATCCGCGGCGGTTGGTGCCACGCTGGAGGACTTTGAATCGTCATCCGCGGCGGTTGGTGCCACGGGAGGACTTTGAATCGTCATCCGGCGGCTGGTGCCACGCCGGAGGACTTTGAATCGTCTGCGGCGGTTGGTGCCACGCCGGAGGACTTTGAATCGTCATCCGGCGGCGGTTGATGCCACGCTGGAGGACTTTGAATCGTCATCCGCGGCGGTTGGTGCCACGCCGGGAGGACTTTGAATCGTCATCGGTTGGGCTGGGTGCCACGCCGGAGGACTTTGAATCGTCATCTCGGCGGCGGCTGGTGCCACGCCGGAGGACTTTGAATCGTCATCTCGGCGGCGGCCGGGTGCCACGCTGGAGGACTTTGAATCGTCTTCTGGCGGCGGTTGGTGCCACGCTGGAGGACTTTGAATCGTCATCTGGCGGCGGTTGATGTGATGCGCGAGGACTTTGAATCGTCTTCTAGCCGCAGTTTGATGTAATGCGCGAGGACTTTGAATCGTCTTCTAGCCGTTAGCTATGGATGTAATGCGCGAGGACTTTGAATCGTCTTCTAGCCGCAGGTTGATGTAATGCGCGAGGACTTTGAATCGTCTTCTAGCCGCAGTTTGATGTAATGCGCGAGGACTTTGAATCGTCTTCTAGCCGCAGTTTGATGTAATGCGCGGGGACTTTGAATCGTCTTCTAGCCGCATTTGTGGAGGCGTGGCTGCCTTGTGCTTCGAGAGGTGTAGATGCCTTTGTGCTTTTGCATGTTGAGTAGAAGGTTGGACTTACGATGACTGTCGGTGGTTGCGTTGCCGTTGAAGTGGGCAAGGATGACGGCCGGTGATTGCTTCCCCGTTTGGCATTTTGGAGGCGCTTCGTGCCTTGGGACTTGTACTCGGAGGTGTTGGCTCCTTCTTGTGCTTGTGTTGCCGTTGAGTGGTCAAGGATGATGGTCGGTGCTGGGGATATGCAGTCTTGTATGACTTCCCTTTCGACTTGTTGGGGAGGAGCTCGGGCTTGCTTTGATGGCCGGTGCTTGCGCTGCCGTTGAAGTGGGCGAAGTTCGGGCTTACATCTGACTGCCGGTGCTTGCGTTGCCGTTGAAGTGGGCGAAGTTCGGGCTTACATCTGACGGCCGGTGCTTGAATTGTTGGGGATGTGTGACCTTGTAGGGGCCCTTTTCTGTTGGGAAGATGACTTTGGACCTCCTCGAGGGCCAAAGTGGTTGAGTTGTCGTTGAGCTTGAGGCGTCTTGTGCCTTGATATTCGTGCTGGGAGGTGTTGGCTCCTTCTTGAATTGCCGTCGGGCGTTTTGGAGGCGTCTCGTGCCTTGGGATTCGTGCTGGGAGGTGTTGGCTCCTTCTTGAATTGCCGTCGGGCGGGCGGTGGTTGAATTGCCGTTGAAGTGGGCGAGGACCGGTCTTACGTTGATGGCCGGGATTGAACTGCCGTTGAAGTGGGCGAGGACCGGTCTTACGTTGATGGCCGGTGGTTGAATTGCCGTTGAAGTGGGCGGTGGTTGAATTGCCGTTGAAGTGGGCGAGGACCGGTCTTACGCTGACGGCCGGTGGTTGAATTGCCGTTGAAGTGGGCAAGGTCCGGTCTTACGCTTGATGGCCGGTGGTTGAATTGCCGTTGAAGTGGGCGAGGACCGGTCTTACGCTTGACGGCCGGTGGTTGAATTGCCGTTGAAGTGGGCGAGGACCGGTCTTACGCTTGACGGCCGGTGGTTGAATTGCCGTTGAAGTGGCGAGACCGGTCTTACGCTTGACGGCCGTGGTTGAATTGCCGCTGAGCGGGCGAGGTCCGGTCTTACGCTTGATGGCCGGTGGTTGAATTGCCGCTGGCTGGCGAGGACCGGTCTTCTGACGGCCGGTGGTTGAATTGCCGTTGAAGTGGGCGAGGACCGGTCTTACGCTGACGGCCGGTGGTTGATTTGCCGTTGAAGTGGGCGAGGTCCGGTCTTACGCTGACGGCCGGGGATTGAATTGCCGTTGAAGTGGGCGAGGACCGGTCTTACGCTGACGGCCGGTGGTTGAGTTGCCGTTGAAGTGGGCGAGGTCCGGTCTTACGCTGACGGCCGGTGGTCAATTGAAGGGTTAGGGACCATTACGCACTTGGATTTGCTGGAAAAGGCCTTAGGACAGCCAGGGCAAAGATTATAAGGGCAGGGAAAGTAATTTGGCCACCCTTTGCAAAGAGGTCCGTACGGAACCTCGGGTTGCAAAAGAGGTCCGTGACTTTAACCATCTTGGTTTTTACGGTTCCTGTGCTTTGACCAGGTTTAAATGACCGAGCCCTTCCCCATTCCTTCTTCTTCCAGGCGTAAAACTGTGCGAGAGAGAGAGAGGAAAAACCTCCATTGTTAACCAAAATCAAAGATTTTTTGCTTGAATTGTTTGCCATGGTCGAAGGATCTCGAAGGAGTCGTCGTCAACGCCAGAAGTGGTTGAGCAACGAATGGAGCACCAAAGGAATTGGATTTCGTTCGTTCCATCTTCGAAGAACCCGGATGTTTTGTATCCGAATCCGGAGGTGCACAATCGTCGCTCCATGAACGTCGGGGAGGTAAGAAATCTGTTCCGTTTTGATTCCCTGCTCGAATTTTTGAATGCTAGAACTAGGTTTTAGTTTTTCGCATTTTTGAAATTTTTTTTTTTATTATTTTATGCCTTTTTTGTGAAATTCTTGATGAATTGTTGAAGATAGACATGTAAAAATTGTGGGTATGTGTATTTTGTGCAGAAATGTGTAGATTAGCTTTTATTTGTGAAAATAAAGTCCCTCTCTAATGAAATGCATGCTTTGGTGTTTTGTACCGTATGCTATTTATGTATGTACATTATGAGAAAAATTATCGTGTAGTGATAATTTTTTTGAAAAAATGTGACATGTGCCGTGTTTTGTGACGGGTTATATGTGAAAGTGTGTGCCGTGTAGGGACGGATTTTTTTTTGTGTTATGCATATGTGTCGTGCCGTGTTTTGGGTGACGGACTCAGGGGAAAATATGTGCGATATGTGGCCGTGTTAGGACGGATTTTTTTAGAAAATGTGTCGTGGTAGGGTTTAATCCCCCTTTTTTTTTTCTTTTGAGAAAATGTGTACAGTGTGTGCCGTGTTTTTGTGACGGACTGCATGGGAAAAATTATATGCATGATATATGTGAAAATTATGTGCAATATGTGCCGTGTTTTGTGACGGGTTATATGTGCCTTTATATTAAGTACTGTGATTGACGTACCTTTGCTGTGTTTACCTCCAGGATGCGGGGCTTATGGCCGGGAAGGCCAAGAGGATGAAGACTCGGGATCGCCGAGGCCGTTGTGGAGCTACGGCAATGATGCCCGATGTTTCCGTGGACGGCAGGCCGAGTCCCCTGAGGTCGGTTTATGCTTCGGCCTAGGTGTGTTCGTTGAGAACCCGGGCCGGAGTGTCCGACACGAGGAAGAACAAGAGCGTCTTCCTTGGCCTTTCCGAGTGCGGTGGGATACCACCCACACCTTCCATCCGAGCCGGGAGAGGTGACGGTGACGCCACCGACTTTGCCGCGATCACCGGGCTTTCCTTCAAAGGAGGGCCCGAGGTGGAGAGACATGATAGCCGATGATGTGTTGACCGAGCCGGGCTTGAGCCTCGTCCTCGCAGGGCCGGCGATGCTGCATACCGCCGACGTGGAGATGAGGATCACGGACAAGATTGGGGCCTACATCCGGTACGGCCAGTGACAGCGGAGCAGCTCGGCGCGCTCCTTCTTGTGGTATGCACCGTCCGAGACTCTGTTCTCGAACCACGCGACCGCAGCTCCTTGCTTTGTTGGAGAGCTTGATTGACTCGGATAGGGTCTCGCGACATTGCTTGGGGCGAGGCGTGCTTGGCCGAGCTCTACTTCTCCTTGGACCGGTTTAGCCTAGGAGATTGCTTGATTCGTTGGCCTGCTTTGACTTTGCTTTGGAGGTATGAGTTTATTGTCGTTTTTCTTGATTTAGCAAACTGTCATTTCTCCATTGTCTTTTGCACCGAGCCTTCTCTCGTTTTTGTCACAGTGTGTGGTTTTATGAGGTTTTCCAAAGTGCTTCCCGTGGGATAGGGATCCTGGGCCGTGCCGCGCACCCGCTATGGCCGGGACGGGCTCGTACGGCGAGGGAAGAGGAGGACCAGCCGGGGGAAGCTCACCATCGCCTACGGGGATGTGCAGGAGCGTTTGGAGCGGGATAGCCGTGAGGGGTTTGTCTTGTTCCCGTGGGCTCGGTATGAGGGGGATGAGTTCGAGGGCTCCCGAGGTGACGGCGCGCGAAGATGCCGCGGGGCTTGACTTGTGATGTCATGTACTGGGGGAGCGGGTCTTCTCGGCAAAGCATGGCCCCGGTGTGCTTCCCGTGGCTCCGAGGGACCCTCCCTTCGGGGATGCTTGACTCCGGGATATGGATGTGCTTGACTTCGAGAGGTACCTCGGCGGTGTCGGTGCCGAGGAGTTCATTTTGTATGGAGAGGAGTACGGGGCCTTCGTGAGGAGGAAGCCGAGGACGCCGCAGTGGCCGGCGCGCGGGAGAGAGAGGCCGGCCCGCAGCTCCCTGCAGGTTCCGATGCCGGGGCCGGATTTCACGTACGTCCGCGGACGGATCGAGGAGGAGGGTGTCTCAGACTGCCCTCGAGCATGCTCCCCGCCGATACAGAGCTGGATCCCGATAGATCGGTGAGTGTGGCCGACTCTTTTCCATCTTGGCATCTTTTCCGCATTTTTCTCTTTTTGTTGTTGAGTATAACCGCATTTGATGAGCGTTTCCTTGGCTTTTGTTGGTGCAGTCCCGGGAGAGCCTACGATATGCCGACTCGCCGTTACGTGGCGATGCGCTCCTTCGCTAAGAAGATGGCGTCGAAGGTGTCCCGCCGGCCTTCGCGTCGTGTGCCGCCGTACGAGCCTATGCCTTCGAGGCATTCTGTGGACGTTCCTCCGCCTAGAGCCGAGCCTGAGCCGCAGCCAGAGGGACCTTTGAGGGGGCGGCATAGCATGGATGCCGGACATCTTCTGGAGCCGCAGTGGCCTTCGAGGAGCAGCCCTTTATCGCCTCATGCCTCCACATGGCGCACGGGGTGAGGGTTCCTCGAGCCTTCTTTCTTTGATCCTTTCGCCGGATTTGATCCTTTCCGAGTACTTTTCGTGGGAGCCTCAGCGGGTGCTCGGTATTCCGACGACGAGGATGTGACGGGCGAGTTCGCCGGATGCCCGACTTTTCTTTGGAGGACCTCGGTGAGGATGATGATGCCGAGGATTCTGATTAGTATTCATTTGCTTTCCTCTTTTCATATCCCTCCTTTTTTTTTGTTTAGCAACAGACATTTATGGGTACCTGTAATAAAACACATGTATTTGCATGGCAAACAGCATTTTATTTTAAGATGTAATGTCATTTTTGTGATTCCCGGGATTTGACTTAGAAATTGTTGCTATTATTATTTTTTATTTTGTGCATGCCACGTGAGCTGAGAGTGCATTTGTGGGTAGTGTGTGTTTGCCGGGAATGGCTTTGGCCAGTTGTTTGGGCGCTGGGAGCAAGGTTTTGGCCGAGGACATGCTTTTGTACTGCTGGGGAAATGGGTTCCGTTGGTGCTGGGGGAGGCTCTTCATGGTATCGACCGTCTGGCAACTGGGGATCGGTTCATGAGAGGGGAAGCCCCGCTTTGCTCACCTTGTGGCCGCGAGAGAGACTTCGTGCCATGTCCGAGGCTCCGACGTCGTTTAGCCCGTGGTCATTTGCTCGCCGACCTCTTGCGTTGGATATGGATCGCCCGCCCGGGAGAGATGGATGGCACACTTGGTACGCATCGATTCGCCGGTGGGTTCCAGACCGGAGGATTGAGACCAGTGAGGGTCTTGCAGAAGGGTCCTACGTTGTCGAGTTCCAGGTTTGTCTTGGTCCTCCTTCTATATTCCGTCGCTTGTTTCCGGAGCTTGGGATGAAGCAGAGCCTTTGTTGGGCCGGGATGACCTTGCTACCGCGGAGGTAGTTCCTCTTTGTATGGCGCCTTCAGTGCCTTCTTGTATTTTCCGAGGGTATGGAAGTATTCCGCTTTCCCTCCCGTGGTACTCCTTAGACGTCGGGGAGCGTTGTATTGACGACTCCGCATCCGGCCCGGTATGAGAAGCGTGTTGGGCAGTCCCAAGTGGTCTTGGGAGAGCAGGCGCAGCGATTCGGGACCCGATTGCCGTAGTAGCTATTGCCTTAGGAGTGCCGAAGCCCGGTCCGACCCTTTGGATGTGACGGGAGATACTTTGTTTGACTACGAGACTAGAGTTGACCGACCGACAGGAGAGGTCCTCTTTGCTGCGACTCGCAGAGGAGGAGATCCGAGCCGAAGCACGGCGAATGAAGCCCCGAGAGCTACCGGATTATTGGACTCTACTGGGAGGACCCTGCATCTCGGACTGAGAGACGCAGAGTTGGTTTACGTGGAGCGAAAGAAGACTCGCCGGGGACGAGGGAAGAAAGGAAAGAATGGCGAGGGGACAAGCGCAGATGGCGCGGAATGACCTCCTAGGTATCCATTCATTGCATTGCAAACACATTATTAGTTAAATGTATTAAGCTGTCTTTTAGCATGTTGTGAACTTGAGAGTAGACCGTGCTTGAACTCATCAAGAAATGTTGTAACCGTTAGTGATGTGTGATTTACGTTTAAAGCTTTGGCGAGACGCAAGATCCTTTGTGTGCCTTTGCTTCGTTGTGCACTTTGTCGGCGTCCATCTGACTTTTCGTTTCATTCGTGACCGGCTAGCCCTGGGCCCGACGGCAATCCCCCTTGCCGAGGCTTTGTGCTTGGCCGAGAGGTTGAAGGCTTCCCGACAAGTCGCTTTTGACGGTCTTTTCAGAGATTCCTTGCCGCTTGTTGGCGTCGGGCTCTTGACCTCACTTTCGCAGCCTTCGCTTGAGCTTCTTTGTTTTTTTTTTTTTTTTGTGAGCCCTTGCTCGAGCTCTTTTTGTGAGCCCTTGCTCGAGCTCTCTCTTTTTTTATATATATATTTTTGTGAGCCCTTGCTCGAGCTCTTTTTTTTTTTTTTTTAAAGCGCGTGAGGGCGAAGACAAGCCCCGGCTTGGAAACAAACACGAGTCACTCGCTTGATGCCGAGTGACCCTCGGATGTCCTTTGATGTTGCCGCCGTCGCTTTGACTTGGTCAAGGTGACTCGCTGGGCGTGTTCTTGAAAAGTGCGGAGCTTGATGGAGGTCTTGGTTGACATTCAAACTTTTGACTTTTTGTGTATTTTTAGACCGGACCAATTAAGGTTGCCTACGTTCCCTGACTAGAGGGCTCAGTGTCCGCGTAGTTCGACACTACATGGAGTGCCAAGAGATGCACACTTGTTCTTCTTTAGGCGAAGTATCTCGCGAAGTTTGCTTCCGTTGAATGGATTCATGAAGCGGATTGCCGTCTAGGTCTGTTAGCTTCATGGCGCCTCCGGAGAAGATCTTTTGAACCACGAAAGGGCCGATCCATGTGGGTTCCCATTTTCCCAGCTGGGTTGGTTCGAGCGGGAGGCTTTTCTTTGAGTACAAGGTCACCTTCCCCGATGTCTCGGGATTTGACTTTCTTGTCGAAAGCTCTAGCCATCCCGCTTTGATAGGCTCCTGACGTGTTCCATGGCCTTTAGTCGTCGCTCATCTAGCAGAGCCAATTCGTCATGTCGGCCGAGCCATTCGACTTCGTTGATGTCATTTTCCAGCAAAGACTCGGAGTGAGGGAATTTCTAGCTCGATGGGAAGGATCGCTTCTATCCCGTACGTCAGTGGCAAATGGGGTTTCTCCCGTGGTCGTTTCTCGATCGATGTGCGGTAGCCCCAAAGTGCAAGGTGCAGGCTTCTCGGGCCAATCTCGTCCTCGGGTGGTCATTTTTCTGATGATCCGTTCGAGAGTTTTGTTTGTCGCTTCCACGGCGCCGTTTGTTTGTGGCCGGTAGGGAGAAGATTTGTGACGTGTGATCTTGAATTCAGCCAGCCTGTCAAATTCCCTTCGAAGTGTGAGCCGTTATCTGATATGACCTCATTTGGGATGCCGTATCGGCATATGATGTTTTCCTTGAGGAAATGCGCGACCTTCTTGGAGGTGAGTACCTTGTAGGACTTGGCTTCGACCCATTTGGTGAAGTAGTCGATGGCTACTAAGATGAACTCGTGACCGTTGCCGCTCGGCGGAGCGATTTTCCCTATGACGTCAATTCCCCAAGTGGCAAAGGGCCAAGGCGTAGTCATGCAAGAGAGATCGTGGGGTGGCAGATGATTGAGGTTGGAGAACCGCTGGCACTTGTCGCAGCCTTTCTGACAAAGTGGATGCAATCTGCCTCCATGGAGATCCAGGAGTAGCCCATCCTGAGAATGATTTGCATCAGGGCTCTGGCGTTCATGTGGGGACCGCAAGCCCCATTGTGGACTTCGTTCATGAACTTGCTTGCTTCTTCTTGGCTGATGCAGCGTAGGAGTGGCCCATGGTAGCGTTTCTTGTATAACATATCCCCGAGGATGACGAAGTGAGAGGCGAGGCGTTTTAGGGCCATGATGCTCTTGGTTTTGATCCCTTCTGTGTGTGGGTCTTCCTTGTTCATGAAGGTGGTTTCCCCGTTCTTGAGGTATTGGAAGATCTGGTTATACCATGGCTCATTGACGGGCTTAGGTTCTGGTTCGATCTCACAACAGTAGGCAGGAATTTCCTTTCGTCCGACTTTGAAGGGTTTGATTGCTTTTCCTTCAGGGATTTCCACAAGGGAAGCCAAGGTGGCTAAGGCATCCGCAAACCTGTTTCGGTCTCTTGGCAAGTAATGGAAGGTGACCTCTTCGAATTGTGTGATGAGGTCCTCTATGCAGGCATGGTATTTTTGCAAGCCCGGGTCCATGGTTTTCCACTTGTTGGAGACTTGGTTGATGATCAAGGCTGAGTCCCCATAAACTTCGAAGTTTACGGACATTCCTCTCGAGTGCGGCTTGTAGTCCGGCGGCGCAAGCTTCATATTCGGCGGCATTGTTGGTTACCTCGAAATTGAGCTTTATAGCAATTGGGGTGTGCTCGTCCTTGGGATCCACCAAGAGCATACCGATGCCGTTTCCCTTTTGGTTGGCCGCTCCGTCAAAGAACAGTTGCCATCGGTTTTCGCCTTCGATTGCGAAGATTCCCTCGTCTGGAAATTGTGGTTCGGGGCCTCGAGCCTCGTCGGTTGGGAAATCAGCCAGTTGTTCAGCCATGGCCCGTCCCTTGATTGACTTTTGGTTTACGTACTTGATGTCAAATTCCGCCAGGAAGAAAGACCATTTGGCGAGCCTCATTGACGAGAGATGGTTTGTCGAAGAGGTACTTGGTGGGTCCATTTTGGAAACCAAGTGTGCGTGTGCGGCGCATGTAGTGCCGTAGTTTCCCGACAACCCATACCAGAGCCGCGTTGTGTTTTCTCGAGGGCCGAGTAATTGAGTTATTTGCCTTGAAACTTTCGGCGACGAAGTAGATGGCGTTTCGACCCGTGACTCCTTCTTTTCTTGACAGAGCATGGCTCCAGCTGCGGTGTCGGTCACGGTTAGGTATAGCAACGGTGGCTTTTCCTCGTGGGGAGGACGAGAGAATCGGAGGACTCACAAGGTATGCTTTTATTTTCTCAAAGGCATCTTGGCATTACGAGTTCCATTCGATGTCGGCGTTCTTCTTCATCGGCTTGAAGATTGGCTCGCACATAGAGGTCAATTGGTTGACGAAGCGGGCGATATATTGCAAGCGGCCCATGAAGCTTTTCACCTCTGTCGAGTTTGCGGTGGTCTCATTTCGATGATAGCCTTGATCTTTTGAGGATCAACCTCGATGCCTCTCTCGGTGACCATGTATCCCAAAACCTTGCCTCGGCTAACCCCAAATGTGCATTTGGCCGGGTTAAGCCTCATTGAGTGTTTTCGGAGGCGATTGAAGAATTTTCTCAGGTCTGTGAGGTGTTGTCCGTCTGATCCCTTTGAGTGAACGATCATGTCATCGACGTACACTTCGATCTCTTTGTGGATCATATCGTGGAAGAGGGCGGTTCTTTGCCGTTGGTAGGTAGCCCTGAGCGTTCTTTAGTCCGAACGGCATTACTGTGTAGCAGTAGGTTCCCCAGGGGGTTGTGAAAGCTGTCTTTTCTTGGTCTTCTTCGGCCATCTTGATCTGATTGTAACCGGCAAAACCGTCCACGAAGGACTTGACTTCGAAATTGGCTGTAGTGTCTACCAACATGTCGATGTTGGGTAGTGGAAAATCGTCCTTGGGACTTGCTTTGTTGAGATCTCGGAAGTCCACGCAACAGCGTACTTTTCCATTGGCCTTGGTGACCGTGACGATATTGGAGAGCCATGTGGGGTACTCGATCACCCTGATGAAGCCGACGCGGAGCATTTTTTCGATCTCCTCCTTGACTTGTAAAGACCATTCTGGCTTGATTCGGCGTAGCTTTTGCTTGATGGGCCTAGCCTCAGGATTCAAAGGGATCCGGTGCTCTACAATGTTAGGATCTAATCCGGGCATGTCTCGGTAAGACCAAGCGAACACATCCACGAACTCTTTGAGCAGTGCAGTCAATGCGTCTTGCTCTGTGCCGGTGAAGAAACTTCCGATTTGCGTCTCTTTTGGCTCTTCAGCAGTTCCCAAATTCACTCTGGTTAAAACCTCCTCGGCAGCTTGGGCCCGGTTTTTCTCTCGTTTGACAACATGCTTAAAGATGTGCTTAATGTATTGTTCGTTTAATGTGTCTGCTTCTTTATCAAGTGAATCGTTATTAACTGTTTGTGTGTTAGTTAATTTATCAGTTGTTAAAGATGCAATGAGAGGATACTCGGAAAGATCGAAGCATTCATTAAGAGCATACGGGAATACATTATTGGCAATGAGTTCGTAATCTTCTGGCGTGAGGCCATCAGATGACTCGAGAGACTCAAATTCAAAGCTAATGGACTCAGGATGAGTTTTGACACTAGACTCTAGGACTCGAGGGGTCAGACCAAGTTGTTCGATCATGTCCTTTTTGCTGGCGGTGGAGTGCGGAGAAGGTGGCCCGGTTATTGAGTGGCAAATGAGCTTGATAGGAGATGGGGCTTGAAGGGCTTTGTGTCACCGTTCCCGATCATTGCTATCACAGAGTTATCGAAACAAAATCGATTAGATGCGGCATCTCGATTTCTTCTTTGAAGAGCGAGTGGAGCGGTGGTTCGTCCCAAGCATCGTCTGCGGAGTCTCTTGCTTTTGTCTTGAGCATTACTAGCTCGAATGCGGACTCGTCCCGCTTGTTGAAGGCGGGAGTGTTGACAGAGAGTTTTTCGAATTCTTCCGCCAAAGAGGGGTTTTCCGAACCAAAATTCATTGTGAATAGTGGTGGTTGTGGATCCGGGCAGGGCGGTGTGTCGAGGAATGCTCTTCGGACGGGATTTGGCTTGAGGCCTCGAATCTTGCCGAGTTCTGCTGGAGCTTGTCCATGGTTGTCGGCCGGCTTTGTTTGCGCGATCGGCTCTGTTCCCTTTTACGGATCTTCTTCCAAGTTGCCGGCCTTCCTTGTGAAGTACTTGGTCATGTCGAAGCCGTAAGGACGAAGATCGGAGATTGCGTGCAAGCCTCTTTTGTTATACGTGGAGCGTTTTCGTCTTTGCTCGCTTGTCCTCCGCAATGTGTTCGGGAGTAGGAGAGAATCCCAAGCCATGCAGGTATTCTGTTCTTTGATATTGATGATCTGTTGAGTGCCATGATGGCGTTTTCCCAAACCGAGCCACGGGATGTAGTTCATGTGTTTCATCATTTTCATCGGGGAGGGATCTTGTCCCAAATCAAAGGCAGGTCTATGTGGCACACTTGGGCCTTTGGGCTTTCGATGGTGAACCCTGTGAGCATCATGCCGTCATCATCGTGTTTGATCTCTAAAACCGGGACGCCGTTGGTGTCGGTCCTTTCAGTGACTATGCTGTCGCCGTAGATGATGGTCAGATCTGTTCCTTGGATGAACTTTACGCATTGATGGAGAGTAGATGCCACCCCATTGATCTGATGTAGCCAAGGGCGTCCCAAAATGGCAGTGAAGGTGATCGGGATGTCGATGACTTGGAAGTCTGTCGGGACCATTTGTTTTCCGAACCACAAGTTCAAGGTGGCTATTCCCAAGGCCCGGGCGGGATGTTGAGTCGTATGCCTTGATTGCAGTTCGAGTCGAGGGTTTTAGATCAGTTGCTTTGATCCCTAGCAAATCCATCATTTTGGCTGGAAGGACGTTCATGGATGATCCCCCATCTACCAACACCCGAGGGAGACGGCGCTCGTCCGGTTGAGCTGTTATGTAGAGAGGCTCGTTGTGGTCGGCCCCAAATTTTGGAAGATCGAGCTACGTGAAGGTGATGATATTGCTTTGTAATTGACGTTGCCAATCATCTAGCGCTTCATCGGTGTCATTTGTGATGGGAACCATAGTGCAGGCCGGGCTTTCTTCCAACTTGAGCTTGTGCGGGTAAGATGAAGTGAGTAAGGACCAGAGTGAGATGTTAGCTGAGTGCGCTTGGTGTGTCAAGACAGGATCTTCAACCTTTGGGTCCAAGATTTCGGCTTCTTTGGCGTAGGGTCCCTTTTCGGTTCGTGGCTCGGTATGGGCGGCCTTTTGTACGTCCGTGGAGGATTCACTGGGATTTGGCCGGAACGTGTCGAACATTCACCTCTGGACTTATGGTTTTGCTTGTCTCTCCTATTTACGTAGTGGGAGGAGCACGATTGGCGTAAGGCGGCCGCGCATTTCAATTCGTTCACTGTCATGGCTTTTCTTGAAGCATCAATAGTGGCTTTGAGATCTTCCCAAGACGGGGTTGGATTATCTGGACCTTCGGGCCTTCGGTGGCGGTGCGAAGCTCATCCCAAATTTCGATCATGGAGCAAACATTGCCGTGGCCTGTGCGAGAACTAGGGCTGGGGAGATTTCTTTGGAGTAGATGACATAGTAGTCAAACTTTCACGAGGGTTCTCCAAGGGTTCCGGCTGTGGGATCACCCAGATTCATACCTCTTTTTCAGTTTTTGTTGAGAAGATAGCTTCTTCTTTCGTCGAGGACGGCCCTCGTTCATTGCATCCTGGAATTCCATTTCCGGACAAGCACTTCTGTCGCAGACGTCCCACGAGATGTGTTCGTTGTTCGGCGGTGGTACCGGGACCTCGGGGAGGCTGGATGGGCAAGCTTTCCTCTGGAAGGTCTTGTGGTCTTATGTCATAAGTGCATGGCTCGTAAATGCGAGGGTAACGAGGTTGACTTACGGGAGACAATGAGAGATGTTAGAGGCTGTAGGAGCGATCATGGCTTGGGAAGCCCCGGGTAGTTGGGTGGCTAAGGTTCCGAAGTGGTGCATGGCACCTTCGATCGAGCTTGTTGCTCACCTTGACGTTTCTCAATAGCCATGAGGACCTGCCAAACTTCTTCCGGTGTTGGGAAATTTCTTGGGGGTAAGGTCCCGTTCTCATCCTTGTTATCCACCGACTTGGCCATGGGGATTTGACGGATCTGGTGTGACAGCTTTGGGAAGGAGGTACGACCTTCTTGTTTGATCTTGGGAGACGGGTTCCCGGGTACTCTCGACCACTCTCTGTTAGTTGGAGGGGTGACGGGCAAGGTTTAGACATCGAGGGAATGGCCTAACGGGATAAAAGGGGAAAGCTCACGTGGCATGCGGTTTCCGTTTCTTTTATTTTTGATTTTTTTTTGTTGTTTTAATTTACTTAAAACAGTATTTTCTCAGAATCCTAGGTAGGTTGGAAAAGATTGCTCTTCTTTTTCGCAACTATGCTAGATCCCGGGTCGGTGGAGACCATACGTGCGGCTATAAGCCCTCGTTTTGCACCTGTATTTCGACATCCCGGGGTGGACGGCCCCGGGCGAGGGTCCTATAGTGCAAGCGGTTTCCACCAGGCCTAAAAGAAAAATTGAACCTAAGGACCGAGCCTGTCATGTTCGTTTTGATGCGTTAGCCATGTGAATAGTGAGCCAGAAAGCCGGCAGCCCTTTGAGTCAAGATCGGGTCAAGAGTTCGGCATGACCTCTCTTTACCTTGCTTTCGCAAGGGATGCGTGACGTTGGGCATTGGTGGGTCATATTGTCATGGGCGACGTATCAAGGCGTGATGACATGGTGTCATGCGAGCATGGATGTATATCGGGACGGAACATCGTGCAGGTGTAGCTTCGGAAATCAAGATCAGGTCAAGATTTTAGCATGACCTTTCATCGCTTTGCTTGCATGAGGATCTTGAGTTCCGAGCCTTGACTCGAAAAATGGCCGGCATGGTATATGTATTCAGCCGTATGACACCTGGACTGGGTAAAACCAACCGAGTCTCGGACAGAGTGTGACTCAAGACTCAAACGTGCGGGGTTGACGCTTGGCTAGGATGGGATGTTTGGAATGATCCCGTGCGCGTCCAAGAGGCCTAGGAAGACCTAACGGACTGCAAGCGAGACCACTCCGGGTTGAGGGTTGTAGTGTGCAGGTGTATCCGAGGCGGCGGTGCGCGTAGTGTGCGGTCTCTAAAATTCTTTTACGAGTAAAACGAAGTTTTTTGAAGAATTTTAAATGTATGCACGAGATGTATATTGATGCATTATCTAATTTTGTATTTTTATTTTTTTTTGTAAAATAAAAACGAAGCACGTGCACACACACACAACAGTTAAAGGAAGGGGTAAAATGAAAGTTTGACCCTCATCATCGTTTTAAAAATCTTTTGTTTTGTTTAAAAGTTTTTAAAACAAAAATATCCCCAGCAGAGTCGCCAACTGAAATTACCCGGATCCGAGAAAGGCCTCGCGGCCCCGGCATCTGGCAGTCTTTCGCGTTGGAGGTGTCTCGCCGTTTTGCTTTCGCATTTGTAGAGTCGCCACGCCGTTTTTATTAAGCCCAAAACATTGAAAAAGGGCATCAGTTTAAAGATAATTTTAAACCGTTTTTGTGTGATGAGATTTTGAGTTCGGAGGTCAGATGACTCCCCGGGAAGAGAATATTAGAATATTAGAGCTCACCCGAGTAGCCTCGTAAAACGAGTCTTTCGGATACCCCTAATATCCTTTAAATGTTGTGTGTGTGTGTGTGCTTTTAAAAATGCATGCTGTATCGGATGTCTACATTGTATGCTATGTATGGAAATGTATTGAAATAGTATAGGAAGGAAGCCTTACCAATGTTGGTTCGTGTCTGTCTTCCGCTGGGGAATAGTGTTTGAGGTCGGAGTAGCGTTCCGGTACGGATCGGGATTGCTTCGGGAGATGCCGGTTGTCCGCGGACAGAGTTTCGGCGTGAGTTGAGGTTGCAGGCTGCGTTCGGGCAGAGGTTCGGCGTGCGTGGGGATCGTCGGGATCACTTGGGCAGAGGTTCGGCGTGCGTTGTGGTGGCAGGCTGCGTTCGGGCAGAGTTTCGGCGTGGTTTGGGATCGTCGGTTTGACTCGGAAAGAGCCGGGACACCGTGGAAAGACCAGGCAAGGCCTCGGAGTACCACGAGGGGCCTCAGAGTACCTCGAGAGTGCCTCGGGGCAGCGCGGGAGCGTCTCGGGAGCGCTCGGGGAGGCTTCGGAGCACCACAAGGGAGCTCGGAAGGCCTCGGAAGGATCCGAAAGGGGCCGGGAGTGCCTCAAGAGGACTTAGAGGGGAGCCAGAAGGCTAAGGGAGGAAGAGAGAAGAGGGAGGTGTGTGAAAATGAGGAGGGGAAGCCCTCTATTTATAGTAAAAATTTCGGAGCAAAGAGGTCCGTACGGACCTTCTTGGTTATCCAGAATTTTGGATTTCCTCGATTTGAGGGAATCTGCAATGATGGAGAATATTCTGGAATGATGGTGTTCCCTGAGCAATAAGGTCCGTACGGACCATCTTGCATGCAAAGAGGTCCGTACGGACCAACTCTGCAGGGAAGTAATCATTTTCCCCGGGATTTGAGGGAATATTGTGGACTTTAAGGGGATTTAGTAATCATTGAAACAAAGAGGTCCGTACGGACCTTAATTGCTTTTCTGATTTCCTGAAAATTCCCAAAAGGTCCTTTTGTCCCTTTTTATCCCAGGAAGGCTCCTCCCTTGGTTTGGTTGGGGGTTTGAGAGGGTTTTGAGAGGGTTTTGAGTGAGAGAGGTCTCTGAGACTGCGTGGGTGAGTCTGCGGTGTTTCCCGTGTGTTTGAAAGGGGGTGATCCAGATTGGGGTACTTACAGTCTCCCCTTTTGCATATCTCTCGGATAATGTGGAAACATCGAAGTATGTGTTTGGATCTCTGGTGTGACCTTGGTTCCTTTGCTTGTGCAATGGCCCCATTATTATCACAATAAAGTTCAATAGGATCTTTGATGCTTGGAACGACTTCCAAATCACTAATGAACTTTTTGATCCAAATGGCTTCCTTAGCTGCATCAGATGCCGCTATGTACTCAGCTTCGGTTGTAGAATCAGCGACGGTACTTTGCTTGGAACTTTTTCAACTCATAGTGCCTCCATTCAGCGTAAACAAAAATCCTGTCTGCGATCTAAAATCATCTTTGTCGATTTGGAAGCTAGCATCTGTATATCCTTTCACTACAAGATCTTCTTCCATTCCTCCAAAGACCAAGAATACATCCTTAGTTCTTCATAAGTACTTGAGGATATTCTTGACTGCTATCCAATGTGGTTCATCGGGATCCGATTGGTACCTACTCGTCATGCTTAGAGCACACGAGACATTGGGTCTAGTACATAACATAGCATACATGATAGACCCAATTGTCGAAGCATATGGAATACCATTCATTCTCTTTCGCTCATCATTAGTCTTAGGACTTTGAGTCTTGCTAAATGATACACCATGCAACATTGGCATGTTTCCTCTTTTAGAATTTTCCATTTGAAATCTTCTAAGAACCTTGTCAATGTAAGTACTTTGACTTAAACCAATCATCCTCTTAGATCTATCTCTATAGATCTTGATACCAAGGATATACGCAGCTTCGCCCATATCTTTCATCGAAAAGCACTTTCCCAACCAAGACTTGACAGTCTGTAGTGCAGGAATGTCATTTCCAATGAGTAAGATATCGTCGACATACAACAATAGAAATAGTGCTACGCTCCCACTAATTTTCTTGTATACATAAGGTTCATCTTCGTTCTTGATAAATCCAAACTCCTTGATTGCTTCATCAAAACATAGATTCCAACTCCTAGAAGCTTGCTTCAATCCATAAATGGATCTTTGAAACTTACACACCTTGTTAGAATTTTCTGGACTGACAAAACCTTCAGGTTGTATCATGTATACATCCTCAAGTAACTTCCCATTTAGGAAAGTTGTCTTGACATCCATTTGCCATATCTCGTAGTCATAATATGCGGCTATGGCAATTAAAATTCTAATAGACTTAAGCATAGCTACAGGCGAAAAGGTTTTATCATAGTCGATGCCATGAATCTACCTATATCCCTTAGCTACAAGCCTAGCCTTATAGGTGTGCACCTTCCCATCCATGTCGGTCTTCTTCTTGAAGAACCATTTGCACCCTATGGTTTTTACACCTTCGGGTGGATCAATCAAGTTCCAAACTTGATTATCAGCCATGGATTGTAATTCAGACTTCATGGCCTCTTGCCATTTTTCCAAATCAGGAGAGGACATCGCTTCTTGATAGCAAGTAGGTTCATCATTTTCGATTAACTCCACTTCATCACTTTCCGTAACGAGAAATCCATATCTCTCGGGTTCGGATCGTGACATACCACTTCGGCAAAGAACTTGTGCATCTTGAACCAGTTCCACAACTCTTTGTGAATTTGGTTCAGTTTCTACCATTGGCTCTATGTTGTTTTCGGGTTCTCGAATTTCTTCGAGATCTATTTTACTCCCACTTGTTCCTTTGTGAAGAAACACATTTTCTAAGAAAGTACCATTTCGAGCAACAAACACTTTGTTCTCGTTTCTGTTGTAGAAATAGTATCCTTTGGTTTCCTTGGGATAATCCACGAAAACACATTTATCAGACTTAGGTGCTAGCTTGTCAGAAGTTAACTTCTTGACATATGCATCGCAACTCCAAATCTTCATGAAAGACAAACTAAGTTTTCTTCCATGCCACATCTCATATGGGGTCTTTTGAACCGATTTGGTAGGAACTCTGTTTATAGTGAAAGCAGCAGTTTCCAATGCATGTTCCCAAAAGGATAAAGGAAGCTCAACTTGACTCATCATAGAATGAACCATGTCCAACAAGGTTCTATTCCTCCTTTCATACACACCATTCCATTGTGGTGTTCCGGGTGGAGAGAGTTCTGAAACGATTCCACAACTCTTAAGATGACTGTCAAATTCTTGGCTCAAATATTTGCCACCTTGATCAGATCGAAGTACCTTAATAGTTTTGCCAAGTTGATTTTGCACCTCATTTTGAAATATTCAAAATATCTCAAACGATTCACTTTTATGTTTCAATAGATAAACATATCCAAATCTACTATAATCATCAGTGAATGTTATGAAGTACTGAAATCCTCCCCTAGCATTGCTACTCATAGGCCCACATACATCAGTATGTATGAGTCCTAATAAGTCGCCCGCCCTTTCATCAGTTTTGGTAAATGGGTCCTTGGTCAACTTGCCAAGTAAACAAGATTCGCATGTCTCATATGATTCATAATTATGTGAGTCTAAAAATCCATCTTTGTGGAGTTTAGAAATGCGTTTCTCATTTATATGGCCAAGACGACAATGCCATAAGTAAGTGTGGTTTACATCATTGGGTTTAGATTTCTTGTTAATGTTATAGACATCATTATCACGATTTTCAACATCAAGGATATAAAGGCCATTGAATGAAATAGCAGTACAATAAAGCATATCACTCTTGTAAATGGAAAACTTCTTATCACATATAAGAAAATTAAAACCTTCATTATCCAAACATGAAATCGAAATAATATTCCTACTTAAAGCTGGAACGTAATAACAATTGTTCAAAACAAGTATTAGTCCACTAGGTAAAGTAACTTCATAAGTTCCTACGGCTAATGCAGCAACTCTTGCTCCATTCCCCACACGTAGGTCCACCTCACCTTCCTTAAGCATCCTTCTGTTCTTTAGACCCTGCACATTTAAACAAATGTGAGTTCCACATCCGGTATCCAATACCTAAGAACTTGAAGTAGATAGGAATATATCTATAACAAAGATACCTAAAGTCGAAGCAACTCCTTTGCTCTTCTTCAGTGCTTCCTTGTATTTTGTGCAGTTTCTCCTCCAATATCCAATCTTATTGCAATGGAAGCAGACTGCGTCCTCTTGGGACTTGGGCTTAGCCTCTTTGGGTTTGGTACCCTCTTTGGGTTTGGCAACATTTGCCTTAAGATTAGCAACTTTTTCCTTTCCCTCACCCTTGAAACCCTTTCCCTTATTAACCATCAACACTTGATTGGTTTTCTTTTTGACAATATTGGTTTCCGCAGTGTTCAACATTTGAACTAACTCGGAAAGGTTCTTATTCATGCCCCCCATGTTATAGTTCATTATGAAATTACTAAAACCTTCGGGCAATGAATTCAATATCATGTCAGTAGCCAACTCTTGGCTAATCGGAAAATTGAGCCTTTCAATATGCTCAATGTGGCCCTTCATCTTTAGAGCACGAGGACCAACAGCTTGTCCTTCACTCATCTTGCATGAGGTCAGGGCCTTAACTGTGTTATACCTTTCTTGCCTTGCTTGAACTTGGAACATTTCCATCAGTCGATTGTTTAGATCAACTGTCCCCAAGTGCTCAAGATCCTTTTGAAGGCTCTTGCACATGGAGGAGAGCATGAGGCAACCAACATCAGTAGAATCACGCTTGTGCTTCAGATATTGGTCCTTTACTGCCCTAGTAGCATTGGCAGCAGGTTCAGGTGGAATAGGTTCCTCGAGAACGTACAATTTCTCCTCTTGCCTGAGAACAATTCTCACGCTACGGATCCAATCCATATAGTTTGTACCATTCTCTTCCAACTTTTCCTTCTCAAGGACAGATCGCAGTGACAAATGATTATTGTTTGATGCCATTTATTCTACAGAAAGATATACATAAAATATGAACACATATAAGTAAACATATTATATGAGAAGTATAATGCATTTACATGAAAATAAATGCTCCCACTAAATTATACACCTTCCAATGCAAACAAGCATAATATACATTTAATGGGCTAAGATCCAACTTTAATTTAATTTCAAGTTTGCTATGGTAAACCGCTCAAAACTAAATTAAAATGGTAGAAACATCAATCATATCACATACTCCCTCCGTCCCGGTAGAAGCGTCGCCATTTTAGGGGTGGCACGCAAACTAAGGAAAAGTGTGGGAAGAAAAAATGTTGTGAGTGTAATTTGAAAATAGGAGAGAGAATTAGTGGAGGAAATAGTGAATTTAAAAAGTGTTGTGAGTGTAGAGGAGAGAGAATTAGTGGAGGGAATAGTGGATTGATAATAGAATATTAATAAAATATTTCCTTTTTAGGAAAGGGTGACGCTTTTAACGGGACACCCTTTTGGGTAAAAAGTGACGCTTCGGGTGGGACGGAGGGAGTATATGAATCTTAGATCTTTTATGAGATTTTTTCAAGACATCATATGTCTAAGCATATTTTAATCTCATCTTATGCCTTGGGTCCAAAACCATTTTGATAACCCAATTAAGTTCATTCACTTTAAACGTATAGGAACCACCATTTCCTCATCTTGCTCGCATACAAATAGAATCAAAGTACCTTGCTATGGCAAGCCCACCCAAAACTATCTGAATGGTCTCAAGTGTTTTAATCATGAATTGACATAGAGAACATAAAAGTTAAATGAAGGTTCTTTAAAGTATATTATAAGCATATCAACAAAGACAATCATAATCGTGCACCAGGTAAGTTCCCAGGAAGATAGGTGAACCACAAGGACTACTTAAGTACCAAATCTCTCCTTCGACAGAACTCTCCTAGACATGCACAATCAGAAATCAGCTCTAATTTGCAACATAATCAATACTTTGTATAAACAATCAATTTCCTTTTAAATTTTGCGTAAAATGACTTGTTTCTATAAACAATCAGAAAACCAAAATTTTAATGTTTAAATCTAAACATACAGGAAATTACAATACAATGTTTCAACTAAACATCTAACAACATTCTTAACACGTAAGAACACATAATTCATGCATCGCAACAATTAATAAAATCATATTTTAATTAACTAAGCATGCATAAACAACGAAATAATCTATCATGGCCCTATAAACTTAATTTCCAGAAATTTATGGCATCCAGATTAATACATAAACATATCAAATTGCAGACATATTCACAGATTACCAGGATTATGAACCAAACTGATTTTGCCTAGATTGGGCTTGTTTTGTCGCGTGACATAGACTTCCAGAGTCCAGATATGTCGCACGACCCATCGAAGTCATCAGCCCAACTCTGTCGCGTGACAGAGTCAAGCAGTGTCACGTGACACAAGCACGCAGATTTGCAGATTTGCAGATTCAATCAATTCTAAACCACAGAGCAATTAAATCATGTAAACAACTTTTAACAGATTTAATTCAATATCAATAGAACACGATTTAGGCACATTGTTTCAAAAACAATCAAACTATCGCATATTAAACATGCAAAAATTATATAAACAATTTATATCAAATTCTCTAGCATGTTTATTCAAACTTAATCATACGAACGGGGCTCTGATACCACTGTTGGGTTTTATGGGTCCAATCGCAGCGGAATTAAACATCGAATAACACAAAACCAAAGAGCCTAGGATCGGTTCTATACAATTAACTTGAACGATGTATTGTTGTGATTCTGAATACAAACTTGAACTCTAGGCCTTGATCGTTGAACGAGCGAAGACCCTCTTTCGGTATCCACACCTTTGAATGAACCAAGAACTATTTCTTGATGATTGCTAGATTAAAAACCTTGAAGAATATTGAGAATTATGTTGTGATTTTCTTTTCAGAATTTCGGCTAGCTTATTAGGGTTGACAGACGTTCATATTTATACTACATTAGTATGGTATATGATTCATAATCAAATTAGGAAACCAGTTTGTAAACGCCTCTTGTGGCTTGAAGTGTCGCATGACCAGTCGAAGCCAATGGCCAAGTTCTGTCGCGCTACAACCCAAGCCAATTCAGGAATTCTCAATCAATCTTCCTCTCGTTTAATCAATTCATTCTAGTTGTGTGTGACGCAATAGGATTATATTATGTTGGCAATGAGCTCGATCAAATCAACCCTCATAAGACATAAGCGGACTCTAGCAAGCCATTATGTCTACCCAAATGATATAACGTAAGAGTTCACGTTTCCAATGGTGCACTTCCATTTCTCCCTTTGTCTCACGATGTTATATTGAACACAAGTCATGGTCCACATCAACTTGTCTTTGTTCAATGCTTTATCGATCTTGAGTATAATGATAATCCAATCGCATTGGGGTATGGCCATACACTTTCATCATTATCACTCATCGAGGGGCCCAAGCATAACATCTCTCTTTTGAGGGACAAATTCCATCTTGACTTATCATCCTTCCCATTATGATTCCGATCATGCCAAAGTTAGCCTTTATAGATATCATGTTAAGATATCGTTTGACTAAAATCAAGCATGACTTTCATTATATATAAGGTCATGATAATCTCAGGTCTAGGGACTAAATGAAGTAACCTTATGAGATTTAATTATGACATTTGACCATGACATAAATCTCATACGGGTCAAGTCCAGTCACTTGTTCTCAAACAAGTACCCATAAATTTAATGTGCATCTCTATGCATATAATCATCATATGATTATTCATTAACATTTATACTAATTATTCACTTAATAATTAGGGACGAAGATTATTACAATAAAATATGCAAAAACATATAATAATCGAAAGATAAACTTTTCATATAATAATAAATAATGTCAACACATAAGTCTATCATCTATAGGCCTAGGGCATAACACTAACATCTGCCTCCTCGTACCCCTGGGCAGCAGCCATCTTCTCCAACCTCTGTGGCATCCTCAAACGCTCCTCCACAAAGGTGGCATATGGGGTAGCGAGATCAAAATACTCTTCAACCGCCACACCAACCTTGTACCTATTCACCTCATCCACCGACCAGTGCCTGGGCTGCAGGATGAACGAAGGAGGGTCATGAGGGGTAATCGAGCCCAAAGGAGGGATGTGACCGTGCTGCCTGGAGAATCGGTCCCCCAAGTAAATGATATCACAGGTCAATCCTGTCAGCCACCTCCTTTGCCGGGTCACCACCACGGCATCTCCCATCAAAGCCTCCGGGTACCTCCCCCAGGGATAGAAGTCCACTCCCTCATGACCTTCCCTGTTGATGATGGACATCACCATCTTCTAATCGAAGGTGATCCGGGTCTTCCCGGTGAACTTATCCCTAGCCTCTCTCCTCCAGTGCACCATGGCCGGGAAGATAGCCGGATAACTCTGTTGGTTCCAAGGAAAGAACCCAATCACCTCGCAGAACCAGACCTGCATGTCAAAACATAAAGGTCATGTCCCTCGTAAAATCTCATAAATTCACAGAAAAGTAAAAGAAAGAAAAGAAAATGAGAGTACCTCCAAAGCAAAAGAAAAGTAGTCCATAGAAGCAGCCTTATTCCGGCTATACAAGTCCAAAGAGAAATAGAGCTCAGCCAATCCAGCCTCTCCCCAAGAGACCTCCCCAACCATGTCCAAATCCTCCAAAGAATCAAGCAAACAAATCATTACCAACGTCCCAGAGTTAGCAAAAATGGTGACATACAGCGTCAACTACAAGAAAGATCTCGCGAGCTGGTGGGCAGTTGCCTCGCTGGCTGCGAACCCCTCCATGCACCTCAAAACCTCAACCTCAACAAACCTCATATCCATCCTGAGCCCCTTCGGACGGAGGTCAAAACCCACCAAGTCTCTGAACTCGGCCTCAGAAATGTGATCCCTCCAGGTCACATGCCTATCGGTGAATCTCAAGCCAGTAATGGCAGTAAAGTCGGCGGGAGTCACCGTGACCTCTCCCCAGCTCAAATAAAAGCTGTGAGTGGTATCCCACCAAAACTCTGAAAGGGCCTGGACCAGTCCCTTGCTCTTTGAGGTCACATGAATGCCTCTGCTGATAGCCTCAACAAAGGAATGGAGGCCAATCACCACCACCAGCTGTTTAGGGTTCACACCCTCCTTTTCGAAGTTGGGCAGCCTGTCCCACAACTTCACCACTACCTCAATGGGTCCCCTCGACTTGCTCTCCTGTGGGAAAGCATGGTAAAAGTGCGTCAGTCCTTCAGTTTATCTCAAAAGCATGCATACATTCACAAAAAATGCACATATTGTCAAAGAAAGACATTCATAAAAGTTTCTAGCATCATTTGCCTAGAACACGTGTCTTTCATCATTTGAAACACGTCACCCCGAGCACATGCTCTCCCAAGCACAAAAATTCCAATTTTCACAAAATTCTTTGTATATAGGTTTTAATCATTCAAAGTGGCATGCATGAATCCTTTTCATCGTCCAAAATCTTGTTTTCCCATCAATGATCAGAAGTTGACCTAGTTCTAGCACATGCAAGAACTCCGTCACATTTTAGGCATTATTTTACTTACTTTATTTTCAAAAAATGAGTCATTCTCATATTTTTTTTTCAAATAAATTGCACATGCTTGTTTATTTATGTCCATAGCCTCATAGGTTAATTATCAAATCCCTAAAAGCGTCAATAAAATTGCAAGAAAAATGCAAAAAATTCCCAAAAAATTGAATCAAGCCCTAAATCAATCAAAAGTCAATCAAAATCGACGAAATCAAGCAAATCGAGAGTGCTTACCCCAATCGATTGAGGTTTCATTGATTTATGCTCCCCCTTGCTAGGATAGAACTCGGAAGTAGGCATCGTGAAGTCATACTTCCGCTCGGTCCTAATGAATTCCCTCCTCCTCCTCCTCGTGGCTTGCAACAAGGTTCTACGTGCTTGTTGAGGCAAGACATTCCCCTCTGGATCCATCTTGAGCAATAGAAGCTAGAGATTTGAAAAAAATTTGATCTCTCCCTCTCCCTTCTCTCCTCTCTCTTCGATAGAAACAACAACAATGGCGCCACCGCCCGTTCTTCTGCTGTTTAAATGAATCTGGTGAAATCAGGTTTAAAGCCGGACGACTTCTTGTTTCCCATCTCATGCCAGGCGACTTCATTCGCTCTAGACTGAATTTAAACTTTTACCCCTGGACTTTCCATGTAACTAAGAATTCTCGTTATCTCCAAATGGAATAACGTTGTCTCCCAAAACTCTTCCGTTATCACCAAATGGGATAACGTATCCTCCGGGAAACCTTCAGTTATCACCAAATGGGATAACGTATCCTCCGGGAAACATGTCTTTATCGCCAAATGGGATAACGCCAGGTGAAAGCCTTCGAATTGTCAAATTCCAACTTTAGCTACCTCTATCTCCTCGATAACGACGTAAGCTTTAGTTTTCCCAACTTTAGCTACCTCTATCTCCTCAATAGAGACGTAAGCTTTAGTCTTTTCAACTTTAGCTACATCTATCTCCTCGATAGTGATGTAAGCTTTAGTTTTTCCAACTTTAGCTACCTCTATCTCCTCGATAGCGACGTAAGCTTTAGTTTTTCCAACTTTAGCTACCTCTATCTCCTCGATAGCGATGTAAGCTTTAGTTTTCCCAACTTCATCTACCTCTATCTCCTCGATAGCGACGTAAGCTTTAGTTTCTTAAGGTGACTCCTCCATTAATTGTCAAAATTCTAAGGATCCTAGACATGTTTCTAACTATCTAGTGAACCTTGAACTACGATCACGGCTTGATTCCTCTGGGATACGTAGGTAGCCTTTCATAAAGGTCCAGCCATCCGACCACATTGGTCACCCCTTTCATTCATCACTCCTCAGTGGTGCATGAGCCTTCAAAAAGGTCTAGCCATCCGACGACATTGGTCACCCCTTTCATTCATCACTCCTCAGTGGTGCATGAGCCTTTCAAAAAGGTCCAGCTATCCGACCACATTGGTCACTCCCTTCATTTGGCATATCCCCAGTAGGATCAGCCATTTGACCTCCTAGGTCACTTTCTTTCCATCTTCCTAGCAAGAGACCAGTTTCTCTTCGCCATTCCCCAGTGGATTCCGAACTACGATCATGGCTTGATTCCTCCGGGATTCGTAGGTAGCCTACTTTAGGTTCAATCAATTTGTCACATATGACACCCTTTCCCAGTGGATTCCAACCTACGATCATGGCTTGATTCCTCCAAGATACATAGGTAGCCTTCTAAAGGTTCAGCCACTTGACCTCCTTGGTCACCCAATCCGTCTCAGCAGTTCGCCAGATTGGATTCTTTTTATCGACAACCCCACTTTCCCTGCAAGTTCCGTTCCCGAGGGGCTTCTGTAAGTACCCAAATCTGGCTCATGCCTTCTGGTTAAGTTTCCCGGCAATTCCCCAAACTTTCCTAAAGTTCAGGGGCAATTCTGGAACTTTTCCAAATTAGCAGTTCCTCGCTGGAATGAAGCTTCCAGCTGCCACCTTGCATGAATCTAAAAGCAGGCTGAGTCATCGATGGATAACGGCGGACGGCTGCTTTTCCCAGAGGTTAATGCCGCACGGCTTCATTTGGAAGCACAAATCAGCCTATAAATAGAGGCCTCCTCTACCCATTTTGAAAAGAACTTTCAGGCATTGTTACTCTGCCAAAATTACTCCACGAAATTACAGAAACTGAAACTCCCAAAAATCACCTCCCTTCTCCATAAATCATCCCAAAACTACTCCTACATTAGGAAAACCCCCAAGGGAGATAGAGAGAACCACCATTGGTAATCTCTCCTTCCTTTCTCCTTGAAATACCTTTATTATATTGTTATATTCATTACTTATCATCTATATTGCTTTTACTTGACGTTAATATTGATATATTGCCATAAAGTTTCCATCTTTATCATGTAGACATCATTCCCCCCCTATTTCCCCTACACAAATGATTCATGGAGAATCCCTTCCCAAGGATGAACAAGGGTCCACATATGGCTTGTTCTAGGGAGGATTCATCACATGATGATGTGAAATACTTCCCTTTTACTACATAAAAATGCAATCTTTACTCTTATAATGTCTCCCCTTTCCCTTGACCTTGCTTCCAAGGATTGTCCACCTCATAAGGTTCTTAAAGGACATAGGAAAGCCTCAAAGGTCTTCCCTTTACATTCATGTCTTTAGCTTTCATAACGTTCATTACGTTTATTTCATAAAAATGCAATCTTTACCTTTCAAAGTCATTCCCCCATGTCCCTTTTGGTTGGATCACTCTCTGAGGATTGTCTAGTGACCTCTTAAGGCACGTAAGACATAGGATGAGTATAAAGATCCAATCTTTATACCCCTCCCCCTAGTCCCTTTGGTACTTGAAGCATCACGTGGTGTGGATCAGTGTAAAGATATCATCTTTACATCGTTTTTGCCACTAAAATGCCATAGTCAAAGTCCCTTTAGAAGCAAATGAATTTTAGCCCCTACATCTCCGATCATCACTTGAGACGAGCATAAATGTCCCTAAAAAGCTCAATCGTCTCAAGATGTAGGATTGGTGGGCAAAGACTCTTCTTGGACTATAAAAAGGTGTCCCTCTCTCTCGATCACATGTGACCTAGTCCCGAAGAACGTTGGTTTAAAATATACCAAGGCTTTTATGCCTACAATGGTTGATTATTCCAACAGGAGGGTAAAAAGGTCACTTAATGATGATCACAAGTCCAAGATGAGCACGGGATAGAAATCCTGAATACATAAAATCCAAGTAATCTCGAGCGATAACCTTCTCACATGGTTTATACGTCCGTGAAATTACCCGAGATCTGGCTCGCGCGCGGGGCCTGTGCATCTCGCATTTTTTCCACGCTTGGAAATGGCCCGGATCCGATAGGCATCGCGCTCGCGCCCCGGCATCTGGCTTATTCTGTTTTGCGGTGTTGGAGGTGTCTCGCTGTGTTTTTGCTTGTAGAGTCACCACGCCGTTTTTATTAAGCCCAAAACAATGAAAAAGGGCATCAGTTTAAAAATAAACTGTTTTTTGTTGTGTGATGAGATTTTTGAGTTCGGAGGTCAGATGACTCCTCGGGAAGAGAATATTAGAATCTTAGAGCTCACCCGAGTCACCTCGTAAAGCGAGTCTTTCGGATACCCCTAATATTCTATAACTGTTGTGTGTGTGTATGTGCTTTTAAAAATGCATGTTGTGTCGGATGTCTACATTGTGCACTGCTTTATTGAAATGTATTAAAATAGTATAGGAAGGAAGCCTTACCAATGTTGGTTTGTGTCTGTCTTCCACAGGGGAATAGTGTTTGAGGATGGAATAGTGTTGTTCTGGTACGGACCGGGATTGCTTCGGAAGGGGGCCGGTTATCTGCGGACAGAGTTTCGGCGTGCGTTGGGATCGCAGGGATCACTCGGGCAGAGGTTCGGCGTGCGTTGGAATCGTTGGTTGGATTTGGGCAGAGGTTCGGTGTGCGTTGGAATCGTTGGTTGGATTCGGGCAGAGGTTCGGCGTGGGTTGGGATTGTTGGTTGGATTCGGGCAGAGGTTTGGCGTGCGTTGGGATTGCTGGTTTGACTCGGAAAGAGCTGGGACACCTCGGGAAAGACCAGGCAAGGCCTCGGAGTACCACGAGGGGCCTCAGAGTACCTCGATAGTGCCTCGGGGCAGCGCGGAGCGTCGCGGGAGCGCCCGAGGAGGCTTCAAAGCACCGTGAGGGGGCTCGGAAGGCCTTGGAAGGATCCGAAAGGGGCCGGGAGTGCCCCGAAGGGTCTTAGAGGGGAGCCTGAAGGCTGGGGGAGAGGAGAGAAGAGGGAAATGTGTGAAAATGAGGGAGGGGGAGCCCTCTATTTATAGTGTAGGAAAACTGCAAAAAGGTCCGTACGGACCTTATAGGTAATCCAATTTTTTGGTATTCCTCGATTTGAGGGAATCTATGATAATTAGGAAGATTTTGAAATCATTATGTCTGGTTGCAATAAGGTCCGTACGGACCATCTCAGCAAGCAAAGAGGTCCGTACGGACCAACAATGCATTCCAGTAATGATGTTCTCTGGGATTTGAGGGAATATTGTGGACTTTAAGGGGATTCAGTCATCATTGCAGCAAAGAGGTCCGTATGGACCATTTATGCTTTTCTGATTTCTGAAAAATTCCCAAAAGGTCCTTTGTCCCTTTTTATCCCAGAAAGGTTCCTCCCTCGATTTGGTTGGGGGTTTTTTAGGGTTTTGAGTGTCAAATGTCTTCGAGACTGCATTTGTAAGTCTGCGGTGTTTCCTGTGTACTTGGAAGAGGGTGATCCAGATTGGGGTACTTACAGAAGCCCCTCGACGATGTCACTTACGAAGGAAGTAGGGTCGTCGATAAGATAAGGGTCCTAATCTGGATCGCGTGCTGTAAGAGGAAGTGACCATGAAGGTCGAAGGTGGCAGTGGACGGTGCGGTGTCCTTGGTGACCGTTTAGGTCAACCTGCCGGTCGTGATAGGATTCCTACGTATCCCTGGCGGGAATCAAGCCTGATCGTAGTTCTTGTGTGGGATGAGTGTTGTTGTGTACGAGGACGTGAGATGTCCTCTGACTGAAACTCTGTGCGTGGACGTGGTGGTGTCCCGTGGGTGACTGCATAGGTCGATGGTGAGGACGTGGAGGCATCCTAGGTGACTGCAGAGGTCGATGGTAGGGACGTGGTGGCATCCTGGGTGACCGCATAGGTCAGTGGTAAGGACGTGGAGGCATCCTGGGTGACCGCATAGGTCTGTGGTAAGGACGTAGAGGCATCCTGGGTGACCGTATAGGTCGATGGCTGGACCCTGTGATAGGATTCCTACGTATCTCTGGCGGGAATCAAGCCTGGTCGTAGTTCAGAGATCGTGAAATTGTGAGTGTATGCGGGCATGGTGGTGCCCTGTGGGTGTCGTGTGACTGCCGAGGTCGACTGTGAGGACGTGGAGGCATCCTAGGTGACCGCAGAGGTCGATGGTAGGGACGTGGTGGCATCCTAGGTGACCGCATAGGTCAGTGGTAAGGACGTGGAGGCATCCTGGGTGACCGTATAGGTCGATGGCTGGACCCTGTGATAGGATTCCTAGGTATCCCTGGCGGGAATCAAGCCTGGTCGTAGTTCAAAGATCGTGGAATTGTGAGTCTATGCGGGCGTGGTGGTGCCCTGAAGTGTCGTGCGCGAAGTGTCGGCCGACCGCGTGTGTGGCGTCTGAGATGTGCAATCTTACTTGAAGATGGGTAATCTTACGAGAAGATGGTTAATCTTACGAGAAGATGGTTTGTGGTGTGACCGCCGAGGTCGACTGTGAGGACGTGGTGGCGTCCTGAGATGTGCAATCTTACTAGAAGATGGGTAATCTTATGAGAAGATGGTTAATCTTACGAGAAGATGGTTTGTGGTGTGACCGCCGAGGTCGACTGTGAGGACGTGGTGGCGTCCTAAGATGTGGTGACCGTCGAGGTCGATTGTGAGGACGTGGTGGCGTCCTAAGATGTGGTGATCGTCGAGGTCGATTGTGAGGACGTGGTGGCATCCTAAGATGGAAATTTTACGATTTTCCAAAATGGGTGGTTTAAGGCCTTCTGAGCCGCCTGTAATGATTGGGGAGGTTTATACGGTCTTCCGGACCGAGTGGTTTAAAGCCTTCCGGGCTGGAGATAGTGATTTGGGAGTTTTATACGGTCTTCCGGATCGAGTGGTTTAAAGCCTTCTGGGCTGGAGATGGTGATTTGGGAGGTTTAAGGACCAATCGTATCGACCCGCTGAAAAGGCTCTGCTGGGCAAAGATTATAAGTGTGCGTAAAAGTAATTTGGCCCTTCGTTGCAAAGCAGGTCCGTACGGACCATCCCGATGTAAAGAGGTCCGTACGACGAGGAATGTTGAATCGTCTTCGCTCCCGCATTTTGACCTGGTTTAAAACCGAGGACCCCTTCAATCGTCTTCTCTTCCGTCAGGTTATGTCGAGAGAGAGATGAGGAGAAAAACTCCATTTTTGTCCCAAAAATCCTTAGAAAATTCTCCACATTTAGCTTGAATTCTCTTGTCGACGGCGGAAGGATCTAGGAGGGTCAGTTGCCAATCCTGAGACAAGAGATGGACGAGAGCAAAGGGCGGAGCTTCAAAGGAATCGCACTTCCTTCGTGCCTTCGTCGAGAAACCCTGGGATGTGTTTGTATCCGAATCCGGGAGGTGCACTAACCGGCGAGTCTAGGAACGCTTGGGAGGTAAGAAATCACTTTCGCCTCTGATTCCTTGCTTCAATTGTTGAAATGCTGAACTAGATTTTAGTTTTTCGCATATTTGGGGCTTTTTATTGTTTGCCACGCTTTTTTGTAAGAAATTCGTGATGAATTGTTGAAATTGAGCATGTAAGAATTGTGGGTATGTGATTTTGTGCAAAAATGTGTAGGGATTAAGTTTCCTATTTGTAAAAATAAAGCGCCTCTCTTTCAAAATGCATGCTTCAAGTGTTTTCAGACTATGCTATTTCGCGTGTACATTGTGAGAAAAATTGCTATGTAGGGACAAATTTTGTGAAAATGTGACATGTGCCGTGAGCCATGGATCTGGTTTGTCTCGAAAGTATGTACGCCTGTAGGGACGAACTTTTCCGCTTTTGAAAATGTGTAACGTAAATAAGTGTGCCGTTGTTTTTGGTTGACCTTGATTTTCAGGGGGAGCTTATGTGCCAATATGTGCCGTGTTTTCGTGACAGTCTTGTGAAAATGTGTCGCTGTAGGGCGAATCCCTCTCGTTGAGAAAATTTGTACAAGCAGGTGTGCCGTGTTTTGTGACGGACTCACATGGGAAACATGATGTGAATGCACTGCCGTGTTTTGTGACGTGATAAGGCAAAGATTGATGGCCGTGCCGAAAAGTAATTTGACCCTTACATGTGAAAATTTTCTGCAATGTGTGCCGTGTTTCGTGACGGACTTCATGCTTGGTATTGGCACGCGACCGACGACCTTTGCCGTGTTTACCTCGCAGATTAGGGGCTTTTGGCCGGGAAAGCCAAAAGATGAAGACTCGGGGATCGCTCGAGGCTGTAGTTGAGTTGTGGCAGCAGATGCCGAATATCTCTGTGGATGGCGGGCCGAGCCCCAGGAGGCTGGTCTATGCTTCCGGTTTGGGCGTGTTCATGGAGAACTTGGCCGGGATCTCTGACACGAGGAATAACAAGAGCATCTTCCTGGGCCTATCTGAGTATTAGTGGGATACCACCCATACCTTCCATCTGAGCTGGAGCGAGGTGACGGTGATGCCCACCGATTTTGCTGCTATTACTGGGCTTTCCTTCAAAGGAGGGCCAGTGCGGTGGAGGAATAGGATAGCTGAGGACGTGCTGACTGAGCTGCTGGGCTTTGCACCTCTTCCTCGCAGGGGCCTGGGGATGCTGTACAGCGATGTGGAGACGAGGATTACGGCCAATATTGGGGCCTATTGTCGGGGTACCGGCCAGGTGGCGGCGGAGCAGCTGGCGCGCTCCTTTCTGAGGTTTGCTCTCTCCGAGACTCTGTTCTCGAATCATGCGACGACGGCTCCTTTCGCTATGCTGGAGAGCTTAATTGATTTGGAGAGGGTCTGTGATATAGCTTGGGGCGAGGCGGGCCTGGCCGAGCTTTATTTCTCCTTGGACCGGTTCAGCAGAGGTGTGGCTAGTTCCTTGGCTTATTTTGATTTTGCTTTGGAGGTATGAGTTTATTGCTGTTTTTGATTAGCAACCTGTCATTTTCTCCGTTTTCTTTTGCACTGAGCCATTTCTGCTTTTGTCGCAGGTGTGGTTCTACGAGATATTCCAGTGTTTCCCGTGGGATAGAGATCCTGGGGCCATAGCGGCCTATCCTGCTATGTTAGGCTGGGCCCGCCCGGCGAGGAGGAGGATGACCAGTAGGGGTAAGCTCACCATTACCTACGGGGAGGTGCGGGAGCATCTAGGGAGAGATAGTCCCAGGAGTTCGCTCAGGCACTCGGGCTCGATATGAGGCGGACGATTTCGAGGGGGCTCCTATGGTGACAGCGAGAGGAAGATGCCGCGGGGCCCGACTGCGACGTCATGTACTTGGGAGAGAGTCTTTTCGCGGCATGGCCCGGTATGCTCCCCTGGGCTCAGAGGACCCGCCTTTCGGGATGATGGATTCCCGTGATATGGACATCTTGGAGTTTGAGAGGTATTGGGCGGCGTGAGTGCCCGTGAGTTTGTTTTGTATCGAGAGGAGTATGGGGCCTTCGTGAGGAGGGAAGTTGAGGACGCCAAGGTGTTGGCGAGGGAGAGGGAGGCTGGTCCCGGGTCCCCTGCAGGTTCCGGTGCACGGGCCGGATTTCACATATGTTCGCGGGGATTCCTCGAGGAGGAGGGTGTACGTACCCGTCCCCGAGCAGTGCTCCCCGCGCCTACCGAGTGGATCTGACATGCCGTGAGTGTGCTTACTCTTTTCCGTTTTGGCATCTTTTCCGTATATTTTTCTTTTTTGTTGAGTATGGCTGTATTCTTTGAGCGTTTCTTTGGGCCGCTTGCTTGTGTGCAGTCCCGGGAGAGCTTATGACATGCTGACCCGCCGTTATGTGGCGATGAAGTCCTTCGCGAAGAAGATGGCGTCGAAGATGTCTTGCCGGTCTTCTCGGCGTGTGCCGGCGTACGAGCCGATGCCTTCGAGGCATTCCGTGGACGTTCCCCCACCGAGAGCCAAGCCAGAGCCACAGCAGGAGGGACCTTCGCGGGGGAGGCATAGCATGGATGCCGGGACATCCTCGGAAGCTCAGAGGTCGCAGACCCTTCATTAGTTCTTTCCTCCGCCGGATGCACAGGGTGAGGGTTCGTCAGAGCATGCCTATTTCGACCCTTTTATCGGTTTCGACCCTTCTGAGTATCTTGAGTACCAACCCCAGGAGGGGATTCAGTACTCCGATGATGAGGGTGTGACTGGCGAGTTTACCGGGATGCCCGACTTCTCGCTTAAGGATGTCAGTGATGATGATGATGCTGAGGAGTCGGATTAGGATTCATTTACTTTCCCTCTTTCCATATCCCTTTTTTTTGTTTAGGAATAGACATTTATGTACCTGTAATAAAACATTTGCATTTGTATCGCAAAGCATTTTATTCTAAGATGTAATGTCGTCTTTGTGATTCCCGGTAATTGTCCTAGGAATTGTTGCTACTTCATTATTTATGCATGCCACGTGAGCTGGGAGTGCGTTTGTGGGTAGCGTGTGCTTGCCGGAAATGGCTTTGGCCAGAGTTTGGGCAGTTTGGAGCAAGGTTCTACCTTTGTATGAGTGGTTGTTGTACTTGTTTCTTTGGGGAAGTGGGTCCTGGTTGCAAAGAGGTCCGTACGGACAGACCTAGCATACAAAGAGGTCCGTACGGACCAGCTTTGCTTTTGGGGAGGAAATAAATGTTCTCCGGATGTCTGGACTTTCCCCACTCCCCATTTGCAGCCATTTTCGAGCTTTCTTCCCCATTTTCTCTAGGAACCTCCATTTTTGCCATGGATTCTTCGTACGCCCCAAGAATTTTGCCAAGGCTTTCACAGGAGCGGCAAGCACTCTTCCTTGAGCGACTGAAAATGTGGATGCGACACCGTATGAGGCATCAGAGGCGGGCTTTCGAGGTAAGGTTTTGCCTTTGCTCGGTTTGGTCTCTTAAGGAGCTGGTTCCTGATTGGGAATTGTTGCGGGCTGCCGCGAAGTTCTGGGATGTTAAGAGGCATGTGTATTGCTTTTCCTACGATGAGATGGTGCCCACCTTCGAGGATTTTTGGGCTTTGATTGGAGGGCCGGAGGTGGAGGCCATCTCGCTTCCTTTGATTGGCGGTGCTGCCGTGAACGTGAAGCTTGCATGCTTTCTTCGGACTTCGTTGGTAGAAGTGCAGGACATGATCCTTGATTCGGGTCATATTGACATTTTTGCGCTGCCGGAGCGGTTTATGATTGATGATGAGAGTGATGTCTCGTGGGATGCGTTTTCCTTGTGCGTGATAGCGACGCTTTTCATGGTCAGCTCCCTTGGGGTATGTGATGGTGCTTCACTGGATGTGGTAGGGCACTGCAGAGCTGTAGAGGATATTGTCCCGTTGGTGCTGGGGGAGACTCTTCATGGTATTGACCGTCTGGCGACTAGGGATCGGTTCATGAGAGGGGGAAGCCCTGCTTTGCTCACCTTGTGGCTGCGAGAGAGACTTCAGGCCATGCCCGAAGCTCCAACATCGTTTAGCCCATGGTCATTTGCTCGGCGACCTCTTGCATTGGATATGGATCAGTCCGCCTGGGAGAGATGGATGGCACAGCTTGGTACGCATCAGATCCGTTGGTGGGTTCCGCACTGGGGGATCGAGACTAGGAGGGCCTTGCAGGAAGGGTCCTATGTTGTCAGAGTTCCAGGTTTGTCTTGGTCCTCCTTCTATATTCCGTCGCTTGTTTCCCGGCAGTTTGGGATGAAGCAGGAGCCTTTGTTGGGCTGGGATGACCTTGCTACTGCGGAGGTAGTTCCTCTTTGTATGGCCGCTCCAGGTGCTCTTCTGTATTTTCTGAGGGTATGGAAGTACTCCACTTTCCCTTCTGTGGTGCTCCTTAGACATCGCGAGAGTGTCGTATTGACGACCCAGTACCTGGCTTGGTATGAGCAGCGTGTTGGACAGTCCCAAGTGGCTTTGGGGAGCAAGCGTGGAGCGATTCTGGGGCCCGATTGCCGTAGTAGCTATTGCCTTAGGAGTGCCAAAGCCTGGTCTGACCCTCAGGATGTTACGGGAGACACTTTGTTTGACTACGAGACCAGAGTTGACCGACTGACGGGGAGAGGTCCTCTTTTGCAGACTCGTAGGGAGGAGATTTGAGCCGAAGCACGGGCGAATGAAGCCCTGAGAGCTGCTGGATTGTTTGACTCTACGGGGAGGACCCCTAATCTCGGACTGAGAGACGCAGAGCTGGCTCACGTGGAGCGAAAGAAGACTCACCGGGGACGAGGGAAGAAAGGAAAGAATGGCGAGGGGACAAGCGCAGATGGCGCGGAATGACCTCCTAGGTATCCATTCATTGCATTGCAAACACATTATTTGTCAAATGTATTAAGCTGTCTTTTAGCATGTTGTGAACTTGAGAGTAGACCGTGCTTGAACTCATCAAGAAATGTTGTAACCGTTAGTGATTTGTGATTTACTTTTAAAGCTTTATCGAGACGCAAGATCTCCTGTTCGCTTTTTGTTTCTTTTGTGCACCTTGATGGCGTCCATCTTGGGACTTTTTTGTTGCATTTGCGGGCTGAAGCAGCCTGGGCCTTGACGGCAATCCCCTTTGCTTGGGCTTTGTGTTTGGCTGAGAGGTTGGATGATCCCCTGACAAGTCGTTTTGACGGTCATTTCCGTATCTTCCTTGCCTCTTGCTTGTTGGCGTCGGGCTCTTGACCTCATTTTCGCAGCTTCTGCTTGAGCTTCTCTTTTTTTTTTATTATATTTTTTTTGAGAGCCCTTGCTCGAGCTCTTTTTTTTTTTTTGAAGCGCGTGAGGGCGAAGACAAGCCCCTGGCTCTGAAGTAGACATGGGTCAGTCGTTTGACGTTGAGTGACCTCCGGATGTCCTTTGATGTTGCCGCCGTTATTTGACTTGGTCAAGGTGACGTTGGGGGCATGCTCTTGAAAAGTGCGTAGCTTGATGGAGGTCTTGGTTGACATTTAAACTTTTGACTTTTTTGTGTGTGTTTAGACCGGACCAATTAAGGTTGCCTACGTTCCCCCAGACTAGAGGGCTCAGGTCTGCGTAGTTCGACACTACATGGAGTGCCAAGAGATGCACAATTGTTCTTCTTCGGGCGAAGTATCTACAGAGTTTGCTTCCGTTGACTGGATTCATGAAGGGATTGCCGTCTAGGTCTGTCAGCTTCATGGCACCTCCGGAGAAGATCTTTTGAACCACGAAAGGGCCGATCCATGTTGGTTCCCATTTTCCCAGTGGGTTGGTTCGAGTGGGAGGCTTTTCTTTGAGTACCAGATCGCCTTCTCTGATGTCTCGGGACTTGACTTTCTTGTCGAAAGCTCTCGCCATCCTGTTTTGGTAGGCTCGGACGTGTTCCATGGCCTTTAGTCGTCGCTCGTCTAGTAGAGGTTCGTCGTGTCAGCTTCGGAGCCATTCGACTTCGTTGATGTCATTTTCCAGCAGCACTCGGAGTGAGGGAATTTCCAATTCAATGGGGAGGACTGCTTCCATCCCGTATGTCAGGGCGAATGGAGTTTCTCCCGTGGCCGTTCTGACTGATGTTCGGTAGCCCCAAAGTGTAAGGTGCAGCTTCTCGGGCCAATCTCGTCCTCGGGTGGTCATTTTTCGGATGATCCATTCGAGAGTCTTGTTTGCTGCTTCTATGGCGCCATTTATTTGTGGCTGGTAGGGAGAAGACTTGTGGCGTGTGATCTTTAATTCGGCCAGCAGTCTATCACATTCCCCTTCGAAGTGTGAGCCGTGTTCGGTCGAAACCTAACGGTTTATTTTATATCCGCAAGCGCACGGGCTATTGTAATATAGCGGTTGCAAGTACGAGTCGATCCCACAGAGACAGGGTTTACTTAAGGGATATTTTTGTCTTTAGAAAATATAGAAAAGATTGGGGGTAGATAAAATTTGTTTTAGAATAATAGAGAGAGCATAAACAGAAAATACTTTAATTGAAATCTTATAAAACGAAGCATTCTCGGGATTGGAAATCATACACATATTCTTATTCATCAAATTGTCATTGTCTTAGAAATAAAAGGTTTTCATAAAAAGCAAGGATGGTATGTTAAGCCTACGCTATTTCGGGCTAAGACAATAGCGTTTGTATTCTTCACTAATTATGTCCTAACTGTTTGAGAAATCCGTTTATGTTTGCCCACGCCCTGTCACAAACGGGCATTCCGGCTTATCTCTAGCTGACCATAATTAGTAAGAATCCATTAAGGACGGAAGTCAACATACTTTCCATTAAAGGAACATCCCTAGGCCATTGAACTACTCTCGTGATCAATGAACCTAGTTTCTTTATATGGTTCCGTCAATCGAGATTCTCCGCTAGGTACTTCTCTCAATTGACTGAATCATACAAATTGGATATCGCCAAAATGTAAGGCATTTAGAGAATAATATAAAGAGATTGTTTTAGATGAAGAAAGAAGACAAGACTAAACATTTTTGAATGATGAATAAGCATGCTTTTGAGTTTCTAACCCCAAGAATATGGGGGATTACTCACAAGCCATTGATAACATAAAAGTATAAATAGAGATTGAGTAAGAAAGACTTATGATTGCTGAGAATAATGCTTCACTTTTATTGCTTTTCCTCCAAAGTGATTCCAAGAACAAATAATGACTTTGATCTTCAAACTCCTTTGGAAAATTGTTGTTACAAATCTTTGTATCTTATATCTATCTAATATCAGTAATTTCTCTCTAAGAATTCGTATATAAGACTGATTACAAGGGTCCTATTTATAAATGGGAGGAGACTCTTCAATTGGGTTCCATCAAAAGGTGCCTTTACATCTGCAGTCACGACTTGCACGGCCGTGTCAAGGATTTTGCACGGCCGTGTCCTCTTTGGCGCCAGTTTTGAATTTGAACTTGGAGACTTGCACGGCCGCTCCCAAAATAGTTGCACGGCCGCTCCGAGGTTGGCACGGCCAGGGCTCTTCAGTGCTCAGCCACTCCATGGGTTTTGGGGCCAAGATGGCCGGCCATGGCCTATGATGCACGGCCGCTCCCACTTTTGCTGCACGGCCGCTCCCACTGGTTTTCAGCTTGGAGTGCTTATTTTGCTTGGTGTTCCTCCATCCTTTCGGACCAAAATGTCCATGAATCCTTTGTATAAATAAAAAGACCCTAAAACCTGTCTAAAATGTATAAAACATACCAAAAACGTAAAATCTAATAAAATAACAAAAGTAAGTAAAAATACTAAAAACTAAATAAAAAGTGATGATTTATTTGTGTAAAAGTATATAAAAACTAGGATAATTGACTATATAATAGTCACTTATCAAACTCCCCCACACTTAAGCCTTTGCTTGTCCCCAAGCAAACTTAGAATGAAATACGGAGAGGGAGAAAAACACGATTGATCCCTCAGAAATAAAGTAGCAAGCCCTTAAATGCCTTGTAGATAATGCCTTTATCTATCTAATCATATTTTGAATACCTTTAAAAATTTATTTTAGGAAGAAATATTTTAGGGATATTTTTAAAGAGATAAAATGCAAGACAATAACCTAATATAGCATATATAGATTTTTGACCAAGTAAAGCATGCTAGAAGGAAGAATCTTTAGATTTATTTCTTGGTAGAAAAAGCTGTCACTTTTTAGAGTGATTTTTTTAGAAAAGATGAATTTTATTTCTTTAAAACGTACAAGAGAAGGTATAAACATTTATTCACAATTTAGAAGTTCCGAAGAATTGTATTACATTCTTGAATCACAAGGGTGAAGAATGGATGATGGTAGTGGAAAAATCTCGTCAAAGTCAAACAAATTTATCTTATTTTTGTACGTGTTATATTTTTGCAAAAGACCTAAGTTATTTTTGATCCTTTCAAGTAGGAGACATTGTGGTCGCGAGCCCCATGTTCCTAATACTTAGATCAAGAATACTTTTGGATATTATTTCCGTTTTGGCAAGGAAGCATCGTCGCAGCGAACGCCGTGCCCCGAGTTACTTAGGAGATAATATGTTTCTTTTTGCTTTTAAGGATTGGTGACAATTTTCACTCTTTTATCAATAAGATAGAAGTGTTTTACTTTGACTTGATTTAAAAAAAATGGAAGGATGGAATTTATGAAAGGGTGTGATTCAAGGGATGCAAACAAAAAGGTACTTCTAAAAAGGGAATAAATATCTAATAAAGATAAAAAAATGTACAATCTTAAAGGAATATATTCAATATTTGCATAAATGACCAAGCATAAAAAGAATTCCTTCTAATCAAATGCATTTTCCTTGATGAGACTCTATATTGTGCTATACTAACTTATGAGGCTTTCAATTATTTCCTAAAAATATCCCTATATTTTTCCTTTTATAGATTTCTAAGTGTATAGAAAATATGAGAGGAAAGATAAATAGGCATTTATACTAGGGCAAATGGCAAGCATAATGATAATGATTTTTGATCATCATAGGGTTTTATTATATTTTTATATACTATTATACATGCATAAAAGAAAAAAATGCAACTAAATTAAAAAGAAAAAAATATAATAGAAAGCAGTTAAATCTAATCTAAAAAACAAGTAAAAATTTAAAACTAGAAAGCGAAAAATAAAAGATAGATATACCCCCCCCCCACACTTGAAATGAACATTGTCCTCAATATTTCAAGGAACAAAGAGTAAAAAGATAAGCATGCGGTGGTAAACAAAATTATGATAAATAGTAATATAATCCATCGGTTTATTATTCCGATGATGCTTGTTTAAGGTCATAAGCTCGACCCCTTTTTATCAGTAACAATGGACGGTGAGTGGTATTGTAATGGTCTCTTGTCCTTAACAACTCGCCATTCCTTGCCCTTTGGCGTGATTGAGCTCTTATAATTGATGCACATGCGACATCCCGGTGTGCCTTTTTTCTTAGGCCCCCTACCCTTTGATTTTTCAATTTTATTATGCTGCCTAGGGTGCATATTTTTCATACCATTATGATCTAAGGGCTTTTTAATTATTATTTTTGAGTCCTTGGATTGCGAGTTTTCACTCTTTTTGTTATCATTCTTAGGAGTGTCAACTTCATGGCACGATTTCTTGAGATTTAAGTCTTTAAATTCGACTTTCTTATTTCCAATGATTAAAGAAAGAGTGCCATTCTTTACATCTATTATTGCACCAGCGGTGGCAAGAAAAGGTCTTCCTAGAATGATTGGAATTTGGTGATCTTCCTCCATATCAAGAACTACAAAGTCAACCGGGATGATCAATTTCCCAATTTGACAAGGGACGTCTTCCATAATACCCATCGGGTATTTAATGGAGCGATCCGCTAGTTGGAGAGAAATAGTGGTGGGTTTCATTTCCCCCACACCTAGTTTCTTACCTACCGAAAGCGGAATGAGGCTCACACTTGCCCCAAGATCTAACAAAGCATTATCAACATTATATTTACCTATTTTGCAAGGAATAGAGAAAGTGTCGGGATCTTTTAATTTAGGAGGAAGTTCTCTTTGTAAAATGGCACTTACTTCTTCTGTCAAAGCGACAGTCTTATGCTCCTCAAGTTTCCTCTTATTTGCAAGAATATCCTTTAAGAACTTAGCATAGGACGGCATTTGTTGAAGGGCATCGGTAAAAGGTATGTTGATGTAAATAGACTTTAAGACTTCTAAAAAATTTTCAAATTGTTTGTCAAGTTTGGCTCTTACCAACCTTTGGGGGTATGGTATTGGAGGGTCAAAATTTCTAGAAATCTTAGGGGATTCTGTCCCATTTTCAACATCTTCATTAGTCTCAACCATCGGTGGGGTTGGACTAACTTTCTCCTTACTCGGTTTGATATTTTCCTTAGGAAGGGGATCTATAATTTCTTTTCCACTCCTAGTTTCTACCGCACTAACATGCTCGTCGGGCCTTTGCGATTGACCGGGGAAACTCCCTTGTGGTCTATGCGAGGTACCGGCTTGTTGAGCTTGTTGATTTTCAAGCATTCTATTGTGGGCGGCTAAATTATCAAACCTAGCATTCAACGACTTTATGGATTCCCTTAACTCATTATTGGTCTTTTCTTGCTCATTCTTACTTTCAATCATAAAATCCATAATAAGATCCAATTTAGACTTAGGGGGAGGGAAAGCACTAGAATTGCCATTGAAATTCTTTTGTGTGAATCCCGGTGGTTGTGTAGAAGATTGCGGGTTTAAAATATTGTTATTCTTATAGGAAAAATTTGAGTGATTTCTCCACTCGGGATTGTATGTGTTTGAATACATACCACCCTTTTCCCCATAAGAATTAACAAAATTTACTTGATCACTAGGAGTAGTGTCAAGCAGTTCACAACATTCTGTACTATGTGAGTTTGACCCACATAGTTCACAAACAATATTAATGTTGGCCACGGGATTTACATTAAAGTTTTCAAAATTTTAAAGAAGCATATCAACTTTAGAAGACAAGGTAGTAATGACATCAATATTGTACTTACCTGGAATCCCCTGCGGTTGTTCCCTCTCATTGAACCATTGATAGTGATTCAGGGCTACGTTTTCTATCAAGTCGTATGCTTGATCCACCGTCTTATTCATTAGTGCACCTCCTGCGGCGGCATCAATTGTCTCCCTTGTTCTATATGTGAGACCATTATAGAAAGTGTGCACAATTAACCACTTTTCAATCCCGTGGTGAGGGCACATCCTTAGGAGCTCTTTGAATCGCTCCCAAGCGTCATACAGTGATTCGCTTCCTGTTTGGCTAAAATTTGTAATCTTCGTCCGAATTTGAGCAGTCTTGCTCGGAGGGAAGAAACGTCCAAGGAATGCTTCTTGAATTTGGTCCCAAGTTGTAAAAGAGTTGGGTGGGACTGAAATTAACCACTGTTTCGCCTTATCCTTAAGAGAGAAAGGAAAAAGGCGCATCCGAATTGCTTCCGGGGTAACATTCTGAATACGTGTGGTATCACAGTATTCCAAGAATGTTTGGATGTGGAGATGAGGATCTTCGAAAGCAGTGCCGCTATATTGGTTATTCATAACCATAAGCAAAAGTCGCGGCTTTATCTCAAAGTGTGCCGCTTCGGCATTCGGCACAACAATAGGGGATCTAGTTCCCGGGGTACTTGGATTAACAAAGTCCCGTAGGGTCCTAGCGGGTGTTTGCGGTTCTCCGTCCATGTGTTTCTTCAAAGTTTCTCTAATTCTTCTTAATCTTTCGTGAAAGCTTCTTTCGGGTTCCGGATCAAAGTTGTCAACGTATGTCCGAGACCGTTTCATAAACTATAAGAAAAACACTTGAAGAAAAATTAAACGCAACAAATTATAGGACGAGAAAGCAAAATAGTAAAAATAAAACAAAAACTGAAAATTATGTAGTAAAGACAAAAATAAAAAGTAAACCGTTGTCCCCGGCAACGGCGCCAAAAACTTGTTCGGTCGAAACCTAACGGTTTATTTTATATCCGCAAGCGCACGGGCTATTGTAATATAGCGGGTGCAAGTACGAGTCGATCCCACAGAGACAGGGTTTACTTAAGGGATATTTTTGTCTTTAGAAAATATAGAAAAGATTGGGGGTAGATAAAATTTGTTTTAGAATAATAGAGAGAGCATAAACAGAAAATACTTTAATTGAAATCTTATAAAACGAAGCATTCTCGGGATTGGAAATCATACACATATTCTTATTCATCAAATTGTCATTGTCTTAGAAATAAAAGGTTTTCATAAAAAGAAAGAATGGTATGTTAAGCCTACGTTATTTCGGGCTAAGACAATAGCGTTTGTATTCTTCACTAATTATGTCCTAACTGTTTGAGAAATCCGTTTATGTTTGCCCCCGCCCTGTTACAAACGGGCATTCCGGCTTATCTCTAGCTGACCATAATTAGTAAGAATCCATTAAGGACGGAAGTCAACATACTTTCCATTAAAGGAACATCCCTAGGCCATTGAACTACTCTCGTGATCAATGAACCTAGTTTCTTTATATGGTTCCGTCAATCGAGATTCTCCGCTAGGTACTTCTCTCAATTGACTGAATCATACAAATTGGATATCGCCAAAATGTAAGGCATTTAGAGAATAATATAAAGAGATTGTTTTAGATGAAGAAAGAATACAAGACTAAACATTTTTGAATGATGAATAAGCATGCTTTTGAGTTTCCAACCCCAAGAATATGGGGGATTACTCACAAGCCATTGATAACATAAAAGTATAAATAGAGATTGAGTAAGAAAGACTTATGATTGCTGAGAATAATGCTTCACTTTTATTGCTTTTCCTCCAAAGTGATTCCAAGAACAAATAATGACTTTGATCTTCAAACTCCTTTGGAAAATTGTTGTTACAAATCTTTGTATCTTCTATCTATCTAATATCAGTAATTTCTCTCTAAGAATTCGTATATAAGACTGATTACAAGGGTCCTATTTATAAATGGGAGGAGACTCTTCAATTGGGTTCCATCAAAAGGTGCCTTTACATCTGCAGTCACGACTTGCACGGCCGTGTCAAGGATTTTGCACGGCCGTGTCCTCTTTGGCGCCAGTTTTGAATTTGAACTTGGAGACTTGCACGGCTGCTCCCAAAATAGCTGCACGGCCGCTCCGAGGTTGGCACGGCCAGGGCTCTTCAGTGCTCGGCCACTCCATGGGTTTTGGGGCCAAGATGGCCGGCCATGGCCTATGATGCACGGCCGCTCCCACTTTTGCTACACGGCCGCTCCCACTGGTTTTCAGCTTGGAGTGCTTATTTTGCTTGGTGTTCCTCCATCCTTTCGGACCAAAATGTCCATGAATCCTTTGTATAAATAAAAAGACCCTAAAACCTGTCTAAAATGTATAAAACATACCAAAAACGTAAAATCTAATAAAATAACAAAAGTAAGTAAAAATACTAAAAACTAAATAAAAAGTGATGATTTATTTGTGTAAAAGTATATAAAAACTAGGATAATTGACTATATAATAGTCACTTATCAAGCCGTTGTCTGATATGACCTCGTTCGGGATGCCGTATCGGCAGATGATGTTTTCCTTGAGGAAATGCGCGACTTTCTTGGAGGTGAGCACCTTGTAAGACTTGGCTTCGACCTATTTGGTGAAGTAGTCGATGGCTACTAAGATGAACTCGTGACCGTTGCTGCCCGGTGGAGCGATTTTCCCGATGACGTCAATTCCCAAAGTGGCGAAGGGCCAGGGCATAGTCATGCAGTAGAGGTCGTGAGGGGGTAGGTGATTGAGGTTGGAGAACCGTTGACACTTGTCGCAGCTTCGGACAAATTGGATGCAATCTGCCTCCATGGAGATCCAGTAGTAGCCCATCCTGAGAATGATTTGCATCAGGGCTCTGGCGTTCATGTGGGGACCGCAAGCCCCATTGTGGACTTCGCTCATGAGCTTGTTTGCTTTTTCCTGGCTGATGCAGCGTAGGAGTGGTCCTTGGTAGCATTTTTTGTACAGCATGTCCCCAAGGATGACAAAGTGGGAGGCGAGGCGTTTTAGGGCCATGATGCTCTTGGCCTTGACTCCTTCTCTATGTTGGCCTTCTTCGTTCAGGAAGGCGGTTTCCCCGTTCTTGAGGTATTGGAAGATCTGGTCGTACCATGGCTCATTGATGGGCTTGGGCTCTGGTTCGATCTCGCAACAGTAGGCAGGAATTTCCTTTCGTCCTACTTTGAAGGGCTTGATTGCTTTTCCCTCAGGGATTTTTACGAGTGAAGCCAAGGTGGCTAAGGCGTCTGCAAACCGGTTTTGGTCTCTTGGCAAGTAGTGGAAGGTGACCTCTTCGAATTGTGTGATGAGGTCCTCCATGCAGGCGTGGTATTTTTTCAAGCCTGGGTCTATGGTTTTCCATTTGTTGGAAACTTGGTTGATGATCAGGGCTGAGTCCCCATAGACCTCGAGTTTCTGGACATTCCTTTCGAGTGCGGCCTGTAGTCCTGCGGCGCAGGCTTCGTACTCAGCGGCATTGTTGGTTACCTCGAAATTGAGCTTTATGGCGATCGGGGTGTGCTCGTCCTTGGGATCGACCAAGAGCATACCGATGTCATTTCCCTTTTTGTTGGCTGCTCCATCGAAGAACAGTTGCCATCGATTTTCGCCTTCGAGTGCGAAGATTCCTTCATCTGGAAATTGTGGTTCGGGGCCTCGGGCCTCGTCGGTGGGGATGTCGGCCAGCTGTTCGTCCATTGCCCGTCCCTTGATTGACTTTTGGTTTACGTACTTGATGTCAAATTCTGCTAAGAAGAAAGACCATTTGGCGAGCCTCATTGACAGAGATGGCTTGTCGAAGAGGTATTTGACTGGGTCCATTTTGGAAACCAAGTGAACTGTGTCCGACTGCATGTAGTGCCGTAATTTTCCGATGACCCATACTAGAGCTGCGCAGGTTTTTTCGAGAGCTGAGTAGTTGAGTTCGCTGCCTTGAAACTTTTGAATGACGAAGACTCTTTCTTTTCTTGACAGAGCATGGCTCCAACTGCAGTGTCGGTCACAGTTAGGTACAGCAACAGTGGCTTCTCCTCGTGAGGAGGACAGAAAATTGGGGGACTCACAAGGTACGCCTTTATTTCTTCAAAGGCATCTTGGCATTCTGAGTTCCATTCAACGTCGGCGTTCTTCTTCATTAGTTTGAAGATTGGCTCGCATATGGAGGTCAATTGATTGACGAAGCGGCTGATATACTGTAGGCGGCCCATGAAGCTTTTCACCTCTGTTTGAGTTTGCGATGGTCTCATTTCGATGATGGCCTTGATCTTTTAAGGATCAACCTCGATGCCTCGCTTGGTGACCATGTATCCCAAGACTTTGCCTCGGCTGACCCCAAATGTGCATTTGGCAGGGTTTAACCTCATCGAGTGTTTTCGAAGGCGATTGAAGAACTTTCTCAGGTCTGTGAGGTGTTGTCCGTCTGATCCCTTTGAGTGGACGATCATGTCATCGACGTACACTTCAATCTCCTTGTAGATCATGTCGTGGAAGAGGGCGGTTGCTGCCCGTTGATAGGTAGCCCCAGCGTTCTTTAGTCCGAACGGCATTACTGTGTAGCAGTAGGTTCCCCAGGGGGTTGTGAAGGCTGTTTTTTCTTGATCTTCTTCGGCCATCTTGATTTGATTGTAGCCGGCAAACCCATCCACGAAGGACTTGACTTTGAAATTAGTTGTAGTGTCCACCAACATGTTGATGTTTGGTAGTGGAAAATCGTCCTTGGGAATTGCTTTGTTGAGATCTCGGAAGTCCACACAGCAGCGCACCTTTTTGTTGGCCTTGGTGACCGTGACTATGTTGGAGAGCCATGTGGGGTACTCGATCACCCTGATGAAGCCAACGATGAGCATCTTCTCGATCTCTTCTTTGACTTGTAAAGACCATTCTGGCTTGATTCGGCGTAGCTTTTGCTTGATGGGCTTAGCCTCGGGATTCAAGGGGATCCGATGTTCTACAATGTTTGGATCTAGTCCAGGCATGTCTCGGTAAGACCAAGTGAACACGTCCATGAATTCTTTGAGCAGTGCAGTCAATGCGTCTTGCTCTGTGCCGGTGAAGAAACTTCCGATTTGCGTCTCTTTTGGCTCTTCAGCAGTTCCCAAATTCACTTTGGTTAAAACCTCCTCGGCAGCTTGGGCCCGGTTTTTCTCTCGTTTGACAACATGCTTAAAGATGTGCTTAATGTATTATTCGTTTAATGTGTCTGCTTCTTTATCAAGTGAATCGTTATTAACTATTTGTGTGTTAGTTAATTTATCAGTTGTTAAAGATGCAATGAGAGGATACTTGGAAAGATCGAAGCATTCATTAAGAGCATACGGGAATACATTATTGGCAATGAGTTCGTAATCTTCTGGCGTGAGGCCATCAGATGACTCGAGAGACTCAAACTCAAAGATAATGGACTTAGGATGGGTTTTGACACTGGACTCTAGGACTCGAGGGGTCAGACCAAGTTGTTCGATCATGTTCCTTTTGCTGGCGGTGGGTCCGGAGAAGGTGGCCCAGTTATTGAGTGGCAATGAGCTTGATAGGAGAAGGGGTTTGAAAGGCTTTGTGTCACCATTCCCGATCATGGCTATCATAGAGTTATCAGAAACAAAATCGATTAGGTCTGGCATCTCGACTTCTTCATTGAAGAGCAGGTGGAGCAGGGGCTCATCCCAAGCATTGTCTGCGGAGTCTTTCGATTTTGTCTTGGGCATTACTAGCTCGAATGCAGACTCGTCCCAAGCATTGTCTGCGGAGTCTTTCGAGTTCTTCTGCCAAAGAGGTGGTTTTCCCGAACCAAAATTCATTGTGAATAGTGGTGGTTGTGGGTCCCGGCAGAGTTGGTGCATCGAGAAATGCTCTTCTGACGGGATTTGGCTTGAGGCCTCTGAATCTTGCCAGGTTCCGCTGGAGCTTGTCCATGGTTGTCGGCCAGCTTTGTTTGGCGTTGATCAGCTCTGTTCCCTTTTCTGTGTCTTTGTTCAAACTGTCGGCTTTCTTTGTGAAGTACTTGGTCATGTCGAAGTTGTAAGGGCAGAGCTCGGAGATTGCGTGCAAGCCTTGTTTGCCATTGGCAGAGCGTTTCCGTGCAGCTCGCTTGTCTTCTGCAGCGTCTTCGGGAGTAGGAATGTATCCCAGGCCGTGGAGGGTATTCTGTTCCTTGATGTTGATGATTTGTTGGGTACCCTGATGGCGTTTTCCCAAACCAAGCCCCGGGATGTAGTTCATGTGCTTCATCATTTTCATCGGGGGAGGGATCTTGTCCCAAATCAAAGGCAGGTCTATGTGGCACACCTGGGCTTTTGGGCTTTCGATGGTGAACCCTGTTAGCATCATGCCGTCATTGTCGTGTTTGATCTCTAAGATCGGGATGCCGTTTGTGTCGGTCCCCTCGGTAACTATGCTATCACCGTAAATGATGGTAAGATCTGTTCCTTGGACGAACTTTACGCAATGATGGAGGGTGGATGCCACCCCTTTGATCTGGTGTAGCCAAGGGCGTCCCAAGATGGCAGTGAATGTGATCGGGATGTCGATGACTTGGAAGTCGATCGGGACCATCTGCTTTCCGAACCATAGGTTCAAGGTGGCTATTCCCAAGACTGGGCGAGACGTTGAGTCGTATGCCTTGATTGCCTGAGTTGAGGGTTTCAGATCGGTTGCTTTGATTCCTAGCAAATCCATCATTTTGGATGGAAGGACGTTCATGGATGATCCCCCATCTACCAAGACTCGAGGGAGACGGCGCTCGTCCAGTTGAACTGTTATGTAGAGAGGCTCATTGTGGTCAGCCCCAAATTTTGGGAGGTCGAGCTCCGTGAAGGTGATGATGTTGCTGTAATTAATGTTGCCAATCATCTGAACCGCTTCATCAGGTGTCACGGTGATGGGAACCATGGTCTGGGCCAGACTTTCTTCCAACTTGATTTTGTACAGGTAAGATGAAGTGAGTAGGGACCAGAGCGAGATGTTAGCCTGAGTACGCTTGAGCTGAGTTAAGACAGGATCTTCAGCCTTCGGGTCCAGGGTTTCGGCTTCTTTGGCGTAAGGCCCCTTTTCAGTTCGTGGCTCAGGTATGGCGGGCCTTTTGTCTGCCCGTGGAGGATTCGTCAGGATTTGACCGGAACGTGTCAGAACGTTCACCTCTGGCTTTACTGCTTTGCTTGTCTCTCCTATCTCTGTGATGGGAGGGCCTTGATTGGCGTAGGGCCAGACTGCGCATTTCAATTCGTTCACCGTCATAGCTTTTATTGAAGCATCAATAGTGGCTTTGAGATCTTCCCAAGACAGGGGTTGAGGTATCTGGACCTTTGGGCCGTCGGTGACAGTGCAGAGCTCGTCCCAGCTGATCATGGCGCAGACGTTGCTGTGTCCTTGTGCAGAGCTAGGCTGAGGAGATTTGCTGGAGTAGATGACGTAGTAGTCAAATTTTCCTGATGGTTCCCCGAGGGTTCCGACCGTGGGGTCACCGGATTCGTATCTCTTCTTAAGTTTTTGTTGAGAAGAGGGTTTCTTCTTTCTTCGAGGACGGCCCTCGTTCATTTCATCTTGGAATTCCATTTCCAGGCAAGCGGTGCAATCGCAGACGTCCCACCAGATGTGTTCGTTGTTCGGCGGTGGTACCGGGACCTCAGTATGCTGAATGGGCATGTCTTCCCCCGGGAGGTCTTGTGGCTTTATGTCGTAGCTGCATGGCTCGTATGAGGGCAACAGGTTGACTTCTGGGAGACAATGAGAGATGTTAGAAGCTGCAGGAGCGGGCATAACTTTGGAAGCCCCAGGTAGTTGGGTGGCTAATGTCCCGAAGTGGTGCATGGCACCTTCAATCCAGGCTTGTTGTTCACCTTGGCGTTTCTCAATAGTCATGAGGACCTGCCAAACTTCTTCCAAGGTTGGGAAATTTCTCAGGGGTAAGGTCCCATTTTCCTCATTGTTATCCACTGACTTGGACATGGGGAGCTGACGGACTGCCCTGGTGACTGCGGTGGGAAGGATGTTGGACCTTGCGGCTTTGACACGGGGAGAGTAGTTCCCGGGTATTCTTGATCACTTTCGGTTCACTGGAGGGGGTGACGGGCAAGGTTTAGACACAGGAAGGCCTTTTGGATAAAGGGGGAAAGCTCACGTGGCATGCGGTTTCCGTTTTTTTTTTTGTTGTTGTTTTAATTTACTTAAAACGTGTTTTCTCAGAGTCCTAGGTAGGTTGGAAAAGATTGCTCTTCTTTTTCGCAACTATGCTAGATCCTGGGTCAGTGGAGGCCATCTGTGCGGCTATAAGCCCCTCGTTTTGCACCTGTATTTCGACATCCCAGGGTGGACAGCCCCGGGCGAGGGTCCTATAGGGCAAGCGGTTTCCACCGGCCTAAAATAAAAAACCGAACCTAAGGACCGAGCCTGTCATGTTCGTTTTAATGCGTTAGCCATGTGAATAGTGAGCCGAGCCGGCACCTGAGTCAAGATCGGGTCAAGAGTTTGGCTTGACCTCTCTTTACCTTGCTTGTGCAAGGGATTTGTGACGTTAGGCGTTGGCTGGGTTATATCGTCATGGCTGACGTATTAAAGGCTTGATGACATGGTGTCATGTGGGCATGGATGTATATCCGGGACGGAACATTGTCTAGGTGTAGCTTCGGAAATCAAGATCAGGTCAAGATTTTAGCATGACCTTTCATCGCTTTGCTTGCGCAAGGGATCTTGAGTTTCGAGCTTCGACTCAGAAAATGGTCGGCATGGGATATGTATCCAGGCTTGTATGACACGGACTGGGTAAAAACCAATCAGGTCTGGACAGAGTGTGACTCAAGACTCAAACGTGCAGGGTTGACGCTTGGCTAGGATGGGATGTTTGGGATGATCCCGTGCACGTTCGAGAGGCGTAGGAAGGCCAAACGAACTGCAACTAAGACCACCCCGGGTTAAGGGTTGTAGTGTGCAGTGTATCCGAGGCAGCAGTGCGCGTAGCGTGCGGTGTAACCGAGGCAGCAGTGCGCGTAGCGTGCGGTGTAACCGAGGCAGCAGTGCGCGTAGTGTGCGATCTCTAAAATTCTTTTTCTGAGTAAAACAGAAGTTTTTGCAGAATTTTAAATGTATGCACAGATGTATATTGATGCATTTTTTTTGTATTTTTTTTTTGTAAATAAATAATAAAAAAAGCACGTGCACACACACACAACAGTTAAAGAAAGGGGTAAAATGAAAGTTTGACCCTCATCATCGTTTTAAAAATCTTTTGTTTTGTTTAAAAGTTTTTAAAACAAAAGGACCCCAGCAGAGTCGCCAACTGAAATTACCCGGGATCCGGCTCGCGCGCGGGGCCCGTGCATCTCGCGTTTTTGCCGCGCTTGGAAATGGCCCGGATCCGATAGGCAGCGCGCTCGCGCCCCGGCATCTGGCTTATTCCGTTTTGCGGTGTTGGAGGTGTCTCGCTGTGTTTTTGCTTGTAGAGTCGCCACGCCGTTTTTATTAAGCCCAAAACATTGAAAAAGGGCATCAGTTTAAAAATAAACTGTTTTTTGTTGTGTGATGAGATTTTTGAGTTCGGAGGTCAGATGACTCCTCGGGAAGAGAATATTAGAATCTTAGAGCTCACCCGAGTCGCCTCGTAAAATGAGTCTTTCGGATACCCCTAATATTCTTTAACTGTTGTGTGTGTGTGTATGTGCTTTTAAAAATGCATGTTGTGTCGGATGTCTACATTGTACACTGCTTTATTGAAATGTATTGAAATAGTATAGGAAGGAAGCCTTACCAATGTTGGTTCGTGTCTGTCTTCCGCAGGGGAATAGTGTTTGAGGATGGAATAGTGTTCCGGTACGGACCGGGATTGCTTCGGAAGGGGGCCGGTTGTCTGCGGACAGAGTTTCGGCGTGCGTTGGGATCGCAGGGATCACTCGGGCAGAGGTTCGGCGTGCGTTGGAATCGTTGGTTGGATTCGGGCAGAGGTTCGGCGTGCGTTGGAATCGTTGGTTGGATTCGGGCAGAGGTTCGGCGTGGGTTGGGATTGTTGGTTGGATTCGGGCAGAGGTTCGGCGTGCGTTGGGATTGCCGGTTTGACTCGGAAAGAGCCGGGACACCTCGGGAAAGACCAAACAAGGCCTCGGAGTACCACGAGGGGCCTCAGAGTACCTCGAGAGTGCCTCAGGGCAATGCGGGAGCGTCGCGGGAGGGCCCGGGGAGGCTTCGGAGCACCGCGAGGGGGCTCGGAAGGCCTCGGAAGGATCCGAAAGGGGCCGGGAGTGCCCCGAAGGGTCTTAGAGGGGAGCCTGAAGGCTGGGGGGAGAGGAGAGAAGAGGGAATTGTGTGAAAATGAGGGAGGGGGAGCCCTCTATTTATAGTGTAGGAAAACTGCAATAAGCTCCGTACGGACCTTATAGGTAATCCAATTTTTTGGTATTCCTCGATTTGAGGGAATCTGTGATAATTAGGAAGATTTTGACATCATTATGTCTAGTTGCAATAAGGTCCGTACGGACCATCTCAGCATGGAAAGAGGTCCGTACGGACCAACCATGCATTCCAGTAATGATGTTCTCCAGGATTTGAGGGAAATTGTGGACTTTAAGGGGATTCAGTCATCATTGCAGCAAAGAGGTTCATACGGACCATTTATGCTTTTCTGATTTCTAAAAAATTCCCAAAAGGTCCTTTTGTCTCTTTTTATCCCAGAAAGGTTCCTCCCTCGGTTTGGTTGGGGGTTTTTGAGGGTTTTGAGTGTCAAAGGTCTTCGAGACTGCGTTTGTGAGTCTGCGGTGTTTCCTGTGTACTTGGAAGAGGGTGATCCAGATTGGGGTACTTACAGTCCGGCAGATAACTTGGCACATTCACTCCTTTTTCAAATCACATCTCACACACGAACACACAAAATAAGCACAAACTTCGGGTCTAGGAAGACTTGCTTTCGTAAGGCTCCTTGGGTGAACGCGGTCCGTTCTTCCCAAGGAGTAACTTAACCTCCGGACCCTTATCCTTTTTTTCAAAGTTTTGAGGAAATCAAAATGGCATGGCGACTCCATTTTTCAATAAACTGGTGTCTTCAAACTGAGGTGAAACGGCAACCCTATAAGAAACGGTTAGATCCACGATGGGCCCACATTCACACCTGGATATTCGGTATGGGCCGATGGAGGCACACTTGAGGAGGGGTTTAGAGGAGTATCTGGAGGGCTCCGAGAGGATGACAACAGAGTGCTTGGCTAGGGGGTTTTTGTGGTTTGCTTTGTCAGCAACCCTTTTTGCCAATGCTGACACGACGTGTCAGTTTGCTTTGCTTGGCTCCCTGACTAACCTGGAGGCCGTAAGGGGTTTTGCCTGGGGAGAAGCTGGTCTGGCTGAGCTCTTCTTCGCCTTGGACAGGTGCTCCCTGGGGTAGGACAACTCATTTTGCTGCTTTCAGTTCGCGTTGGATGTGAGTTTCCTTATTTTTCTCTTCCTTGTCTTGCTTTTACTTGTATGTATCTGCTTTGTAGCTGATATAACTTTCCTGGCATTTGGCAGGTGTGGTGCTTTGAGGTTTTTCACCCGCATAGGTGGGATACCAGGGAGGCATACACTCTCTTATTTCCTGCCATGCTGACTTGGCAAAAGGCGGGGTGGAAGCTAGTGAATTCAAGGAAGAGCACTTGTGTGACTTATGAGGAGGTATCTTTGGCTCTGGATCGAGACTTCTCTCAGAGGATTAGCTTGACTTGGTGGAGTCAGTTTGATCACTTTGTGGTGCAGGCTGCTAGGGAGGTGACACGTCAGTGAAAGCTGCTAGTGGGGCTTCATTGTGATGTTTTGTACCTGGGTGAGAGGGTGTCTTGCCAGTATGCTCCGGGATCTGGTCCCTTGGTTCCGAGGTATCTGCCTCTTTATATGCAGTATCCCCTGGCCATAGTTGAGGAGGAATTGCAGCGATATAGGCAGGGTGTGCCTCATGTCGAGAACATCTTAGAGGATGCCGACTATGATATCTTTTGGAGGATGATGCTGAGGAGCCCGCATGTGATGGATAGAGAGGGTGAGGACCCTGCACGTCCCAGAGATTACCCGCTTCCCCGCATTCGGTTGGCATTCGAGGATACTGGTGGCTCTCGTAGGCGGCTGATGATTCCTATTCCAGAGCAGGCGAGGCCTCAATATCGAGTTGAGTCCAGTGCTTCGGTGAGTGCTTTGTTTTGCTTTTCCGTATTTGTAGTAGCATTCTGCAAATGTTGCATCTGTGATGTACTGTCTGTTTTTTTTTTTTTTACGGATTTCCTGGTTTGCAGGTTTCTGGCCGTACTTACGATCAGGCCGTAAGAAGTCTAGATGGGATGACCAGCTACGCTAGGAGGCTTGTGGACTTCCTACGGTGCGGTTCTCGGAGGAGTGCGGCTGTTCATGAGCTGATGCCTTCCCGGTCGTCTACTGCGAGAGATCCATCTGCTTCCATGGCAGGTGGCACCGCTGCGGGGCGGGGCTGCAGCCAATTCTCTGGCGAGACTGTTGGATTTGGATTTCGCCACTCCTCGTATTCGGGATACGAGCAGGGAGATTCCTCGGGAGCACAGGCGTGAAGCCGTCGCTTTTCGTATTCCGGCCTTGATGAGTTTGCGGATTATTTATCTACCGCGGATTCGGCTGCTGCGGGGCAGTATTTTGAGTGCTCGGATGACGAGCAAGACTCTGAGTAGTCCCATCAATTTCTTTTGTTAGACAATTGTGTGCATCGTCTGAACATTGCTTTGTACTTGAAAGGCCCCTGGGGCAAATTTTTAACGCTTTGAGTATTTGTTATGATTTGTTTTTACTCATTTTTTGGCAAATAAGCAAGTAGGTTGATCAAAAATAAATAATAACATGACATGCATTAAATAATAAAATTTGAGCTGGTAAAATTTATAACTACATGCACTGTTATTTATTAATTGCACTGTTGCAAGAGCCCAGGGCAGATGTGATGTCGGCAGTGAATGATTCGATCACGGATAAATGTGCTTTGGTCAAGGCTTGAACAGGAGGGCCTTTGGAAATGTTTAGAGACAATTGGTGCAGGTGGCTGCAGATTTGTCTTGGTCAACCTGAAAAATAGGCTGAGCGGCCTATGACTCCATTTCAGATTGTTTAAATTGCAGTTCAATTTCTGCAATTTGGAAATTCCACGCTTGTTTCTGAAGCTGAGTTTGATTTCTCTCCTAAATTCTTTGAAATTTCCTTTGTTTCTCATGGCTACATTTCCAAGGTTGTCGTCTCAGATGCAAGAACGATTTTTGGAGAGGTTCCAGACGTGGGTACGGCACCACACGAGGCAAAGTAAGGGATTTTTCGAAGGTTGTTATAGGATGAGGACGGTTTGGGCTTTGAAGGAGCTTGTGCCGGATTGGGATCTTTTGAGAGCTACGGCTCATTTCTGGGACGAAAGAGGCATGTGTACAACTTCTCGTATAACGAGATTATGCCTACACTTGAGGATTTTCGGGCTATCCTGGGAGGACCTGAGGCGGAGCAGATTGTTCTTCCTTTGATGGGCGGCCTGACCACCATTTAGAAGTTGATGTCCTTGCTTGGCCTTTCGGCTGAAGAAGCATGCGGGATGCTGATACCAAATACGGATCATATTGACATTTTGGGGTTGCCCGATAGATTTGCCGGTGTTGATGGGAGCATTTCTGCGTGGGACGCTTTTGCTCTGTGTGTGATTGTTACTTTGTTCACATTCACATTATTGGGGTGTGCCACCACAGTGTTCCGGTACGATATCTGCACATGTTGTTCTCTTTGATGAACTCGGCCACCTTCTTAGAATTCAGTACTTTGTATGATCTGGCTTCTACCCATTTGGTGAAGTAGTCGACTGCGACTAATATGAACTCGTGACCATTACTCCCTGGCGGAGTAATTTTTTCGATGACGTCGATTCCCCATGTGGCGAAAGGCCATGGTGTAGTCATGCAGTAGAGCTCGTGAGGAGGAATGTGATTGAGGTTGGAGAACCATTGACATTTGTCGCAGCTTCTGATGAACTTGATGCAGTCAGTTTCCATTGATACCCAATAGTAACCCATACGGAGGATGATCTGTGTCAATGCTCTGGCGTTCATGTGCGGACCGCAGGTTTCGTTGTTAACTTCGTTCATCAGCTCGCTGGCCTTTTCTTTATTTACACACCGGAAGAGTGGTCCTTGGTGGCGCTTCTTGTATAACATAACCCCTAGAATGACGAAATGGGATGCCAGGCATTTTAGGGCCATCATGTTTTTGGCTTTGATCCCTTCTTTGTATTTTCCATCTTCATTTGTGAAGGAAGCTTCTCCATTTTGGAGGTATTGGTAAATTTGATTGTACAAGGGTTCGTCGATCGGTTCATGTTCAACTTCGATCTCACAACAATAGGCGGGTGTTTCCCGTTTGCCTATTCTGAGGGGCTTTACTGATTTCCCTTCGGGAATTTCGATAAGAGATGCTAGGGTGGCCAAGGCATCTGTGAAGCGGTTCCTGTCTCTTGGCAAGTAGTGGAAAGAGATGTCCTTGAACTGAGCAATGAGCTCCTCCATGTACATGTGGTACTTCTGGAGGCCAGAATCTATTGTCTTCCATTTGTTGGATACTTGATTGATGATCAATGCTGAGTCTCCGTATACTTCCAGTTCTGTGATGTTGCGTTCAAGAGCGGCTTCTAGGCCGGCTGCGCAAGCTTCGTATTCTGCTGCATTGTTGGTTGCTTCAAAATCAAGTTTGATGGCTATGGGAGTGTGCTCGTCTTTAGGATCGACCAGGAGCATTCCAATACCATTTCCCTTCTGTTGTCTGCCCCATCGAAGAAGAGTTGCCAGTGGTTTGCGCTGTTGAGTGAGAAGATCCCGTCGTCTGGAAATTGCGGATCAGGACCTTTGAGTTCACTGCTTGGGAAGTCTACTAGTTGATCTGCCATTACTCGACCCTTTGTTGATTTTCTGGTCATGTATTTGATGTCGAAATCAGCAAGGAAGAATGACCACTTGGCTAATCTCATTGATGGAGATGGCTTGTCGAAGAGATATCTGACGGGGTCCATCTTGGAGACCAGGAGCACAGAATGTGACTGCATGTAGTGTTTCACTTTCCCGACTACCCATACCAAGGCGGTACTAGTTTTCTCTAATGCTGAGTAGCTGAGTTCACTTCCCTGAAGCTTTCGGCTCACGAAGTAGATTGCATGCTCAACTCTGGAATCTTTCTGTTCTTGCGCCAGCATAGCCCCAATTGACGTGTCTGTCACTATAAGGTACAGGAGGAGTGGCTTATCTTCATGTGGCGGGCACAGGATTGGGGGATTCACCAAGTATGTATTAATTTTCTCGAAGGCTGTCTGGCATTCGGAGTCCCATTTGATGTCAGCATTTTTCTTCATTAGTTGGAACATTGGCTCGCAGAGAGACGTCAACTGGTTGATGAAGCAGCTAATGTATTGAAGTCTTCCCATGAAACTTTTCACTTCTGCCAGTGTCTGCGGTGGCTTCATGTCGATGATGGCCTTGATTTTCTTGTGATCTGCTTCGATGCCTCTTTCTGTAACCATGTACCCCAGTACTTTGCCTCGCTTGACACCGAAGGTGCACTTTGCAGGGTTCAATCTCATGGAGTGCTTTCTGAGTCTATTGAAGAACTTTCTCAAATCTGTCATGTGCTGCATGTCTGAACCCTTGGAGTGGATGATCATGTCGTCAACATACACTTCGATTTCTTTGTGAATCATGTCATGAAAGAGAGCTATTGCAGCCCGTTGATAAGTAGCCCCAACGTTCTTTAACCCAAACAGCATGACCGTGTAACAGTATGTCCCCCACGGAGTGGTGAAAGCAGTCTTGGATTGGTCTTCCTCGGACATCTTGATCTGATTGTATCCAGCAAAGCCATCCACGAAGGACTTTACATCGAAATTTTCCGTGGTGTCGACTAGCATGTCGATGTTGGGCAGTGGGAAATCATATTTAGGGCTGGCCTTGTTGAGATCTCGAAAATCCACACAGTATCTGACCTTTCCATTGGCCTTGGTGACCATCACAATGTTGGAGAGCCAGGTCAGGTTCTCAATTACTCTGATGAAACTGACGCGGAGCATCTTCTTAATTTCTTCTTTTACTTGCAGGGACCATTCTGGCTTGATCTTGCGCAGTTTCTGTTTGACAGACTTGGATTCTGGATCCAGAGGGATTCTGTGCTCCATAATTGAGGGATCGAGTTCTGGCATGTCTTGGTATGACCAGGCGAACACGTCAACATATTCTTTGAGGAGATCTGTTAGGGCTTCCTTTTCTACACCGGCGAAGAAACTGCCCACTTGTGTCTCTTTAGGCTCTTGCATTGACCCTAGGTTCACTTTAGTCATAACCTCTTCGGCAGCTTGGGTCCGATTGTCCTCTTGGTCAACTACACGCTTGAGAACTTCTTTAATGTATTGTTCGTTTAGTGTGTCTGCTTCTTTATCAAGTGAGTCATTATTAACATCTTTTAAGTTGTTCGTTAACTTATCAGTTGTTAAAGTGGCAATGAGGGGATAATCCGAAAGGTCAAACTTTTCATTTAATACAAACGGGAATACATTGTTGGCTACATTATCATAGTCTTCCGGCGTGAGGGCGTCAGACGACTCAGAGAACTGGACTTTGACAATGACTGACTCAGAGGGTTTGAGACTAGATTTAGGGAGATATGAGTGTAGGCCCAGTTTATCTTCCATTTCTGTCTGGTTTGCCCTTGGTCCGATGAAAGTTACCCAGTTTTTCAGTGGCATAGCTGGATGCTTGGTGAGGGTTCGAGGGTCGAGAGGCTTGGTTTATGCTATCCCGATCATGGCGATCATGCTGTTCTCGGAGCCCAGGTCAATCAGGTTTGGCACCTTCATGACTTCTTCGAAAAGGTTCTGTAGAGCGGGTCCACTGAGAGCAACTTCTACGAATTTTGGTTCCTTCTCCTTTGGAGTTACTGTTTCGAATGTGGCCCTGGCGGCTGACCCGAACAGTCTGTTTCCCATGAAGAGTGTCTCGAGCTGCTCTTCTATGTCTGGGATTCCTTTAAATAAGTACTCATGCTGAACTGTGGTGGCAATTGGTCCAGGTAGAGCAGTGATGTCGAGGAATGCTCCCCTTATCGGATTAGCTTTGAGTCCTCTGAAACGCTTGAGGTCCTGTGCCAGCTTTCCCATCCTTTCTGTAGTCTCTGTACTGACTTTTCTTGCTTCTTTCTCATCTTCATCAGTTCCGCTGTCGATTACACTGTCGGTTCCCCCAGTTCTGTTGTCGGTTCCGCTGTCGGTTCCCCCAGTTCCGCTGTCGATTTCCCCAGTTCTTCTGTCGGTTCCTTTGAAGAAGTAGTGGGCGACGTTGAAACTGTAAGGTCGGAGGTTGGGTATGCCGTAGGAGGTTCCCCTTTTGCGGGTTGCTGCTTTGGTACTGGCGAGCCTTTTGTTTTCCCTAATGTCAGCTGGTGTTGGCACATAACCGAGCCCCTGGACTGTAGTTTCGTCCTTGACTTCGATGACTTGGTGTTGGCCTTGTAACCTTTTGCCGAGCCCCAGTCCCGGGATGAAGTTCATGAGTTTCATCATCTTCATGGCTGGAGGGATTTTGTCCCAGAATAGTGGAAGGTCCACGCTGCATATTTGGATCTTGGAGGTCTCCAAGGTGAATCCAGTTAATGCCATGTCGTTTTCATGCTTGATCTCCAACACTGGAATGCCTTTGGTGCAGGTCCCCTCCGTGGTGACGCTGTTGCCGTAGACTGTTGTCAGCTCGTTGCCTTGTATGAACTTGATACATTGGTGAAGGGTGGATGCCACGCCGTTCATTTGATGCTGCCAGGATGGCTGTGAAAGTGATAGGAATGTCCAACACTTGAAATTCGGTGGGGATCATCCGCTTGCCGAACTAAATGTTTAGAGTAGAAACCCCGAGAACTGTACGGGAAGTAGAATCATAGGCCTTGACAGTATGAACTAAAGGCTTCAGGTCTATGGGCTTGATGTCGAGAAAGTCCATCATCTTGGCAGGCAAGACATTCATTCCAGAACCTCCGTCTACCAGTACACGGGGAAGGCAACGCTCTTCCAACTGAACTGTGATGTAGAGCGACTCATTGTGATCAGCCCCAAATTTTGGCAGGTCCAAATCCGTGAAGGTGATGATGTTTCCATAATGGATGTTGCCGATCATCTGAATCACTTCTTCTGGAGTTGCATCCACGGGGACCATGGTGCGGGCCAAACTTTCCTCTAGCTTGAGCTTGTGAGGGTATGAAGATGTGAGCAGGGACCACAGAGAAATATTCGCCTGGGTCTGCTTGAGCTGAGTGAGGATCGGGTCCTCCTTTTCGGAACTTGTTTCTTCGGGCAGACCGGGTTTCGGTTCTGGTTCTGTTGGCCTTTTGGTGGCCTTGGGCGGTAGCACATGGATTTGACCAGATCGGGTTAGAATGTTGACGTCATGCTTGGTCCCTTTTGAACAGGTTGCTTTGAGCTGAGTCATAGTCAGAGGACGATTTTTCGAAGCACATGGCCATATGTCCTCCCTCAATTCGTTGACTGTTGTTGTTTTCCCGGGGGGCTTCGACAGCTTTTCGGATTTTGTCCCAAGAGACTGGTTTAGGTGCCTCTACAGGGAGGGAGCCTATAGTTTTCCGCAGTTGTTCGAATGTCAGTGCACAGTAGTGGTTGCCAGGACTGAACTGTGTATTGCTGACCCTCTAGGGGAGGTTAGAGAGTTCTTGGTTCAAGCGAACGGTCCCTTTGATCTCTTCACGGTATACTACACTTCTTTCCTTCTTGCTGAGCAGGCTCATGGAATTCTGGAGTTGGGACAGGCAGTAGTCATGGTTTGCTAATTTTCCTCCACTTTTAGCCCAGATCAGCTCTCTTGCAGTAGAGACTTCGTCGAGAGCTAGCGCTTGCGTTTCTTCCCATGTGAGAATAGCCAGTGCTTCTTTGAACCGTATGCGGCAGTCTAGATAAACTTCCATGGGGGAGAGCCTTCTCTGCTGCTTTAACTGAGTGGCGGGTATGTCGGAAGGTGAGTATACGGCTTCCCGGACGTCTGCCCATGTGACTGGCTTTTGCCCCAGTTGATCGTTTCTGTAAACGAATGCTATTTTCTGTGGAATCTCCCTGAGCAGTTGTTGGAGATGTATTTCCATCTTTCTCTTCTTTTTGAATAGACCTTCCTCTTTCAGTTGGCCTTTTAACTTGAGAACGGAAATGATCTTCTCCCATCCTCCCAGGACTCTTGGGATTCCGGTTTTGTTGACTTCGTGATTGGCTTGGAAGAGAGTAGCTTCATCGTCTTCGTCGTCGCTTTCACAAAGGGCTTGCTTCTCTAGGTGAGATAAGCACTGGTATTCCTCATGATGTTGGGCTAGGTATTTCTTGTGCTGTGCCATTCCGTCTCCTAGGTCATTAGGACCGTTGACAACCCTCCCCTGCCAGAGGGGGTTTATTGAGAAGTGATGGTAATCCAGGAAGTCGCCATGGGCAAAATCTTTGAGGTCGAACTGGTCTAGAGTGGCCTCTAGCTTTCTGTCTGAAGCTGCTTGTGACGCTTTAAGGGCTTGGTCCCTGTGAGTCTTCTGAGATTTGTTTTCGTCCCAGAGCTGATTTTCTCGTGCAGCTAGTTCCAGGAGGGCTTTCCTTGCGAGAGCTAAACATTCTCCGTAGGTGCGCGCTGTCTGACTGGTGTCTAAAACTGTCATCACATCCAAATCTCCGAATGGCGGAAACACTTGGATTATATTGATGAAGGAAGTCGTGCTAGGACACTCTATGCGGCCTTCCTTGATCTCGGTCACCAAGAAGTTTGCCCATATCTGCTTGATCAAACTAATGGGGGTATTGAACTCTGCGATGCTGATGGTCTCGTGATCTCGTTCTAGAGCCAAGTCTATCAGAGCTAGCAGCTTGCTGGCGGGATGCCTGAATCCATGGCCATAATGGCTGGGAACAGGGTCGAACTTGAGCATGTTGATGCTGAGGTGATCATTCCTTTCTTCAGAAGCTTGATCTGTCTCCCTGGGAGGATTTTTGCAGATGTTCTCAGGGTGGCTGTTGGAGGCGTTCCCGAGGCTGATCTGACTTGTATCAAGGTGGGGAGTTCCGTCTCCTTTGTCGATGCCTTCGGCCTTGGCGGCGCCCCTGGCTGTGAGCTTGACTGACAGCACGGGCCGGTTGCCGTTGGGGCTGATAACTGGAAATGATGATGATGAGCCTTGAGCTCTCTTGGCCAGGGCCTCGTTTACCATGATCAGGTAATCGTCGAGGGTAACTTTGGCATTGCAGAATCTAAAAATGAGGACTGGATCCTTGGTATCGTCAGGATATCTGGAGAAGATGATGTTGACGAAGTCGTCGTCGGTTACATGATCAGAAGGGTTCTTTGTCGTGTCAATCAGTTGTTTCCACTTGCCGAATAACTGTCTGTATTGGACATTGAGTTTGACGATTTCCATGGTATTGGAGCCCTCATCGTAGGTGACCACGTCGGAACTAGTGCCATCCCCAAAACTGAGCATGTGTATGTAAGGATCTTCTTGCGGATCTGCCGCGTCTTCCACTCCGGAGAGTCCTGATTTGTCGCTGTGAGTACCCCGACCCGAACTCATGTTTTGGGTCCACTTTAATTGATTTTTGGGCTTACATAATTGCTAAAGAAGCAAAATAAGTCCAATTATCCCACAGCCCATCCAACCCATTGGGCCTGCCAGCCATTCGGCCCAAGTATGTCAAAATGATGTACGCTGTCGTCCGACATGGGACGACACTAAGGCGGTTTAACTGCCTCTGTCGGACGACATAGGCCTTCCCATCAGCCTGCCTATAAATACAAGGCATGGCTGGTCATTTTAGGGGACTTGGAGAGAGGATTGGGAGGATACCAGTATAATAGAGGGGAAACTCTGCACAAATAGAGTCTCTCTCTCTCTCTCATACACACACACACTCACCTCCCTCCTCACACACACACATACACCAAGGCCAAGACCCAAAGAAACCCTCTTTGTTGGTGTGTTGAAGGGGTAGACACCATACTACTGGTGATCTTACCTTGTGGACTACAATAGGTAGTCACTAAACCCTTCTCTCTCTTTAAATAACTCTTCCATACATTTATACTACCTTGCATGCTTACTTGCTTTAATATTATGTAGAAATCGGGATTTTTGCATGATAAAGGTGGTGGAGAAGTGAATCTTCAATATTCACTTCTCCCCACCTCAGATCTAGACATTAGGTGGCATTAACATCAATAAAGTTTAGATCTTTGCTCATTTGCATTGAGTTAGGAGGTGATGGCTACTTCAAAGTGGCCATAAACATGTGATTTATCACATTTGGCCACTAAAGCCATGTGATCCTCCCATAATACTCACATAATACTGTTATATTACTGTTTACAGTTAATAAAGGTGCTTGGTTTGCCTTGAGAACAAAGGAGGAATCAAACAGACTGAAGGGCACTCATATAGGCCACTCCTGTCGGACGACACAGGACTCTCTGGAGATCCTGTGTCATACGACATGGAGCTCCCAGAAGACTATAAAGTCTTTCTTGGACTTCAGATCTGTCAGATTTATCCCCCTTAGTAACTCAAAGCTCACCTAAGCATTTTTTGGCTCATGAGCCACTATTTGGGTGCCTAAGGTCTGTTTGGGTGCGATCTACTTAATGGAGGCGGTTTGCCACATGACATAGACGACTTCGGATGTTCTATGTCATATGACATCCGTATCATTAAAAGTCAATCATGACTTTGTCTACTCCAATCAACCCCCAAACTGGGCTTAGACCTTCAAATAGTGTCTTCAATGGGAGAAATAAATGTTATTCCAGATCCAGAATAACTTGGTCATTGTAAAAGACAATCTGACCATGAAGCATCATGTCGTCCGACATCCCCTTCCTGGGAAGTCCTGTGTCGAACGACATCGGAGCTTCCTGAGCAGAATATCTTAACCTTCTGCCTTGTTATGAAAATCATAATATGTAAAGGGTGTGGCCCCCTATCATGGCTCACAAGTTGTATCCAGTCTTTACGTCATCAATGAAATGCCAAATTTGCATGCCTAGCTTGTCGACACATATTGCACACACACTTTGAATGTATATAATTGTCCAATGTTGATTGAAAGTCTCGAAAGAGGCGTGTTGGGTGAACTCTCTAGTTCTTCCCAAACACGTAACCAGACTCCCGAACCCAAAATTCTCTTTAAAATAGGTTTTTCAATGTTTTCCTTTAAAAACGGCGTGGCGACTCCCAAAAACCGAAACTTCCAAAACTTATCATATCATTACAAATACCAAATGATATTATCAAATTTTTTTGGGCGAGCGTTCATTCAGTGGCGACTCCGCTGGGGACATACATTGGAAAACTTTTGTTTTTTTAAAAAAAAAAAAAATGAAGACGATACTTGGTATATAGGTGGAAACCACTAACCTTCCTGTATCACTCCCTAACCCGGGGCTTGGGATAAATGGTGGTCTAACAATCCCACGTACCGGTATCATTCTTCTATTTTCTAAAAAAGAGAAAAGTTTTTCTTAAGAGAGTCTAACTTTCTTTAAATCAACTCGGACAATTTCTACATTCTCCTTGTGTATGCATTTGTGTCATTTTGTTCTTCCCGCTGATCAGAACAGGGCAGGAGGACGCTGGACTACAGCTACTGGTAAAATCTGACATTTGGGGCAGTCCCCTTTTGTCATGCTTTGACTCATTCTCTTGTTTTTTCCTTTGCATATTGCATAAAAAAAACAACAAAAAAAATATTTTACAAAAAAGCAAAAAATATTTTCCTAGAAAAATACCTTCACACTACTCGCACGCTACCCGCACATAGAGTTAGAACCCGGGAGTGTACGGACGGCATCGCGGAAAGTGACGTGTTTCGCTAACGCTTGAGCGCCTAAAGTCCTCCTAGCCTGTGAGTCAGCCAACACTTGTCCGTGACACACTTTCTACCGTGACCGGTTGGTTTTTGGCCAATACTTTTCAAAACATTTTCTAAACTCGGTGTTCAAAATTTTCTCACAAAGTCCGAGTCATGCTTCGTCTCAAAAAAAAAATCTTGGCATGTTCTCCCTCCTTATGTCGAAATTGCGACATAACTCGACATTAGTACATGTCAAAATCTTGACATATCTCGACGGAGGTACATATCGATTTCTCGACTTGGCTTCGTAAGAAGTCATGACGCGTTCACAACATGTGTCAACGCGAGACCATGTCGAATTCTTGACACATACTAACGAGAATTATGCCGAAATTTCGCCGCTAAGCGACGAGAGGCCATGCCAGATTTCCAACTCGAAAAGAGGAGAGGTCATGCCCAATTCTTCTAGGGTTTTACCTGCAAATTGCGGCCTCGACCTTCTCTCCTCCCGAGTTTAGACATTGACTTGGACTTGGTTTTGAAAACCCCGAGTTTGACTTGTTTTGGCTCGTATGCCCATAGGTTTGTTCTCCCGTTCGATTGGTGGGTTCCACGTGCCCTATAGGACCTCTGCCGAGATTGTCCGTCCCGGAGGTGCAATACAGGTGGAATACAGGGGGTCTATAGACGTAGTGATGGAACCCACTAATCCAGGAATAGCGTAGAATGCGAAAAAAAAGGTGCCCCCCTTTTCCAACCATTCCTAGGATCAATAAAAATCATTTTTATAAACAAAAAAAAAATATTAAAAAAAGAGCATATGCATGAGTCCGTCCTAAGCCTATCCTCTCCCCCACCTAAAACCGTTCTCTCCCCCTTTCAGCGAGCAAGTATTGGGTCAGAGTTCCGAGCGTTCGGTTAATCAGTTTCTCTCCAGTCAGGGGTTCGTTTCCAGCAGTCTCAGAGATGGCAGATTCGCAAGTTTCAGCGGGTTTGGGTCCGAATGCGGGTGTTGATCCAGCTCAGAGTCAGAATGCCGGTCAAGGCGTAGGGCCAGATCAAGGTCAGAATGCAGGGCCGAACGTAGCTTTGAATGCCTCGCCCAGTAATAGTTATGGCGGGGGTCCTCACATGACACCCCCGGGGAGTCCGTTTGTTAACCCTCACCCAGGTTTCAACTTCTCTCAGGAAGCTTCTCTCCGTGCTGCTCTCGAAGCCTCTCGTGCCCGTGAGGAAGCCGGTTGGGCTCGCTATGTCGAAGTAATGCGCATGCAAGGCGTCACCGTAATTCGTCATCCCGATGGGTCATATGAAGAAATCAGGGAAGAGCCCGATGTTACTATAACCGGCACTGGTTTTGTTCCCCCATCCTCACCTAGGCAAGGCCTTCACAATGTGCCCCCACCAGTCTCCTATGGTGTGCCTAGCTCTCTCCCGATGCCAACTCATGGGGGTATGCCAAGACCTTCCCCCATCCCAGTATCTACTTATGGTGGGCAATACGGGCTGAGGGGCGAACCAAGCTCCTTCCTAAAGGTCAGCGCTCAGGACCAATTTATGTTTTATCCCCAGAATCAGCTTGGACAGGGTCATCAGCCCAGTGGTGTCAATCAGGAGCGGTCCGGTTATATTCAGAATCAGTTTGGGGCTCAGGGTCAAAGTCCGTATAACAGCACGGGTCAGCCGCCCAACCCAACCTTTGGTGGTCAGTTTATTGCTCCTCACGATCAGTCCAATCAGCAGCAGAGCGGATATCGTATGTCAGGAAACCAGATTTGCCAGGATCAGATCCCGCAATATCCACAACCCCAATTCCAAAACAACATCCCTCAGCCTGCGGTTTGTTCTCCTCTCACCCAGCATCTTTACGGTCCCACACCGTATTCAGCTCCATACACCAGTATCAGGACCCCTGCCCATGGTCAAGTCAGCAGCCAATCAGTACAGTTTGGGCCTCGGAACCCCGATGTCCAATTCAATGGTTACGACATGTACGGGAACAAAATCCCCAGCCCAGTTGGCTTAGCGGACAGCAGTGTTAGCATACCCAGCACTCTTGGTCTTCCTCCGGCTACCTTGCCAATCAGGTCCACACTAGAGTTTCCAGTGCCATCCTCAACAATAGCTCCGACTATGGGACGACCCCCACCCTTCGAAGTTTCAAGTTTGAAAGAAGAACTAAAGTATGTGAAAGAACAATTGCACAAAATGACTTTTGGATCCAACATGGTCAGCTCCGTAGAGCTCAAAGACTCCAAGGCTCTCCCGAAGAATTTCAAGATGCCCCCCATAACCAAGTTTGAAGGCTCCACGTGCCCTAAAACTCACATGAACAGCTACATCATGTCAATGGGTGCCAAACGGGCCACCGAAGAGATGCTGGCCCTTTACTTTCACTTATCCCTCGATGACTCTCCTTTGAGGTGGTTCCTCGGCCTTAAACCGGAAGAAAGGGCTACGTGGTCCCAGATCAGTGATGCTTTTTTAGACAAATACAAAGGAAGTGTCGAGTGGTACACCACTCGTAGCGACTTGATCGGCACCATCCAGAGGAACGATGAATCCGTAACAGACTTTTATAAGAGATGGAACAAGAAGCTTAATGAGTTGGTTCACCCAATTCCCCTCTCTGACGAAAAGTCCATATTCCTTTCATGCGTCAAACCGTCTGTCAGAGAAGCCATTGGCCGGGGATACTACCCGAATCTGCGAGAAATGGTAAGTGCAGGGGCCGAAAGCGAGAATGCTACCTACTCCATTGTCCCAACTCCTGTTCCTGGTAACACTCCAGCTCCCCGCTATCGAGTTCCAAGCTCTACCCCTGTTGCTTAAAAAAGCAAAGAAACTGCGGTCTCTAACACTGTCAACTATCCAAGGGGAGAACAATCAGCCACCTGGCCGTGGTGGAGGACAGCCTCAGAAGTCGAAGTATGATGATTTGGGGATGCCGCTCGAAGAGGTATTTGATAGTTTGATGAGGACAGGAATGATCAAGCCTTTGGAGAACTACCCTACTCCCAACACCCCGGGACTGGATCGTAGCTTAAAATGCCGTTACCACCAGAATTCGGACCATACTACCAACAGCTGCTTCACGCTGAGAAGGATTGTTCAGAGTCTGATCGACCAACGCAAGATTGAAAAGTCGAACATCGTCACCAATCCTCTTCCCAACAACAACAACAGGGTCAACATGATCGAATTTGTCAATTCCATAGAGTTTGGTGAGGCTAGACCCAACAAGGGTGTGAGGGAATTTAAGGCTATTGTGCCCGCAAACAATGATGTAATCAATGTTGATGATAAATCAAATGCTCATTTCTGCTATATGTTGTCTTGGGATGATATTCGAACTGCAGTAAAATTAACAGATGATGTCCTGCATAATGACATTTCCCCCAATTCTCAACCTACTCCCCTCACTTGGGAAGAGATTAAGTGCACCGCAAGTTCAAGCTCGGCCATCACTGTTAATCAATTACGACAAACAGCCTGGCCGTATGCTACACAAGGGCCTCTGATGAGTTGGTCAGAATTAAAAGCAACTGACGCAGATCACGACAAGGACCGGGAAGCTGAGGTAAATTTGCTCACCAGGTCAGGAAAAATGTTGGGAACCGAGGTTGCCGGATCATCAGGAAAAGACAAAGAAGCAGTTGTTTCGGGAGACGGGGCAGGTAAAAATCCGTACGCCAAAGGGGTAGCTGAAGAGGATCCAATGGAGAATGACCCAATCCTCACACAGTTGAAGGGAACCCAGGCCAACATTTCTCTCTGGTCCCTCTTAACTTCTTCTTATCCTCACAAATTGAAGTTGGAGGAAGCCTTATCTAAGACAATGGTGTCCGTAAATTCCACCCCTGACGAGGCATGCCAATTAATAGGTACCGCCCAGTACGGAAATATCATCACCTTTACGGAATTGGATTTGCCAAAGTATGGAGCCAATCACAACGAATCCCTGCACATCACTGTTCAGTTAGACAGACGCCGGCTTCCTCATGTAATGGTGGACAATGACTCGTCTATGAACGTATTGCCTGCCAGAATGATGAGTCTGTTAAATATCAAGGCCACTGATTTGAAGCCATCCGACCAAACCATAAAGGCGTATGACTCCAAGTCTAGGAAGGTTTTGGGGGTAATACCATTGACCATGTGGTTCGGCAAGAAACCTCTGGTAGTTGAGTTTCAGGTGATAGACATTCCGGTCAGTTTCTCCGCTCTGCTAGGAAGGTCGTAGCTGCACCAAATCAATGGGGTCGCTTCAACCCTACATCAATGCGTCAAATTCGTCCAAGATGGCGAGCTGACCATCATCTATGGAGATAGTGTTACCATCGAGGGCACCGATGATGAGGGAAGGACAGTAATGGAAATCAAACACGATGAAGCCAACTTAATGTTGAGCGGTTTCAGGGTCGAGAGCCCAAAAGCTCTGATCTGCGCGATTGACCTGACAACTTCCTTTGATAAAATTCCTCCAGTTATGGTGATGATGAGGCGTATGAACTACATCCCGGGGCTTGGTCTGGGTAGACGTCAGCAGGGTACCCACAAGTTTAAGGAATTAAAGCTGAAAAAGAATAGGGAAGGCCTGGGATACGTTGGGAAAACCCCCAAGGACAGGGAGGCCGACAGGATTGAAGCCGTAGAAAAGAGAAAGGCTAGTGCTGCTGGAAAGCTGTATGTCAAGCCTAATCTCCGTCCTTACCATCCCTCCCTAGAAAAGTACTTCATCAAAGAAAAGGGTGATGATCTTATGTGCCTCATGGGCCAGCTCGAGAAGATGAAAGGTCTTACTTCGAAAAGCAACCCTATCCAAGAGTTTATCATTAACAAGCCTAACGTTCCAGGGACTGTGACTACCTTCGAAAGCCAGTATCACTTCTGGGGAAGTCCCGATTTCACTGAACAGTTCAGGAAGTTATCTGTGGTCGAGCCTATGATTGGGGAAATCGACAAAACCACCGAGCTCGATATGGGCACAGATGTCGCAGCTTTGTTCGAGGAAGCAGATTTATCAGAAACAGCTGGGGCTGATCCACTGATGGAAGCACCGTTGATTGATTTGTGTGAAAAGACACCGCCAATGGTCGGGGCTGTTGCTAAAGATCCTTTCAGCATGGTTGACCTTCTGACCGGGGATGATTATGTACCTGTGACTGATCTTCCGACTGGGAAAGATTACGTATCAGTGATCGAGTTTGGTGGGGACAAAGAGATTGACCCGTGCACATTCGCTGCCAAGACTTCAGATGCCGCTCTCCGAAATTCTGGGCTTCCTTCAAGGGACCGATCGCGCCCGGGAAATTATGATGGAAAAGCTCGGCCGACCCTCGTCCCGGTGTGTCTCGAGTCTAAGTCTGTCCCCCGTAATCCCGAGCCGCCCTCGTAGTCTTTTTGTTATTGAGTTCGAGTCTCTAGATAGGTCTCGATACTCACTACGCCGATGATAATCACCGTGTCTTTAACTCTGTCTTCCCTTTTGCATTGAATGAAATGGTTGACCTTTATGCGTATCCCTTAATTGCCACCTTAACAAATGATAAGTTAACTAGGACAAATCTTAATGACTTAAAAGTGGTTAATAATGATTCATTTGAAGAGGACACAGACTTTTTAGATGAAAACTTTTTAAAAGATAATATAAAGCAGGTTTTTGACCGAGACGACAATCGGGTCCAAGCTGCCAATGAGGTATTAAATACAATGAATTTGGGAACTAATGAGGAACCCAAAGAGACACAGATTGGTAGTTTCTTCACCGGGGAAGAACGGGAAGCCCTCATTGCTTTGCTCAAGGAGTACATAGACGTATTTGCCTGGTCCTACAAGGACATGCCCGGTTAGACACTTCAACTGTCGAGCACCGAATACCCCCGACCCGTAAGCCGTGCCGCCAAGCGTAAGCTCCGCCGGATCAAGCCGTAGTGGTCTCTCCGTGTCAAAGAAGAAATAGAGAAGTCAGTGGGTTTCATTAGGGTGGTCGAATACCCTGGTTGGCCAACATAGTAACGGTTACCAAGTCGAATGGCAAAGTCAGGGTTTGTGTGGACTTCAGAGACCTAAACAAAGCTAGCCCGAAGGATGATTTTCCTTTGCCCAATATCGATCTGTTTGTGGACACTACAGCCAGTTACGAAGTCAAATCATTCGTGGATGGCTTTGCGGGTTACAATCGATTAAAGTCGCCGAGGAAGATCAGAAAAGATCGCTCTTCACCACTCGGGGAACCTTTGTTACACGGTTATGCCCTTTGGCCTAAAGAATGCCGGCGCCACCTACCAACGAGCGATCCATCGCACTCTTTCATGACATGATCCACAAGGAGATCGAGGTCTATGTTGATGATATGATTATTCACTCCAAAGGATCGATGGTCAACACTGATCGACCCGAGGAAGTTCTTTCAACCGGCACGCGGAGCATGAGATGAGGTTGAACACAACAAAGTGCACTTTTAGCGTAGTCCGAGGAAAGGTTCTGGGATACAAGGTCACAGAGCGAGGAATCGAAGCCGATCCGAGAAAGATCAAAGACATCATGGAGATGAAGCCCCCGACGATAGTCACGAAGGTGAAGGCTTTCATGGGCCATCTCCAATATATCAGCCGGTTCATCCACCAGCTAACCTCTATCTCGTGAACCGATCTTTAAGCCGCCGGAAGAATCGTAGGAGGTTGAATGGAACGAACAATGGTCAAACCGCCTTCGAGACAATCAAGGCCTACTTGGTCCATCCCCCAATCCCGTGTCCTCCACATAAGGACAAGCCCTTGTTGCTATATTTGACAAGCATGATACGGCTGTTTGAGCCATGCTCACACAAGAAAAGCCGATTCAAAAATAGAAAATGCCATATACTTCGTCGCCGGAAACTCCAGGGCCGAATTGAACTATTCACTTTAGAGAAAACCCGTGCAGCTTTGGTATGGGTGGTCGCAAATTGAGACACTACCTCTTGGCGCATACAAGACACCTCGGTGTCAAAGATGGATCCCATCAAATGCCTATTCGGTAAGTCTTCTCGTCATCAAGGCTTGCGAAATGGTCATTTTTCCTAGCCGAATTTGATATCAAGTTCGTGACCCGTAAGGCAATAAAAGGCCAAGCTCTGTCAGATCATTTGGCAGATTTCCCAAGCTCAGAAGTGGCCAAGTTCGAACCCCAATTTCCAGACGATGGAATTTTCATGATAGAGGATACAGACCGTTGGCAGTTGTTCTTTGATGGAGCCGCCAACAAAAGGGGCAATGGTATCGGCATGGTGTTGGTTGATCCAAAAGATGTGCACACCCCCATTGCTATCAAGTTGAATTTCCCGGCTACTAACAACGCCGCGGAATATGAAGCTTGTATAGCTGGCCTCGAGGCAGCCTTAGAGCGAAACGTCGAAACGCTGGAGGTGTACGGAGACTCTCAGCTGATCATCAATCAGGTATCCAATAAGTGGAGAACTGTGGACCAGTACTTGCAAATGTACTATGCTTACATGGAGGACTTGATCGACCAAGTCAAGGAGGTCACTTTCCACTACCTACCCCGGGACAAGAACAGGTTTGCAGATGCCTTGGCCACTTTGGCCTCTTTGGTGGAAATTCCAGAGGGAAAATCAGTAAAACCATTCAGGATTGGGAGGCGCGAGAACCCCGCCTACTGTTGTCAGATTGAACTAGAAAAAGGTCGATGACTACATGGGTAGCCTGTACCAAATCTTTCCAAGCATTCCAAGCATGGCGAAGCCTCGTTCCCGACGTAAGAGGATGGTAGGCTAAAAGAAGGTCTCCGCGCAAAAAGTTTACAAGCTTTGAAAAGGTTGTCTCGCCCAAGCACGTTATTCTCGGGAGATGACTTATGGAAGAAAAGGCACCGAGGGCCACTTCTACTCTGCATCGCCAAGTCTAAGGCCGTAAAGGTCATGGAAGAAGTCCATGGTGGCGCATGTGGACCACATATGAACGCCCGAGCCTTGATGTTCAAAGATACTCGTGGATGGGTTATTATTGGATCTCCATGGAGACCGACCGTATTCGCTTTGTGCGAACTCCGCGATAAATGTCGCCGGTTCTCCAATCTCAACCATATACCTCCCCATGATCTCTACCGCATGAGCACCCTTGGCCATTCGCAACTTGGGGGATCGACGTTATTGGAAAGATAACTCCCGCCGCGCAACGGGCACGAGTTCGTGTTGGTCAGCCGTGGATTACTTCACCAAGTGGGTTGAAGCGGCGTCCTACAAGGTCCTAAACTCCAAAAAGGTGGCCCGCTTCATAAAAGAAAACATTCTCAGTGCCGATATGGGGTTCCAAATGAGATTATCTCTGCATAACGGGTCACACTTCGAGGGACACACCGACAAACCGCCGCGGAATTCGTGATCAAGCGACACAAGTCCTCCCCTTATCGCCCTCAAACCAATGGTGCCGTCGAGGCCGCGAACAAGAATCTAGAAAGGATCATCCGGAAGATGGCTGAAAGGAGCCGGGATTGGCCTGAGAAGCTTCATTTAGCGCTTTGGGGCTACCGTACTTCAGTAAGAACGGCCACCAGTGAAACCCCATTCGCTTTGACATATGGGATGGATGTCGTTCTGCCCATCGAATTAGAAATACCCTCTCTTCGGGTTCTGCTTGAAAATGAGGTCAACGAGATAGACTGGCTTCAGAGTCGACATGATGAGTTAGCTCTCCTGGACGAGCGAAGGCTTAAGGAGATGGAGCACATCCGGGCTTATCAAAAGCGCATGTCTAGGGCTTTTGACAAGAAGGTACATCCCCGCGACATTAAAGTGGGTGACTTGGTCCTAAAAGAAAAGCCGCCGAATCCGCCCTTCCGGGCAAGTGGGCTCCAATCTGGGTAGGCCCGTATTTGGTAAAGGAGATCTTCTCTGGCGGAGCAATGAAGTTGACAGATTTAGATGGTAATCCCTTCATGCACCCGGTGAACGGCGACAAACTGCGCCGCTATTATGTCTGAATCGAGTCTTTCCCTCTATAAAAAAAAAGAAAAAAAAAAGAAAAGAAAAAGAGAAAAAAAGAAAAAAAAGAGAAAAAAAGAAAAACAAAAGCGCGCAAATAATGTACCCAGACGAGACTGAAAACCTCTCAAAAGGCAGTCCGTGCAAAACAAAGGGCGCGCTCGGTGCTAAAAGAATATACCCAGCTAGGCTGAAAACCCTAAAAACGGGCGGTCTAGGTAAAAAACAGGGTTGCACCATTTGTCCCCCTTCTATCTATCCCTTTCTCAAACACAAAGTTAATTGGGTCGAACTACGGAGACCTGAGCCCCTTAGTCCATTCTGTAAAAGGGGAACGTAGGCAGCCGTTCGCGGTTCGGTCTAAAAATCATAAAAATCACCAAATCCTGTCAACAGTTGTATTTGTGATTACCAAAATGTGTCTTGATTAAGTTCTGAAGTAATTTCAACTTTCATCACATTAATACATTCATTGATGAGTTCAAGCACGGTTTACTCTCGACTCATTAACATTAGCAAAAATAATATCTTTTTGAAAAAGAACATCTAAATTGTCTGTGTCGGCATACAAGGGATACAATGATAGGTCACCTAATCACTCGTTCCCACTCCTGAACTAGCATTCTTCTTCTTCCTCTTCCTCGATCCTCGGGAGGTCTTTGGCTTAGCTATCCCAAACAGTTCTGTCTCCCCGTCGTCCCTGGCCAGAATGATACGAGTCGGTGAGTCAACCAATCCGGCAGCCTCTCGCCGCCGCTCGGGCAGCCCTCTCCTCTCGGGAAAGCCGTCCTCCGAGCCATAACTTCGTGGTCATCCCTCATCTTGGCTCTCCTCTCTACGAGTCTCTCAAAATCCGCCGCCTGGATCATCTGGTCACGTTGTCGTGGTCGCTCGTGCCTCAAAGACGCGTAGCTCCCTGGGCTAGATTGGTCTCCTCCTCGGATCCCTCGGCAATATGCTTCGATGGTGTGCTGAACTGGTCCTCATACCAAATGAGATACATGGTGGACAAATATGTGATTCCTCGGGTCTTCCGTATCAGTGTGTGAGCAGGAAAAGATGCTCCCGAAAAGGCCCTGGCAAAGAACTCCGAGAGTCTCGGACATCATTCATGTCAAGAGGAACGGTATCCCGGCCATCTCGCTCTCGAACCCATCAACACGCCGTGGATATCCATACCGCCCGAACAAGCAAGGGGATACTGAATGATGAGACGTGTAATCCCAACAGCCTCACTACAGCAGAGTCATCCTGCCTGCCGCTCATGGTCTCAAGCCTCCATCCAGGAACCCAGTACTGGATATCAGTGGTAGTATACCCGGCCAATCGCCTCGGGCCTCTCCCGTGAAGCCTCCGAGCCACTCGCCTCGCCGCGTAACCCAAGGTGCTGCGGTCCGCCCGCGGGTAATGGGGAAATGAGTCTCAATCGCTCAAAGAGCCACAATTATAAGAGACTAGGGCTACCACGTCCCATGTGCAATGACCCTCTAGCAAGTCGGTCCATCCCATGATAGGTCTCTGCCAGCAAAAGGGGAACTATGTCTCTCTCTCCCTGCCCGGATCGAATATCTGCCAATGTGGTGCCTCGAGAACCCCGCATCTGTTTAACAACTCCCAGCAGTAAATCGGAGCATACCTCGTCGTACTCACAAAAGCAGTACAGGGAGATCGTAATCAGCATAAAAATGTCCATGGCAATGATGGGTCAAACAGCCTCCGATGCACACACCTAATCGGGCTATCTCGCCAGTGTCAACAAAGGACAGTCGAGAATCGATCGCCACCGCCGGTGTGAAATCCCAAGAAATCGGCCAACCGCTCGCCAAGGGTCGTGGATCTCGGGAAAGACCGCATCTCTAAGCTCGCCTCCTGGGCCAAGGCCCGGAACTCTTCGATGGTGGGTGTAAGATCATTATACGAGAGGGTGAAGACATGCCTCTCTCAATCCCAAGATCTCGGATGCACTGAGAAGATTCCACTCCATCGCCCACTCCTTTAATGCCCAGATGCATTTCAAACCATATCGTTGGTCGATAACCCTCATATTGTTGCTACCATGATGGTGGGTTAGATTTATGAGATCATAATGAAATTGACGTTCTTTGATCTTAGATATGTCATTATAATGCTCCATTTTGGGCCAAAGATCGAATCTTGGGGCTAATTTTGAGGTGGAAGGCAAGTTTGAAGCCTGTTGTGACTGGAATGAGCCGTTTACGAGTCCGCTTTTATAAAGTGTCGGGGCTTGCCGATCAAGAAACCTCGTCTCCTGCACTCTCCCCGTTCTGGACGACATGGGAGGCTCCATGAAGTCCCGTGTCGGACGACATGGAGAGTTCCATCAGAACACCAAGACCGCAATCGCAGAATCCCTAGCAGCCCCAACGCTTGCCCAAAACCTACCCAAGCCCGTCCAAAACACCGAAAATCATACATAAACACTCCTCGCTCATCAAGCCCACTTCGGGAGAGGATCCGGCACATCCAACACACCCGCGTACGCATAAACGTCACCCAATGCATACAAAACCGCAAAACACCCAATCACATCAAAAGCTACCATTTTCAGTGCCTTTCTTGGGACGAACTCGTGCATATAAGCTACCAAATGCATAAATAAACAAATGTTTTGGTTGTCAAAGTACAAAAGCAATCAAATATTTGTTTTTACAATCCAAAAGAACAAAAACAAAGGCATGCATTTCTTCTCCCTCCTAAAAGAGTCAAAGCATGGCAAAAGGGGACCGTCGTGGTCACTCCAACTCGTAGTCGCCGCCGGAATCATCCTCCTTGTCCTCCTCCTGAGCCGCCGCCGTCCCCGGACGCCGCCCACCTCCTCCCTGAGCCGCTCCGCTCCCGGCCATCGCCGCCACCCTCCGGCGCCTCATGGATCTCGCCGTCTCGAATCATCATCCTCGCACCGGGCCCAAGGCCGGGGCTCAGCATAATACCCATGCCACTCTGCACCTGGTGGAGAAAGGGGCCGATAAGGGTCGTCCTCGCCATCATCGACATCAGCCGGGGCCGCCGACTCGAACCGCCCGCCCGTAAACCGTAAGGAGCCAAGGCCGGCCTAGGCCTCTTCTTCTGAGGCACGACATCACCAGCCGAGCCGCATCTCCCTTCCAATGCTCGCGCTCCTCTAAACCGGGCGCAAAGATCTTCACTGCCCTCTGAGCGCCTGCCACCACCCCGTAGGTCTTGGCCGGGACCCGTTCAAATGAAAACAAAAAAAGAAAAAAAGGCAAATAAGCAATCAATGCAAACAAGAAAGCGCTTAAAAGCTTGAACGAATCAACAAACAAGAAAAGATTGCTCACGTAAGTAGTCCCGCGAGGAAGCCGTAAGTGCGGATGAGTCTCGTACATGTCAAAAGAGGAACGGCGAATGGCGCCCCAACCTCATACTCAAAAAACCGGGAGGCGCCGGTATTCGCATCCCCGCCGCCTCCCGACAGCCTATAACTCCGAGGAGTCACCAACCGGGTGAAGACAAACCGGGCATAATCCCCTCATCGTAAAGCTCGCAAAGCATCAATGCGCGCCCGTAGCCGCTCCAAGTCGTGCAAGGCCCGAATATGCCATATCCCCGTAGGAGGATCATGAGGAACGCGGGCGGCACGCCATAACCATGCCGCCACGTACTCTCTCCCCAAGTATAGTGGCATCTCCCTCTAGGCCGATCGTAAGCCTCCTCGTCCCGGTCACTGTGGCAAAGACCACCAACAACATCCTCGCCATACCTACCATGCCAAGGGAACAACCTCAAACCGCAGGGGTACCTCGTAGCAATCATCGTATCGTGGTAGCAGGACGTCTTTCGAGGCTTCACCCCGTCCACTCTCCCCGCTCTCCCTAGCTCCAAAAGTCCATCGGCGGATAGCAGTGGAATAAGTCACCGCAATCCTCTCAAGAATAAATCTGCATAATGCCTAAACACCTCATAAGCCCACACTCCGAAATCAAAAGACAAAAGTTTTCAGTGTGCAACAACAAGAAAAGAATGATGACAAAAAGGTCAATGCAAAGAGTCAAGTTGCGAAAAGCAAAGTGGCATACCTCCAAAGACAGCCGATAAAAATCCAAAGAGGTCACACCGCTCTACTCACCTCATCCAGCCTCTATACACTGGGGCCAAACCAGCCTCTCCCCATGAAAAGTGGACACCGGCTCCAATCTCTAAGAGGCTCCAAAGAAGGGTCAATGCCGTCGTAGAGGCATTACGTAACAGGGTGTCGAAACCTGCCTGCATAAAGGCTCTCGCCAATCAAGCCACTGTGACGGCAGCCTCACCTCATCAAAGAGACGGCACCGATGTGTCAAAGCCGAGTGCAAATCCGCCAACGGAACCCCATTACCCTTCTGACGAAGGGTCATGCCGCCAATGCTCGGATAGCGTCCGTGCTCGCACACCAAGGTCCTCAGAGAAGATGGGCTCGTCCGTAAACCGCACCGGTGATAGCAGTGAAGTCATAGGGAGTGATGGTCGACTCACCCCAAGATAGATGAAAAGTGTGGGTAGAGTCCCACTATTACTGCCTGAAGGCTCGCACCAGCTCCACGCTCCTCGGCGTGTCCCCAAAATCTCCAACAAAGAAGTGAAAATGGTCCAAGACCAAGAAGAAAGACTAGGCTCCTTGGGACTACCCGGCAAATCAAGAGCTGTGAAGAAGGCCCCAAATGGTCGCAATCCGCCTCGTGGGACCCTCGTCCGCAAAGCCTGCAGGTAAGCACATCACAGGTATCAAAAACCATACTCATGACAATAGGTGCATTCATGTGCATTTTCAAAAAATCACCAAATTCTTTCAAAAGAAGAAAAACAGAAAAAGAAAAAAAATCTTTTCAAAACAATGCATTTCATGCCAAGCATGCAATTGCCCTTTGGGTGCGATTTCCCCCAAATTTTATCTCAAGCCCTAGAAATCAAATTTCGAAAGGGTTAATGATTTAAAATGCTTACCCCCATCCGTTCCATCGTGGAAGAATGCAAATCAAGGCTCGGGTAGAGCCCATTCCCCTCCGGAAACTTCTTCCGTTTGTTCCGATCGACGAGCTTCCTCCTCGCGGATAGTGATCGTTGCACATTCTTCCTCGATTCCGCTCGCGGAGGCATTGTCAATTTTGGATTGAAATCAAAATGGGAGGAAGAAAGTTTCAAAATTTTCTCTCTTTCCCTCTCTCTGAGCTCGGCGGATTCCAATTTGGGGGTCTGTCTTACGACCTAAACTGTTTTAATTAAAACAGCTTGGGAAACTGCCCATGTCGGACGACATCCATGGTCCAGAAGGGGTAATTTCCTCTTTTGCCCCTGGTCAATTTGGTCAAGTCCCGTTGACTGCCTATCACCAGAATTCATCACTTTATTTGGGTTCAAATGCCCATCTCCCTCAATCTTTCCCACAGAAAATAGCCCGGAATGGCTTTAAACTACCCGGTCCGGAAAGACCGTACAGATTTCCCACACAGTAAAAATTCGCGGGTGACTCCCAAAGAAAAAAGTCAAATTCGCGGGGTGACTTCCCAAAGGAAAACAGTCAAATTCGCGGGTGACTCCCAAAGAAAAAGTCAAAATCGCGGGTGACTCCCAAAGAAAAATAGTCAAAATCGCGGGTGACTCCCAAAGAAAAAAGTCAAAATCGCGGGTGACTTCCCAAAGAAAAAAAAGTCAAAATCGCGGGTGACTCCCAAAGAAAAAGTCAAATTCGCGGTGACTCCCAAAGAAAAAGTCAAATTCGCGGGTGACTCCCCATCAAATCAATCTCGGGTGCAAACGCCCATCTTCTGGTGACTCCCAAAATCTCTTGCAACGCCCATCTTCGGGTGACTCCCCATCAAACAGTCAAATCTCGGGTGACTCCCAAAGAAAAAGTCAAATTCGCGGTGACAAATCAATCTCGGGTGCAAACGCCCATCTGGGTGACTAAAATCTCGGGTGCAACGCCCATCTCCGGTGACTCCTCAAGGGTGCAAAGCGCCATCAATCCCCACTGGGAACAGTCAATCTTGGGTACAAATGCCCATCTTCGGGGTGACTCCCCATTCAATAGTCAATCTCGGGTGCAAACGCCCATCTTTGGGGTGACTCCCCATTCAATAGTCGATCTCGGGTGCAAACGCCCATCTTCGGGGTGACTCCCCATTCAACAGTCGATCTCGGGTGCAAACGCCCATCTTCGGGGTGACTCCCCTTGGAACAGTCAATCTCGGGTGCAAACACCCATCTTCGGGGTGACTCCCCTTGGAACAGTCGATCTCGGGTGCAAACGCCCATCTTCGGGGTGATTCCCCTTGGAACAGTCGATCTCGGGTACAAACGCCCATCATCGGGGTGACTCTCCCTTGGAACAGTCAATTTTGGGTACAAAGCTCGTGGCCTTTCATTGGCACCCCATCTTCGACGAACTACGACTCGACTTGATTCCTCCACGGGATACGTAGGAATCCTTTTCGTAAAAGGTCCAGCCGCATGACCATCATGGTCGATTCCCCCAACACGCAAATGTCCATCTTTGTCGAACTACGACTCGGCTTGATTCCCCCACGGGATACGTAGGAATCCTTCCCACAGAAGGTCTAGCCACTCGACCATTTTGGTCATCTCTTTCCCCGCCGTTCGTGTCCGACTCGGGATTCTCATTGTGTCGACGACCCCACTTCCCGTGGAAGTGACATCGCCGAGGGGCTCTGTGAGTACCCCGACCCGAACTCATGTTTTGGGTCCACTTTAATTGATTTTTGGGCTTACATAATTGCTAAAGAAGCAAAATAAGTCCAATTATCCCACAGCCCATCCAACCCATTGGGCCTGCCAGCCATTCGGCCCAAGTATGTCAAAATGATGTACGCTGTCGTCCGACATGGGACGACACTAAGGCGGTTTAACCGCTCTCTGTCTGACGACATAGGCCTTCCCATCGCCCGCCTATAAATACAAGGCAATGGCCGGGTCATTTTTGGGAGGACTTGGAGAGAGGATTGGGAGGATACCAAGATAATAGAGGGGAAACTCTACACAAATAGAGTCTCTCTCTCTCTCATACCCACACACTCACCTCCCTCCTCACACACACACATACACCAAGGCCAAGACCCAAAGAAACCCTCTTTGTTGGTGTGTTGAAGGGGTAGACACCATACTACTGGTGATCTTACCTTTTGAACTACAATAGGTAGTCACTAAACCCTTCTCTCTCTTTAAATAACTCTTCCATACATTTATACTACCTTGCATGCTTACTTGCTTTAATATTATGTAGAAATCGGGATTTTTGCATGATAAAGGTGGTGGAGAAGTGAATCTTCAATATTCACTTCTCCCCACCTCAGATCTGGACATTAGGTGGCATTAACATCAATAAAGTTTAGATCTTTGCTCATTTACATTGAGTTAGGAGGCGATGGCTACTTCAAAGTGGCCATAAACATGTGATTTATCACATTTGGCCACTAAAGCCATGTGATCCTCCCATAATACTCACATAATACTGTTATATTACTGTTTACAGTTAATAAAGGTGCTTGGTTTGCCTTGAGAATAAAGGAGGAATCAAACAGACTGAAGGGCACTCATATAGGCCACTCCTGTAGGACGACACAGGATTCTCTGGAGATCCTGTGTCATACGACATGGAGCTCCCAGAAGACTATAAAGTCTTTCTTGGACTTCAGATCTGTCAGATTTATCCCCCTTAGTAACTCAAAGCTTACCTAAGCATTTTTTGGCTCATGAGCCACTATTTGGGTGCCTAAGGTCTGTTTGGGTGAGATCTACTTAATGGAGGCGGTTTACCACATGACATAGACGACTTCGGATGTTCTATGTCATATGACATCCGTATCATTAAAAGTCAATCATGACTTTGTCTACTCCAATCAACCCCCAAACTAGGCTTAGACCTTCAAATAGTGTCTTCAATGGGGAAATAAATGTTATTCCAGTTCCAGAATAGCTTGGTCATTGTAAAAGACAATCTGACCATGAAGCATCATGTCGTCCGACATCCCCTTCCTGGGAAGTCCTGTGTCAGACGACATCAGAGCTCCCTGAGCAGATTGTCTTAACCTTCTGCCTTGTTATGAAAATCATAATATGTAAAGGGTGTGGCCCCCTGTCATGGCTCACAAGTTGTATCCAGTCTTTACGTCATCAATGAAATGCCAAATTTGCATGCCTAGCTTGTCGACACATATTGCACACACACTTTGAATGTATATAATTGTCCAATGTTGATTGAAAGTCTCGAAAGAGGCATGTTGGATGAACTCTCTAGTTCTTCCCAAACACGTAACCAGACTCCCGAACCCAAAATTCTCTTAAAAATAGGTTTTTCAATGTTTTCCTTTAAAAACGGCATGGCGACTCCCAAAAACCGAAATTTCCAAAACTTATCATATCATTACAAATACCAAATGATATTATCAAATTTTTTTCGGGCGAGCGTTCATTCACCAGGGCATCTGCGAAGCGATTCCTGTCTCTTGGAAAGTAGTGGAAAGAGATGTCCTTGAACTGAGCAATGAGCTCCTCCATGTACGTGTGGTATTTCTGGAGGCCAGAATCTATTGTCTTCCATTTGTTGGATACTTGATTGATGATCAATGCTGAGTCTCTATATACTTCCAGTTCTGTGATGTTGGGTTCAAGAGCGGCTTCTAGGCTGACTGCGCAAGCTTCATATTCTGCTGCATTGTTGGTTGCTTCAAAATTCAGTTTGATGGCTATGGGAGTATGCTCGTCCTTAGGATCGACCAGGAGCATTCCAATACCATTTCCCTTCATGTTGGCTGCCCTATCGAAGATGAGTTGCCAGCGGTTTGCGCTGTTGAGTGAGAAAATCCCGTCGTCTGGAAACTGCGGATCAGGACCTTTGAGTTCACTGCTTGGGAAGTCTGCCAGTTGATCTGCCATTACTCGACCCTTTGTTGATTTTCTGGTCATGTATTTGATGTCGAATTCAGCCAGGAAGAATGACCACTTGGCTAATCTCATTGATAGAGATGGCTTGTTGAAGAGATATCTGACGGGGTCCATCTTGGAGACCAGGAGCACTGAGTGTGACTGCATGTAATGTTTCAGATTCCCGACTACCCATACCAAGGCGGTACAAGTTTTCTCTAATGCTGAGTAGCTGAGTTCACTTCCCTGAAGCTTTCAAATCACAAAGTAGATTGCATGCTCAACTCTGGAATCTTTCTGTTTTTGCGCCAGCATAGCCCCAATTGATGTGTCTGTCACTGTCAGGTACATGAGTAGTGGCGTATCTTCATGTGGCGGGCACAGGATTGGGGGATTCACCAAGTATGTCTTGATTTTTTTTGAAGGCTGTCTGGCATTCGGAGTCCCATTTGATGTCAGCATTTTTCTTCATTAGTTTGAACATTGGCTCGCAGAGAGAGGTCAACTGGTTGATGAAGCGACTGATGTCTTGAAGTCTTCCCATGAAACTTTTCAATTCTGTCAGTGTCAGCGGTGGCTTCATGTCGATGATGGCCTTGATTTTCTTGGGATCCGCTTCGATGCCTCTTTCTGTAACCATGTACCCCAGTACTTTGCCTCGCTTGACGCCGAAGGTGCACTTTGCAGGGTTCAATCTCAGGGAGTGCTTTCTGAGTCTGTTGAAGAACTTTCTCAAATCTGTCATGTGCTGGATGTCTGACCCCTTGGAGTGGATGATCATGTCGTCGACATATACTTCGATATCTTTGTGAATCATGTCATGGAAGAGAGCTGTTGCAGCCCGTTGATAAGTAGCCCCAGCGTTCTTTAACCCAAACGGCATGACCGTGTAACAGTATTGTAAGTACCCAAATCCGGATCGTCCAAATCCGTCAGAAAGTTAATCGAAATCCGTTAACTGGCCCGCTCCAGGTTAACCGGAACTCGTTGAACTCCCCGTTGCTGTGCCAACGAGACGTCCCGGGACTGCCCCGTGCATCCCGACGTCGAACCGTACTTAACACGTGTCATCTCACGTAAAAGTATGGCTTTCCCTGAAAAACGCATTTTCCGGCACTTTCCGGGGGCATTTCGGACATTTTCCGGACTGTTATTTTAAAAAACGGACAAAACCGGGACCCGGGGACAAAATCCCACATGGCTGGTGACTCACAGGGACACTTGGCACGCATGCCACCTCCCTCTAGTCACCCTTCAATCAAATTCAAATGGAAAAGACTAAAATACCCCTGGTATACAGTCAAAGTCCGGCCGGACTCCCTGTGCACTTTCCCTGAAATTGCCAGCAAGTCCCCCAGATTTCCAAAATACCCAAAAACCCCCTGGATTCAGGGAAAGTCCGTCCGGACTCCTACTGCATTTTTCACTTATAAATAGAAATGGCTGTCAAAGCCAAAGAAGAACTTTTTTTACCCCAAAAAATCACCACCCTCTCGGCCCAAACTGATTTCACCCCTTCCGAGCTCCCGTTCTGTCTTGATTCGCGTGAAACCTTCGTATTTCGATCAAATACGCACCTTACTACTTCGAAACAACCTTTCGAATCACTTTCCGTGTCCCGTACACACCTCTCGAGCCAAAGGAGTCGACCCTAGCCATAGGTATAACTCCCTCTCTCTAAATCTCTCGTTCCGTCTCGGTTTACGCGCCAGTCGCTACAACCATTTCGAACGTCATTATCGAAATATAGACGCCTCCGTCTAACGGGGTCCGATACGTTTTAGCCCCTCGATCCTCTTCTCTTTCTGTAAGAGAAGTAATCACGGGTTAAAACGGCGTTCCGACCCCGTTCCGTTTATTTTTATCGTCATTTACCAATTCCGGATCGATCGATCCGTTGATCGTCATTTAATTTCTGTCATTTACAAATCCGAGTCGTTTGGCCTCGTTGATCGTCATTTACAAATCCGAGCCGTTTGGCCTCGTTGATTGTCATTTACAAATCCGAGCCGATTGGCCTCGTTGATCGTCATTTACGAATCCGGATCGTTTGATTCCGTTGATACTGCACTTTAAATACTGTCATTTACAAGTCCGACCCGTTTGGATCGTGATAGTATTTACTTTTCAAAGTCCGAGTCGCAACCCGATTCGTTGATCGCATATCATTTAATACGCATTTTTCCCGTAAAAATCGTTAACAATGTAATGCCCCGGTTCAAAACCGGAGTTCGTCCGTCGAACTCTCTTTCAAAACTCGCGACATGATGTTTGGCCTCCAAACGCTCATCTTCAAACTAAAAGCTGCCATTTGACACTCAAAATCATTTAATACGCATTTTTCCCGTAAAAATCGTTAACAATGACATTCCCGGTTCAAAAACCGGAGTTCGACCTTCGAACTCCTTTTCAACTCAAAGTCGACGTTTGCCACGCAAACGCTCATTTCAAACTCAAAACCGACGTTTGTCATTCAAACGCTCGTCTTTTCAAACAAAGTCACCTAATCAACGTTTGACATTCAAACCAAGATTAAGCTTGTCATTCAAGCCCCCATTTCAAAAGACACACACACACACACGCTTTCGAGAAAGGTAGAAAGACTCGTCATGCGAGGCGTTTCGGGCGATCTCGTCATACTCTACCCGAAACGTAACTTGACCTCCGAACCTAACAATCTCTAGTACTAAAAGCTTTTTACTCGTTTTTGCTACCAATAAAAATGATCCCCGTTTTCAAAGCCTTTTCCTAAGTTTTTGCTATCAATAAAAACGACACCATTTTCAATAGCCATTTCTCAACGTTTGGACTCAAAATACAAAAACCGCGTGGCGACTCCTCATTTTTTCCTTCCCATGAAGCGAGGTCTCAGACACCAACCCCCCGCGAAAGACAACCGCGTTTCGCGCCCCGCGCGAAATCCCGGGTAATTTCAAGTATGTCCCCCACGGAGTGGTGAAAACAGTCTTGGCCTGATCTTCCTCGGACATCTTTATCTGATTGTATCCAGCAAAGCCATCCACGAAGGACTTTACTTCAAAATTTATCGTGGTGTCGACTAGCATGTCGATGTTGGGCAGTGGGAAATCATCTTTAGGGCTGGCCTTGTTGAGATCTCAGAAATCCACACAACATCTGACCTTTCCATTGGCCTTGGTGACCGTCACAATGTTGGAGAGCCAGGTCGGGTACTCAATTACTCTGATGAAGCCGACACGGAGCATCTTCTCAATTTCTTCTTTCACTTGCAGAGACCATTCTGGCTTGATCTTGCGCAGTTTCTGTTTGACAGGCTTGGATTCTGGATCCAGAGGGATTCTGTGCTCCATAATTGAGGGATCAAGTCCTGGCATGTCTTGGTATGACCAGGCGAACACGTCAACATATTCTTTAAGGAGATCTGTTAGGGCTTCTTTTTCTGCACCGGCAAAGAAACTACCCACTTGTGTCTCTTTAGGCTCTTGCAATGACCCCAGGTTCACTTTAGTCATAACCTCTTTGGCAGCTTGGGTCCGATTGTCCTCTTGGTCAACTACACGCTTGAGAACTTCTTTAATGTATTGTTCGTTTAGAGTGTCTGCTTCTTTATCAAGTGAGTCATTATTAACTTCTTTTAAGTTGTTCGTTAACTTATCAGTTGTTAAAGTGGCAATGAGGGGATAATCTGAAAGGTCGAACTTTTCATTTAATACGAACGGGAATACATTGTTGGCTACATTATCATAGTCTTCCGGTGTGAGGCCGTCAGACGACTTAGAGGACTTGACTTTGACAATGACTGACTCAGAGGGTTTGAGACTAGGTTTAGGGAGATATGGGTGCAGGCCCAGTTTGTCTTCCATTTCTGTCTGGCTTGCCCATGGTCCGGTGAAAGTCACCCAGTTTTTCAGTGGCATTCCTGGATGCTTGATGAGGGTTCGAGGGTCGAGAGGCTTGGCTTCTGCTGTCCCGATCATGCTGTTCTTGGAGCCCAGGTCAATCAGGTTTGGCACCTCCTTGACTTCTTCGAAAAGATTCTGTAGAGTGGGTCCACTGAGAGCATCTTCTACGAATTCTGGTTCCTTCTGCTTTGGAGTTACTGTTTCAAATGTGGCCTCGGCGGCTGACCAGAACAGTCTGTTTCCCATGAAGAGTGTCTCGAGCTGCTCTTCTATGTCTAGGATTCCTTTGAATGAGTACTCATGCTGAACTGTGGTGGCAATTGGTCCAGGTAGAGCAGTAATGTCGAGGAATGCTCCCCTTATCGGATTAGCTTTGAGTCCTCTGAAATGCTTGAGGTCCTGTGCCAGCTTTCCCATCCTTTATGTAGTCTCTGTACTGACTTTTCTTGCTTCTTTCTCATCTTCTTCAATTCCGCTGTGGGTCCCCTCGGTTACGCTGCTCGGTTCCGCCGCTTCGGTTCCCAGTTTCTTTATCGGTTACGCTGCTCGGTTCCCCCTAGTTCTGCTTGTCGGTTGCTGCTGCCGCCGGTTCCCAGGTTCGCTTGTCGGTTCCCCCAGTTCTGATGTCGGTCTCTTTGATGAAGTAGTGGATGAGGTCAAAACTGTAAGGTCGGAGGTTGGGTGTGCCGCTGTAGGTTCCCCTCTTGCGGGCTGCTCCCTTGGTGCTGGCGAGCCTTTTGCTTTCCCTGATGTCAGCTGGTGTTGGCACATAGCCGAGCCCCTGGACTGTAGTGTGGTCCTTGACTTCGATGACTTGGTGTTGGAATTGTAACCTTTTACCGAGCCCCAGTCCCGAGATGAAGTTCATGAGTTTTAGCATCTTCATGGATGGAGGGATTTTGTCCCAGAATAGTGGAAGGTCCACACTGCATATTTGAATCTTGGAGGCCTCCAAGGTGAATCCAGTTAATGCCATATCATCATCATGCTTTATCTCCAACACTGGAATGTAGTTGGTGCAGGTCCCCTTGGTGGTGACACTGTCACTGTAGAGCGTTGTCAGCTCATTGCCTTGCATGAACTTGATACATTGGTGAAGGGTGGATGCCACGCCGTTCATTTGATGCAGCCAGGGTCGTCCCAGGATGGATGTAAAAGTGATAGGAATGTCCAACACTTGAAATTCGGTGGGGATCATCCGCTTGCCGAACCAGATGTTTAGAGTAGCAACCTCGAGAACTGTAGAATCATAGGCCTTGACAGTATGGACTGAAGGCTTCAGGTCTGTGGGCTTGATGTCGAGCAGGTCCATCATCTTGGCGGGCAAGACATTCATTCCAGAACCTCCGTCTATCAGTACACGTGGAAGGTGATGCTCGTCCAACTGAACTGTGATGTAGAGCGACTCATTGTGATCAGCCCCAAATTTTGGTAGGTCCAAATTTTTGAAGGTGATGATGTTTCCAAAGTGGATGTTACCGATCATCTGAATCACTTCTTCTGGAGTTGCGTCCACGGGGACCATGGTGCGGGCCAAACTTTCCTCTAGCTTGAGCTTGTGAGGGTATGAAGATGTGAGCAGGGACCACAGGGAAATGTTCGCCTGGGTCTGCTTGAGATGAGTGAGGATCGGGTCCTCCTTTTCGGAACTTATTTCTTCGGGCAGACCAGGTTGCAGTTCTGGCTCTGTTGGATTTTTGGTGGCCTTGGGCGGGAGCATAAGGATTTGACCAGATCGGGTCAGAACATTGACGTCAGGCTTGGTCCCTTTTGAACAGGTTGCTTTGAGCTGAGCCGTAGTCAGAGGAGGATTTTTCGAAGCACAGGGCCATATGTCCTCCCTCAATTCGTTGACTGTTGATGTCTTCCCGGGGGCTTCGACAGCTTTCCGGATTCTGTCCCAAGATACTGGTTTAGGTACCTCTGCAGGGAGGGAGCCTATGGTTCGTCACAGTTGTTTGAACGTCAGTGCGCAACAGTGGTTGCCAGAACTGAACTGTGTATTGCTGACCCTCCGGGGGAGGTTAGAGAGTTCTTCGTGCAAGCGAACGGTCTCTTTGATCTCTTCACAGTATACTGCGCTTCTTTCCTTCTTGCTAAGCAGGCTCATGGCATTCTGGAGTTGGGACAGGCAGTAGTCATGGTTTGCTAATTTTCCTCCACTTTTAGCCCAGATCAGCTCTCTTGCAGTAGAGCCTTCGTCGAGAGCTAGCGCTTGCGTTTCTTCCCATGTGAGAATAGCCAGTGCTTCTTTGAATCGTATGCGGCAGTCTAGATAAACTTCCATCGAGGATAGCTTTCTCTACTGCTTTAACTGAGTGGCGGGTATGTCAGAAGGTGAGTATACGACTTCCCGGATGTCTGCCCATGTGACTGGCTTTTGCCCTAGTTGGTCGTTTCTGTAAACGAATGCTGTTATCTGTGGAATCTCCCTGAGTAGTTGTTGGAGATGTATTTCCATCTTTCTCTTCTTTTTGAATAGACCTTCCTCTTTCAGTTGGCCTTTTAACTTGAGAACGGAAATGATCCGCTCCCATCCTCCCAGGACTCTTGGGATTCCGGGTTTGTTGACTTCACGATCGGCTTAGAAGAGAATAGTTTCATCGTCTTCGTCGTTGCTTTCACAAAGGGCTTGCTTATTTTGGGGAGATAAGCGCTTGTATTCCTCATGCTGCTGGGCTAGGTATTTCTTATGCTGGGCCATTCCATCTCCTAGGTCATTAGGACCGTTGACTGCCCTCCCCTTCCAGAGGGGGTTTGTTGAGAAGTGATGGTAATCCAGGAAGTTGCCGTGGGCAAAACCTTTGAGGTCAAACTGGTCTAGAGTGGCCTCTAGCTTTCTGTCTGAAGGGGCTTGTGACGCTTTAAGGGCTTGGTCCCTGTGAGTCTTCTGAGCTTTGTTTTCGTCCCAGGGGTGATTTTCTTGTGCAGCTAGTTCCAGGAGGGCTTTCCTTGCGAGAGCCAAACAGTCTCCGTAGGTGCGCGCTGTCTGACTGGTGTCTAGAACTGTCACCACATCCTGTGATGATGCCCGATTTTTCTTTTTTGTTGAGAAAATCATTTTTTATCGGAGTCGCTACACCGTTTTTAGTTTAAGGGCCAAAACTTTGAAAAATACCCAAGATTTAGAGAAAATGAGTCCGGAGGTCACGTTACACTCCGGAAAGAACGTTTGGCGTTCACCCGGAATGCCTCGTACGACGAGTCTTTCTAACTTGAAACTTTTTTGTATGTGTGTGTGTGTTTAAAAAGACTTTTCTGAAAATAACTGGAATTCTAGGGACTGAACTTAAAAACAGTTTGAAAAAGTGATTAAACTGAAAATAACAGAAAACTGAGGGACTGTTTGCAGGTGACAATGTCATCCGCGTGGACAAGTGTTAGTCAAATATATGTTTAGATTAATAATTGCTTAATCCCAATCACAACAAGCATTAATGTGGACCCCTAAAATTAATTAGATCAAATAGAATTTTTCTATGTATGATAGGATCCCTCAGTGCTAGTGCCAGTGTTTTAATATGTAATTATCTCAAGACATGAAGACTTGAAGACCTGAAGATTTTCCTTATTAGTTTGTGAGTTACTTGTTATAGGAGCTTCCCTTAACCGGTTGACCCCTCAACCGGTCAGAGGTCTTTGACCGGTCAGGCAGTACTTAACCGATCAACCAAAGCCCTTACCTTACTGATTAAATCCCCAACCGGTTCTGGTCCTTAGCCTGTACAACCAGTCAAGCTTCTCCACCAAGCTTCCTTCAGCCAATCCTAACCGAAACATTTATTGCTCCAAACTACCCAGCCATCTACTTTAGCTAAAGTTGGTAAAGCAACATGCTGAATTGACGCTGAAATGACATTCCTGCGGCTGTCAGAAGCTCAAAATGGATTGTTAATGTAACCAGTACTCACATCCCTTCAACCACTCAATGAAAATCTTCTCTCTCCTATCTCAGGCATTAAATGCAAAGATACTCCCATTCAAAGGCATGCCTGTTCAAGTCATCATTGCAACCTCTTCAAAGACAACGGCTCCTTCATTTGAAGTTCACTATAAATAGCTTCCCTGGAGCATTGAAGAAGGTTGGAGCATTTAAGATCCTTGAGAGTGAGCTGCTTTGAACTACCAACCTGCAAATTCCCTAGTTCAAGGAATTTAATACAAGTCCCCTCTTACACTAGACATCTCTGTAGGACTTATACACTGAGCACCTCAATCAATACTGTAGTGTTCCTTCATTAGACTACTTATGGAACACATTGATTGATTCACACACAACACCCTAGAGAAATCAGCTCAACTTGTGAGCACATCTCTAGAAAACACCAGGTCTTTATTGCAGCATGATCCGTTAGTGGTCACCTTTAGTTTAGCAGCCTTCAATCATTGGCTTGCAACTTGTAATAGGTAGGATCCATTAATAGCAGTGCACTTTCACAAATTCAAGTTCTGACCAAACTTGGTAGAGGACGTAGCAGTTATTTAACATTGTGAACCTCTATTCAAACAACGTGTCATTCTTCTGTGTGTTTGTTTATTTTTGTGTAGTTGTAACTGGTTGATAATCTCTTGACCAGTCACAACCTGTTGACTCTTACTACTGCTTACTTGTTTATCTTACTTGGAAATGAAATTTGTCCTTGTTGCATGAGATTTTAACTTACCGTTTGAAACAACTAACCCTAACCGATTTGTGAAATTCTCTAACTGATACTCCGATGTGCAAACCTTTCACCGGTTAGTCAGAAGGTAACTTAATAGTTTCAAAGGTCAAATGTGTTTTTAGCAAAAAGTTTTAACAGGCTATTCACCCCCCCTCTAGCATGATTCCTACCATTTGGGACCTAACAATTGGTATCAGAGCTTGCAATTTTCGAAAACTATTTTCCAAGCTTAACCGCTTGAATTGCCAATTCCAAGATGGCAGGAAAACTCATGCAAATATGGAACATGGCGACTATTCCCATGTTGAACGAGAAAGAATTTCCAGTATGGAAAAACAGAATCATGCGGTACTTGGACTCAATAGATGATAGGTTAACCACTGTAGTCAGAGATGGTCCCATGACACCCCTAAAAATCAATCTCGCCACTAGAGCACCCAAAACTCCTCTCATGGATCATGCCGATAGATCATCTGAACAAGACTTTGAGGTTTATGAAACTTATGTTCCAAAACCTCATGAAGAGTGGACCGAGGATGACAAGATTTGTGATTCCTTGGACAGAAAAGCTTTACACATATTAACCTCAGGCCTTGATGACAGACTGTACAAACAAGTACAATGCTATGAGACCGCTCAACAAGTGTGGCAAAGTCTACTCAGATATTTTGAAGGAGATCAAGTGGCCAAGGACAACAGACTCTATAAAAGTGTTGCGGAGTTCGAGTCCTTCAAGAAGAACCCAAATGAGACGTTAATGAAAACGTACGATCGTTTCTGCGAGGTGAGTAATTCGTGTGCATCTTTAGGTAGAGTCTACAAAATGAAAGACCTAAACATGAGATTCCTCAACTCTCTTGGAGATTTGTGGCATGTCAAGGTCGCTATTTTGAAAGAATGCCGAGATTTGAACACTACTCATATTCAGAACATTGTGTCTACTTTATTTCTATATGAGGAAGAGCTCAACCGGCTGAGTGGAGTTCAAAAACAGTTAAAAAACTTATCTTTGCCAGCTCAGACCGAGATCTTCCCTGGTTCTTCCATGCTAAATAGCCAATCCACCAATGACTCTCCCTCAATATCTCAGTCTCTACCAGTTCAAGCCAATACCTCATCTAGTATGCCTTTTGTGGAAGAAGATGAATTTGCTGCCTTCGCTAGAAACAATAGAAAGTTCAAGGATTTCAAAAGATCCCAACAGTCCCACAGCAAACACTTTCAACTCAAATCCTCATCATTCCATAGATCTGGAAACTTTCAAAGAAAGGGCCAAACCTCAACCTCAACCGATGGTAAGAATGCCCAAGGTGAGCTTGTGTGTTACAACTGTAGAAAACCCGACCATTTTCCTTCCAAATGTCCTCAACCAAAATATGAATTTTTGAGAAAGAAACCGTTCAAGAAAAACCCTAGATCTAAGAGCTTGGTTGCCGAGGATGGAACCGAAAAGGCTATGCCAGTCTGGTTCGAGACAGATTCTGAAAATGAGGATGCTGACATAGATGAAGATGCTGATGTCAGTTTTGTTGCTATTGATGGAATCGATGACAAACCCATCTCCTTGCAGTCATCTATCTATAGACAACCCAATTCCAATGAATAATCATCTTACAATGACCAAACCCAACCTATGAGATCTCCCTTGACATACTTTGATGATCCTATTCCCAAGGCAGATAACCCCTACAACTTTAAAATCCAAAACATAGGTGGATCTCTCTACGGTCAGTGTAAAACCATGCCCGCTCTCAGACCGCTGATGCAACCGATTCAACAGACCTACCATGCTCAAGCCTTACCGATTTCCTCTCATCAACCGATGCTTGAGCCCCGACCGATTCAATTCTTAAAGACCCTAACCGAGCCAAGTCCTCAACCGATATCATCACTACCTAATTTTGATCCTAACTTTGAACCATCATCCTCAACCTCTCAGCCTACCATTGACCCTATGCCAAATATGTCTAAGTCTGAAATGGCAGAGGTGATGAATGAGCTCTTCTCAGATTTTGAAAAATTAAATGAAGCTCACAAAGTTATGGTTGCTAATTTTAAGAAGATCACAACTGAAAATGACTCTTTAAAAGCTGAAATAAAATTTTTGAAAGAAAGTAAGCTAGAGTCTGATCAGTTGAAGAAAGATAATCAAGGACTCACCGAGAGACTAAATATCTGTGTTAGTCAAGTTACTGATCTTGTGTCAAGAAATAACTCTCTTTAAAAAACTATTGACTCCTTTTCAAAATCCCGAGCTGCTGTGGAGACTATCATACAAGACCAGATGTCTCCTAACAGTGATGTATCATCTGGTATAAGCTTTACCTCCAGCAGCAACGACAATGACAACAAAGACAAACCAGTTACTAAGTCTGTTACTGAGAACTTGATGGGTAAATTTGATGATGCTCAATCCAACCTGCTTAAGAAATGGTTAACTAGACCTTTCAGTGCTGTTCCACACACCTATCCCAAAATTCAGGAACAGATGAAGGCCACAATTGACAAGAACAAGTTCCAATGGACCGAGGTAGCTGATCCTGAGCTAGGACAATATGTCCCACTCAGTGATGGTGACAGCAAAGGTGGAATTAAAATTGCTGGTCATGTTGCAGGTCAGGAAACCTCAACCGGTAAGGTAGCAGTCACCGGTAAGGGTCCGGCCGGTCAGACAACCGTCACCGGTCACCCAACTGGTAAAGGCCCCTCAACCGGCAAAGGCATTCCTAAAAATACGCAACCGGCCAACAAAGGTAAACCCATCACCTTCGTCCCCAAAGGATTTGTTTCTGCTCAATCATTAAACCCCTCTGATGCATTGGCTAAATTGAACATCAGCTCATCTAAGCCCTCACAGCCATCTTCTAACAAATGTACAAACTGTGGTTTTATCGGTCACAAGGCTTATGAATGCCTCTTGAAGCACCTATCTGGACCCACTGAGTCTAAAAGCTCAAGTGGTGGCCAGGTATGGCTGCCAAAGAGGAACTAACTCTTTGGACCCAAAAGAATAAGGGGGACCATAAACTTATTGTTTCATTTCAGGAATGCTTTATGGCCTCAACCGATGCCGGTAAGGACGTTTGGATTATGGACAGTGGATGCTCTAGGCATATGACTGGACATGCCGATCTCCTGATCGATCTTGAAGAAGCATATGGTCCTCCAGTTGTCTTTGGTGACAACGCAAAGGGTAAAATTATTGGTTGTGGATCCATCATAAGAGGTACAGTTACTGTACAGAAGGTATCTTTGGTGGATGGTCTGAAACACAAACTCCTCTCTATATCACAATTCTGTGATAAAGGTATGCATTGTATTTTCAATTCTTCCAACTGCTATGTGAAAAACATTGCTACAGGTGAAACTCTTCTCACTGGATATCGAAAAGGTAATGTTTATGCTATAGATTTAAATAATGTATCGAATGTTACTAATGTTTGTTTTGTAGCTAAGAACATCAGTGAGAATTCCTGGCTATGGCACAAGAGACTCAATCACTTGAATTTCAAATACCTATCCAAGCTGGCTAATAAAAATCTAGTTGCCGGCTTACCTCAAGTGTCTGCTGATCATGGAAGGAAATGCAGAGCCTGTCAGTTAGGAAAACAACATAAAGAATCATTCCATAGCAAGCCCTGCATGTCCACTTCTAGGTGCCTCCAGAGTCTACATATGGATCTATTTGGCCCCACAACAACTGCCAGTTTAGGGGGTAGCAGATATGCTTTGGTTGTTGTAGATGACTTCTCAAGATACACCTGGATGGAAACCTTTGCTTCAAAAGATGATACATATGAAGTTTCCACCAGATTATTCCGTCTACTTCAAACCCAAAAGGAATGTGATATCATCAGTATGAGATCAGATAATGGAATGGAGTTCAAAAATAATGGAATCGTTCAGTACTGTGATGATCACGGAATAGATCATAATTTCTCAGCTGCTGGAACACCGCAATAAAATAGTGTAGTTGAGAGAAAGAACAGAACCTTGATCGAAGCTGGAAAATCAATGATATCCGAAGCAAGGCTTCCCAAGTATTTTTGGGCCAAAACTATTCATACAGCATGCTTCACCCAGAACCGATCATTAGTCAACAAATTTCACAACAAGACCCCTTATGAGCTGTGGTGTGGCAGAATTCCCAACATTGGTTTCTTCAAGATTTTTGGCTGCAAATGCTATGTACTTTACAACAGTAAAGAGCGCCGAGGCAAATTTGATGAAAAAGCTGATGAAGGTATCTTTGTCGGCTACGCCAAGCACAGTAAGGCATTTAGAGTTTTTAATAAACGTTTATTGAAAATTGTTGAATCTGTTCATGTTACTTTTGATGAATTTGATTTGCTAGAGTCTGACAAGGCTCCAAATAGTACTGATAATTCTGGTGTGTTTGAGACAGGTGAATCCAGCAATCAAAATCCCAATCAATCCACCAGTATCAATGCAAATCAACCTCCAGCTCAGCCTTCAGCCTCTAGTGGTGTAACCTGTAGAGATCTAGTTGATGACTCCTTCTTTCCTCAATCGGTTAGACAACCTAATAGTCAAACTCAGTTAACCGATCCACTACCAGCTAGTCCTCATGTTACCATTCCTAATTCACCACCTGAAGCTGAACCAATTTCAAATATCAACTTACCCTTTCCATCTCCACTAATCGATCACCATCAGTCAGCATCACCCTCACCTAACCGATCTCCCCAATCTGTCACACCTCCCTTAGCCGATTCTACTCCTCCAATAGAAACCTTAAGACAAGAATCGGTCAGGCAAGACCTCCCTAGGGAAGTGAGAACAGTTAGAGATCATCCTTTAGAAAATGTGATTGGTGAAGTCTTTGGTCCAAGAATGACTAGAGGCCAGTTAAGGAGCATGAAAGATCAACATGGACTATTTTCCTCTGCTATGGTCTCAAATATATAACCAAAGAAGACTGAAGAAGCACTCGATGACCCCAGCTGGGTAGAAGCTATGCAAGAAGAGCTTAACCAGTTTGACAGATGCAAAGTATGGGAACTAGTGCCTAGACTTAGTGATCAAACAGTGATTGGAACGAAATGGGTTTATAGAAATAAATTGGATGAGTCTGGAAAGATTACAAGAAATAAGGCTAGATTAGTGGCGAAAGGATATAGACAGGAAGAAGGCATAGATTATGAAATGGACGGGAAGGTCTCAACCTTTGCCCCCGTAGCTAGACTAGAAGCCATTAGGTTATTTCTTGCCTATGCAGCCTACAAAGAGTTTAAGCTATATCAAATGGATGGGAAAAGTGCCTTTTTCAATGGGGAACTTCAAGAGCTTGTATATGTAGAACAACTTCCAGGATTCGAAGATTCCAAGAAGCCTAATCATGTCTACAAATTGAATAAAGCTTTGTATGGCCTCAAGCAAGCACCTCGAACATGGTATGAAACTCTCTCCAAATTCCTACTTAGTGAGAAGTTCGAACGAGGTAAAATCGATACCACTTTATTTATTGCAAAGCATAATGGTCATTCATTGTTAGTTCAAATATATGTTGATAACATTATTTTTGATCCACTAACGAAAAATTATGCAAGAGATTTGAGAAACTTATGCAGAGCAAATTTGAGATGAGCATGATGGGTGAGCTAACATTTTTCCTTGGACTTCAAGTCAAGCAAACCCAAGAAGGCATCTTCATCAATCAAGCCAAATACACCAAAGATCTAATCAAGAAATTTGATCTTGATTTTGCTCATCCTCAAAGCACTCCAATGGCCACAAATGTACACCTAGACAAAGATGAGTCCGGTAAGAAAGTAGATATGACACTCTACCGAGGTATGATAGGATCTCTACTTTACTTAACCGCTAGTAGGCCAGATATCATGTTTTCCGTATGTGTATGTGCTAGATTTCAAGCTGACCCTAGAGAATCTCATTTACAAGATGTTAAAAGAATTATTAGATATCTCATGGGAACTGCCAACCTAGGTTTGTGGTATCTAAAAAATTCATCATTTACACTATTTGGCTATTCAGATGCTAATTTTGCAGCTTGTAGGGTCACCAGGAAAAGTACCAGTGGAACTTGTCAATTTCTAGGTAACCGATTGGTCTCCTGATCGTGCAAGAAACAAGCATCAATTTCCACTTCTACGACTGAGGCTGAGTACATAACTGCTGGGAGTTGCTGCTCACAAATTCTCTGGATGAAGCAACAACTAGTAGACTATGAAATCCCCTAAGAAGTGTGTCCTATCTATTGTGATAACACCTCAGCCATTTCAGTCTCCAACAATCCTGTGATACATTCAAAGACTAAGCACATAGACATCAAATACCACTTCCTCAAGGATCACGTTGAAAAGGGTAACATCGTTCTTTTAAAAGTCCATACTGATTATCAATTAGCTGATATTTTGCAAAACCCTTGGACATTAAAAGATTTGAATTCCTTAGGGGAGAACTAGGCATGATTGATATTCGTTAATTTATTGTGCTAACTTTGTTGCATGTGTAAGCTCTCAATTGATCATGGTGGTCCCTCAAATCCTTGCGTTAACCGGTGCCCTTGACCGGTTCATATAACCGGCATGCAAGAATTCCTAAATCGACATCTCTAACCGGTAACCCTAACTGATACTCCTAACCGGTAGAAAATGTCCTTAACCGATGGCCCCTAACCGGTGTAAAGTTATCTCCTAACCGGTCATTACTTTCATCCATGACCGATCATAATCTAACCGGTTACCTCCGTGACTGGTCAAGCCTCAAGCAGTGACGTCAACCGACAGTAAGCCTAACCGATCGTTTCACTTACCTAACCGACGAACTGCTGCCGGATTACTGTTCCCAATTCGTTTTAACCGGCTCGTCCTCACCGATCGGTCACATCAGTCACTTCAACCGCTTCAGCCGCTTTACCCTATCCTGACACATCAGAAAAGTTGTCGCCTATCCTTCCCACTACTGTCCTTTCTGTCCTTTTTGTTGATCAAAATTTTAAAATTTCTGATAAAAAAGGTAACTTCTGTATCATTCCAATTTATCAAAAGGTTATCTTTTTGTTCATTATTGCATTATTGTTTAACTGCTGCACACACGTACCTATTTTCACGCCTCCATATTTAAAATCATGTTCAATATTTTTAAATATCCGTGCAAGTCAGTTGAAACGTTTTTTTTGTCCTTTCATGTTCAAAAACCCCTCCATCTTCTTTCTCTCTCCACTATAAAAGGAAAATCAAAGTCTCCATTTAAACTTTCCGAAAACTCTAAGATTTCTCTCTCTGCAAAAGTTTCAAGCCTTCAAGCAAATAGATCAACATCGTTATTCTCTTGTTCTTCATCCTTAAAGCTTTTCTGGTAAAGTCTTTCTAAAATCTTTAATACTTTAAATGTGAAGAACACGAACACCTTTCAAGTTATGAAATCACTCTTATTTCTCTATTCTTGAAACTTGTTCTAACTTAGAATGTTTTGATCTTTGATTCTTGACTCTTTAAACAGATGGCTCCCAAACCAACCAAGAAAGACATTTTCGGAGGTTACATTCTCCCAAGCTTCTTCAAATCTGAAGAGGGAAAGCTTCTGCAAACCATGTTGACTGCTGCTGGACTGTTACCATTCTTGATGCCAGAGGGAAACGATGACATCATGTTTGAGCTAGTGAATGAGCTCTTCAACAATGGAGAACTGGATGAGAATTTGAAGATCGGTGATGTATCCCATATTTCCTCATCGGTTGGTGGTGTTCCTGTTATACTCTCCCCATCCTCCATTGCCGATGCCTTCCATACCGTTCCCTCAACCGGTTCATCTTCCATCACTTCCAAAGACATGGAGTTAGCTTGGGCAAGTGTTCGAGGTACTGATCCCTTCGTTACTGGTGAAGGAAACAAGAAGGCTGACCTAGATGCTGTTCATTACGCTCTAGCCGAGGTGATTGACCGATGCATTATATGCCGGTCTGGTTCCCATCATTGTATTACTATGATACAATGGGAAGCCATTGCAGCTGTGATACTTCAAAGGAACTTCAATTGGTGCTCTTTCATCTATAGAGTGATCCTGATAGCTTTTAAAAGGTTCAAGAAGGAGAAGCATCTGACTAGAATGAACAAAGCCAAGCCTTGTCACTATCTTCTCCTCAGTCGCATTCTTATGAGAATCCCTTCCATCTTTGCCATATCAGGAAATCAGCCATCTGTTCCTAAATCCTTTGTCAAATCATTTGACAAAGCTGATTCTGCCCGGATTCTCAAAGAAGCCAAACCTATGGCTGCTATTGCTCCCTCATCCGAAGCTCAACCGGCCAAGAAGAAACCTTCTCAGCCGAAGAAAAAGAAGGCAATCGATGCCCCCAAACCGGTATCTGATCAACCCAAACCTCCTCAACCGATTCCATCACCGGCCAAAAGAAAATCTCCTGATCATGATGATAATGAACCAATCTCAACCATTATCCGACCTAGAAAGACAGCGAGAAAATCAGCCAAACCTCCTACTCCTCCAACCTCCTCAAAATCAAAATCAATCCCAAAAACCCCTTTCCAAATTGCTAAGGAAAATTCTGAAAGAAGGAAGAGGATTGAGGCAGATATCACTTCATTCATACCGTTCATTCCAAATCGGCTACTCAGTCATAATACCCTGACCGATGATATTCCCATTACCAATCATGCATCCAACCCCTCTTACCGACGTTGCCAACCGATTAGAGATCCCACATTCCATATTTTCCACAATAACCCTTGGTCCTTCAACCCTCAGTCTGCTCCCTCACCAAATTGGGTATATCCCATTGATCATTTGCCACCGTTCATTTGGAAACTTCTTCAGTTCCACGAGATCAACAAGTCATCCGTACCGGTTGGTAATCTCCAAGACTACATTGATTTTGGCAACCGACATGAAGAGAAGGGAATTTACTTCAGCCGACCATGCAAACTCAGAGATTATGACATTACTTCTTCTCGGCTCAGTCTCATCAAAGTTTACAACAAATTCTTTGATCAGCTTTCTCTCAAATGGAATGTTGTATACTTGGCTCAGGATAGATTGAGACAGGACATGATGATCCAATCAGTTTGGGCAGATTTTGCCATTCTCTATGGAGCCAGAGATACTTTGATTCAGACTGACCTCTATCAGTCTGGCAGGTATGAGATGGAGTTTGACTCTCTACCCAACTTTGATTATGAGCCTGTCTGTCTTGGCCCTAGGAAGAATCAGTTGATTAGGAATGTAATGGATGTACTAGACAATCTCTTGGACATGGATGATGAACTTAAGGTGTCTGGAAACATATCTCTAGCCGATTTCTTTTCTGCCGTTCAGTCCAACACGACCAAATGGCCAACCGTCACTGATGCTGAGATTGATGAAATGTTTGAAGATGATGGGAAAGAGGAGGATAATGAGCAATCTGATGATATTGCTAAGTCTAATTCCATTTCTAGTTCGAGCTCAGAGGATGATGATAAACCAAGCCGAATGGAGAGTGCTAAACAGATATTCACTACTCCTGAACCGATGGCAACGGTTAGGAACATAGGAGGAGGCCTCACCGACACATCACCGGTTACCATCCTGGGAGGAGGCATTGCTGCCCAACCGATTGATAACCAACTGATGGTCTCTCTACCGGTCTCTACCCCTCCAACGGATGTATCTACTGAACTGGTTGGAGAACCTCAACCTATAGATGCTGATGACATTGAATTGCAACAAGCTTTGGCCGCTAGCTTGATTGATATTGAGAGAAACCAATTGATGGTGAGAGCTGAAGCTATGGCCACTGCTCAAGCGGTTCAAGCCTCTCTTTTGGACAGTCAAGCCAGAGAAATTCAAGCTTTGCTCTCCAGTCCACGAGTTGAGGAGGAGAAACAATCCAAGCCTTCTATTGATGATGAAGATGAATCTGATTTCTTTGAAGAGGAAGAAATTTCTGATGAAGATGTTGCCTACAACCGTATGGACCCTGCTGTTCCACCGGTCTACATTGATCCTTGCCTTTATCAGAAGATTTATTTTCCCCGTTGAATTATTATACCACAAAGTCTTCTATCCCACAATTAGATCATGGGGTACCACTCTTTGACATTCATGAAAAGATTTCAAGCCATGCTGATATCCAGTCAATTCCCATTCATCCACCTTATGATGACGATTTACCTCCTGTTGATACACCTCCCCATCTCACCATAACCAAAGGTCCTGGAGAAACAAGCTATAAGTGCCAGAAAATTCATGTACTTAAGCTCCGTAAATGGCTTGCACCTCCCAAGGGCCAACAAATAAAGCCCTTCAAAGCCGATCAACAACTTGTCACAAGCTTTCCTCCCAAACTGACGCCAAAATACTCTCCTTCTATTTCTCAAAGGCTTCCTAACATTAGAATTCAAGGATAAGTTACACATATTGCCCCTCGACCGATTGAAAGCACTATCTCAACCGGCAACATGTTTATAAGGTATCTCTCCATCAATAACCGTATCTCTCAAGTACTGGATATGAGAATTTTGCACTGGTCTTCTGATGTTACCCATATGGTTGGGTTGTTACCAAATGTGCCAAGGTTATCAATTATGAGGAATGTTCGTGCTAGGCCTTGGAGCAACATACGTCATGCCTCTATCCTTTTACTTGCTTTAAGGGTGATCCCTTTAATTAAGCTAAGGCAAGCTGCTATATCAATGGCTCCTATTGCTGCTGACTTGATAGCCTATGCTTTTGATGAAGCCTATGATATTCAAAGTGCCATTGCACTTAGCCTGGAAACTGATGTGGCAGTCTCTCCTGACCCCAATGAATTCCTTGCATCGGTCATTCATTCTGATGCTTCCTCAGAATTGGTAGATGAGGAGATTGTTATTTCTCCAACCGGTCAGGTATCTAGGACCGATCAGCCTCAAGTCACTTCCCTTACAGATCCTTCGACTGATTCCTCTACCGGTTCCCTAATTTCCTCTCTTGTCGGTCACTTAACCATTCTCTCTGCTCATCTCACCGAGAAGCTTCTTACCGATCACTCTACCGGTCCCTCTACACCTCCAACTGATCAATCACTTGCCATTCAAATATTTGCTCCTCTACCGGTCCAAGGCTTATCAGTTGCTACTATCCCCCCAACCGGTCCTCTAGCTATCTCTGTCAGCTCCTCAACCGATGACTCCTCAACCGACAGTGATGCCATCGCCGATACTAATCCTTCTCCAGATAATCCTCAACCGATCTCTGAGGATGAGCTTAACCGTCCAGTGGTTGTAAGAGACCTCTGTGAATTGTATGATGCCCTGGTTGCTAGCATGGTTAAGTCCAATCAGGAGGAGGAGGAAAAGAGGTTAGAGAGAATGGAGCATGGGTATGCAAAGGATTTGGCCAATTATGTTGCTGATCTTCAAGACAAGGATGCCAAGATCACTGACCTTGCCTCCCAGCTCAGTGCAGCAAACCAGTCTCAGCAAGAACTTCTCAATCTTGCACAAGCCACTCAAGCCGATCTTAAGATTGCAACTGATGAGATCAAGAAGCTAAATCACAAGCTTAAAGAGGCTGAGCAAAAGCTAACCGATCAAGCCTCATTGTTCAGAAAGACCAACACCGAAAGGATTAAGCTGAAATCTGAAAATGAAGTGCTCAAGAAAATGCTTGCCGATCGTGAATCTGAGAGGTCAGCTAGGAAGAAAAGGAAGAGAGAATAAAAGGAAGAAAAGAGAGCAGCTGCAAAGAAATCAAGGCCCAAACTGGTTACCTCATCGGCTACACCAGCAGATCCCAAAGAGAAGCCTCCGACCGATGATCCTGCTGCCCCAGTTTGAGAATGTAACTGATGATGATTATGTCTTTCAAAACTTTCCCTAACCGGTTGCTGCCCTATCAATGAGATTTTCTTAAACTCTAATTTTTATTGCATTGAATGATTTGATTTTCGAATTTCCTTTGAATAATTTTGAATGATCCAACTGCTACTAACCGTCTCATTTTGCAAGTCTACTCATTCAAAATTCCTTTCATTTTACTTTGTTTTTTTCTATCAAGCTTTCACTCTGTTTGTAAGCTTGCTTAGGTTACATCAAGTAGTCACTTGGCTTAGGGAATGACATAATTAAAAGATAAATACTTAGTCATTTTTTTACTGAGTCAAGATGATGCTAACCTAGGATGATTGGACTTAAGCAATTAGGAGGAGATTGTTAGTCAAATATATGTTTAGATTAAGAATTGCTTAATCCCAATCACAACAAGCATTAATGTGGACCCCTAAAATTAATTAGATCAAATAGATTTTTTCTCTGTATGATAGGATCCCTCAGTGCTAGTGCCAGTGTTTTAATATGTAATTTTCTCAAGACATGAAGACTTGAAAGCCTGAAGATTTTCCCCATTAGTTTGTGAGTTACTTGTTATAGGATCTTCCCTTAACCGGTTGACCCCTCAACCGGTCAGAGGTCCTTGACTGGTCAGGCAGTCCTTAACCGATCAACCAAAGCCCTTGCCTTACTGATTAAATCCCCAACCGGTTCTGGTCCTTAGCCTGTACAACCAGTCAAGCTTCTCCACCAAGCTTCCTTTAGCCAATCCTAACCGAAACATTTATTGCTCCCAACTACCCAGCCATCTACTTTAGCTAAAGTTGGTAAAGCAGCATGCTGAATTGACGCTGAAGTGACATTCCTGCGCTTCTCCACCAAGCTTCCTTTAGCCAATCCTAACCGAAACATTTATTGCTCCCAACTACCCAGACATCTACTTTAGCTAAAGTTGGTAAAGCAGCATGCTGAATTGACGCTGAAGTGACATTCCTGCGGCTGTCAGAAGCTCAAAATGGATTGTCAATGTAACCAGTACTCACATCCCTTCAACCACTCAATGAAAATCTTCTCTCTCCTATCTCAGGCATTAAATGCAAAGATACTCCCATTCAAAGGCATGCCTGTTCAAGTCATTATTGCAACCTCTTCAAAGACAATGGCTCCTTCATTTGAAGTTCACTATAAATAGCTTCCCTGGAGCATTGAAGAAGGTTGGTGCATTTAAGATCCTTGAGAGTGAGCTGCTTTTAACTACCAACCTGCAAATTCCCTAGTTCAAGGAATTCAATACAAGTCCCCTCTTACACTAGACATCTCTGTAGGACTTATACACTGAGCACCTCAATCAATACTGTAGTGTTCCTTCATTAGACTACTTATGGAACACATTGATTGATTCACACACAACACCCTAGAGAAATTAGCTCAACTTGTGAGCACATCTCTAGAAAACACCAGGTATTTATTGTAGCACGATCCGTTAGTGGTCACCTTTAGTTTAGCAGCCTTCAATCATTGGCTTGCAACTTGTAATAGGTAGGATCCATTAATAGCAGTGCACTTTCACAAATCCAATTTCTAACCAAACTTGGTAGAGGACGTAGCAGTTATTTAACAATGTGAACCTCTTCAAACAACGTGTCATTCTTCTGTGTGTTTGTTTATTTTTGTGTAGTTGTAACTGGTTGATAATCTCTTGACAAGTCACAACCTGTTGACTCTTACTACTGCTTACTTGTTTATCTTACTTGGAAATGAAATTTGTCCTTGTTGCATGAGATTTTAACTTACCGTTTGAAACAAATAACCCTAACCGATTTGTGAAAATCTCTAACTGATACTCCGCTGTGCAAACCTTTCACCGGTTAGTCAGAAGGTAACTTAATAGTTTCAAAGGTCAAATGTGTTTTTAGCAAAAAGTTTTAACAGGCTATTCACCCCCCCTCTAGCCTGATTCCTACCATTTGGGACCTAACAACAAGACTGTAGTGCAATCTTATCCACGTGGATAGCCCTGCTGGTCAATATTTTTTACAGTTTCTAGTTTAGTCACTGTAATTTCCAGAAAGTTAATTGGATTTACAGGACTTAACTGGAATTGTAACTGGAAGCAGAAAATGAAGGAATTGAGTGGATTTTTGGCATCCATATTTTGTCCTCTCTTTCCCTAGACTTTGGTTAGTGGTCATAATTGATGAATCCACTTAACCAAGACATCCCGGGGGTACATTAGGACTTGAAAATATACCATTTTCAAAGGGGAAGGGGGTTTGATATGAAAGTAAATTTGAACAAAGGGATAGGTCAAGATGTATCAACTTTTAGAGGAAGATCTCTAAGGTGGTCATAAGATGACCATCCTTGAGATCTATACTCAAGTGTATCTCCTACATCTTGTGTGACCTATTTTATAAATCTAGATGATTTTCATCCAAGGAAAGTGTTCCAAGGTGAGCATCTTAGACTAGGGGGGATTTGCAAGGAAGTAAATGATGTGGACCATTTGAAATGATCATCTATGGAGATTGACTCCAAGATGACCATATTTAGGTCAATAAAACAAGTAAAGCCTAGAAATGTAAAGAAGCATGAGATTAGAAAATATGGACCATTTGAAGTGGTCATCCATGGAGATGAACTCCAAGATGACCATCTTCTAGGTCAAGTGAGCAAGTACCAAATAATGTAAAAAGGGGAGTGGGGAATAACATAAAAGTAAAGGAAGATGTGAATCACCTTAGAAGATCATCCATGGAAATGGATTCCATGGAGATCCTCTTGGATCCTTGGGACAAGAGAGGAAGGGGATGAGCAAGTAAGTAAATAAACAAGGCTACATTATTTATATATGAAATGTATGCATGAATGAAGGAGATTTGAGTAAGGGAGGTGAGGGTTTACCAATGTTTCTTGGGTTGTAGTTTAGGGTTTGAGAGATTTCAAGGCTTAGGAGTGGTTTGAGATGGATTTGAGGTTGGATTTGGTGTTGGATTTTGAATTGTGAAGGTATGAATGGCTATTTGGAAATGGATTTTGACAGCATAACAGTAGGTTTTCGTATTTTTTGGGTTTTTTTTGTCTTGTTAAACTGAGGGAGAAGGGCTGTATTTATAGGTTGTCTGGATGACAATCTTATCCGCGTGGACAAGATTGTAGGTACAATCTCATCCGCACAGATGACCCCAGCAGCGTGCCTGATCCTGTGCAGAAAGCAGTTTTGGCATTTTGCTCTTGGTCAATATTTCCTTTTATTGGAAATGACAAATTTCCAGCGAGGTATTTGTCCATTTTTTTATTCCTAAGAGGTCCTTCCTCATTCAAATTGTCAAAATAATGTCCAAAATTCCCCTAAATGATCATAAATCATTAATTTGGGCTGACGAAACATTAACGACCCAGATTGGGATACTTATAGTAGCCCCTCGGCGACGGTACTTTCAGGGGAAGTGGGGTCGTCAACAAAGTGAGGATCCCAATTTGGTAACACCCAGATGGGCGAGGAGGTGACCGAGGCGGTCGGATGGCTGGACCCTTAACGAAAGGATTCCTACGTATCCCGAGTGGGAATCAAGCCGGTCGTAGTTCAGGTCTTGCGGGGGGAAAGGAGCGATCAAACGAATGGACTTCCCATAGCATTTTCGTTGTCGAAGTCAGACTCGACTAACGAAAGCATTGTCGAAGACTGACTCGACTTAGCGGAAGCGTTGCCGAAGACAGACTCAACTTAGCGGAGGCGTTATCGAAGACAGGCTTGACTTAGCGGAAGCGTTGTCGAAGAATGACTCGACTTAGCGGAGGCATTGTCGAAGATTGACTCGACTTAGCGGAGGCATTGTCGAAGACAAACTCGACTTAGCGGAAGAGTTGTCGAAGACTGACTCGACTTAGCGGAGGCGTTATCGAAGACAGACTCGACTTAGCGAAAGCGTTGCCGAAGATAGACTCGACTTAGCGGAAGCGTTGCTGAAGACTGAATCGACTTAGCGGAGGCATTGTCGAAGACAGACTCGACTTAGCGGGAGCGTTGCCGAAGACTGACTCAACTTAGCGGAGGCATTTTCGCTGGGGAAGATTCGGGCTTACGATAATTGCTGGGGTTTATCTGTTGGGGATATGCGTTCTTGGTACGGGCTTACAATGATGGCCGGGGTTTGAAAACGAGGAAGGGAATAGGCTTCCGTTAGGTTTTCGTTAAAGGACGGGCTTACGATGACGGCCGGGGTTGAAAACGAGGAAGGGAATGTACTTCCTTAGGTTTTCGTTAAAAGAACGGGCTTACGATGGCGGTCGGGGTTGAAAACGAGGAAGGGAATGGGATTCCGTTAGGTTTTCGTTAAAGGACGGGCTTTCGATGACGGTCGGGGTTGAAAATGAGGAAGGGAATGGACTTCTGTTAGGTTTTTGTTAAAGTACGGTCTTACTATGACAGCCGGGGTTGAAAACGAGGAAGGGAATGGACTTCCGTTAGGTTTTCGTTAAAGGACGGGCTTATGATGACGGCCGGGGTTGAAAACGAGGAAGGGAATGGACTTCCGTTAGGTTTTCGTTAAAGGACGGGCTTACGATGATGGCCGGGGTTGAAAACGAGGAAGGGAATGGGCTTCCGTTAAGTTTTCATTAAAAAAATGGGCTTACGATGGTGGCCGGGGTTGAAAACGAGGAAGGGAATGAGCTTCCGTTAAGTTTTCGTTAAAGGACGGGCTTACAATGACGGTCGGGGTTGAAAACGAGGAAGGGAATGGACTTTCGTTAAGTTTTCGTCAAAGGACGGGCTTATGATGACGGCTGGGGTTAAAAATGAGGAAGGGAATGGGCTTCCGTTAAGTTTTCGTTAAAGGACGGGCTTACGATGACGGTCGGGGTTGAAAACGAGAAAGGAAATGGGCTTCTGTTAGGTTTTCGTTAAAGGACGGGCTTACGATGATGGCCGGGGTTGAAAATGAGGAAGGGAATGGACTTCGGTTAGGTTTTCGTTAAAGGACGGGCTTATGATGACGGCCGAGGTTGAAAACGAGGAACGAAATGGACTTCCGTTAGGTTTTCGTTAAACTGGGGTCTGGATGCAGAGGACCAGAAATTAAAGGGGCAAAACAGGGATTTCGCCCTGCAATCTTGTCCGCGTGGACCAGATTTGCAGGGCGCCTGGTTTAAAAAGAATAGACAGTCATGTCTGTCTTCTCAATTTTCCAAGCAGTCAGCCGAGAGAGAAACGAGAGAGAAGAGATAGAAACCTCCATTGTTGTCCGATTTTTTCGCGAAATCCTTCAAAATCAAGGCTATGGAGCAAAGAGGAGGAGCTCGTGGACTCCGCCGAGGTCGGGTGAGTCGGGAGGTGCTATTTTTAAAATGTCCAGTAGTGTGACAATATTTGCACACTTTAGCAGTGTCAGAAGAGTCAGAAATGCAAACATTTTTATCAGAACCACGTTCTTTAACAAAACACGTTTCACATTCATCAATATTCAAAGTAGAAGCAATACTATTTAAAGATTCTTGAAACCAATACCTGCCTTGAGAGGGTTACTCAAATTGAGGATCTCATCCAGTTTGGAAGATCCTATGTTGAGTTTCTTAAATGTGATCTCGGTAAGAGACAATTTGGCCTTGACATTATCCAACATGGCATCCTTCTTGGTGAGTTGGACCTCCAACTTAGTCAAGCTTTCCTTCAGCTCATGATTTTACTTGGTTAAGAATGTCACCTTCCTGTTCTCCTTTTTCCATTCCACAAGAAGTTCATCGTAGAGATTCTTCAACCCATCTACGAGCTCATCCTTGTTTAGCTCATCCTCTTGAGAGTTTCCTGTATCAAGGCCAGTTGAATCGATGAAGCAAATAGCATTAGAAAAACTGAAGTGGTTATTCCTGGTGAGTGTGGTCTCAGGTGTTATCAGAGATTCGGTAATACTAGTGATAGCACTTCCAGTATCCATGTCACATACAGTTGTAAGTACCCAAATCTGGCTCATGCCTTCCGGTTAATTTTCCCGACAATTTCGGTAAGTTTTCCGGTAATTCCCCAGACCTTCCCAGCGTTCCGGAAACATTCCGGAACTGTTTTTTATTAAATAAGGGCTAAAGAGGATCCTTCCTAATTAAGAAACACGTTTTTCTTAATTAGGAAGGAGGGTTCTAGAATTTGCCACCTTGCATGGTTCTAGAAATGCTGAGTCACAATGGATAATGCCGCACGGCTGCATTAGCTCGCTGTCCCTAGCCGCACGGCTTCATTAGCCTTATCCAGACTGCCTATAAATAGAGCCCTCCTCTACCCATTTCAACACACACAATCCATAGCAAGTCACCTACAAACACTCCAAAGACGTGAAGAATATTGGTGCAAGCTCAAGAAGGTGAAGAAGGAAGGCTAAGAAGCTACCTCCCTCCTCCTTGAAGACCCAAGACCAACCTCTCCTCCTAGCTCCGTTCGAAGAAGCAAATGAAGCAATTGGTAACCTCGCACGCCCTAACCTTGCTTTTAATTGATATACTTGCTCATTGCATTCATATATCTTGCTTGGGACTTGGCATTTATTCATAAAGATCACATCTTTATCACCCCCTTTCCCTTTTGCATGCATTAAGACCTCATTTGTCATAAAAATGTAGTCTTTTTCATAAAGGTGCATCCTTTGCACCTAAAACCCCCATTTTCAAATAAAAATGTCATCTTCATGCATCCTTTGCATATAAAAATCAAATCTTTTTTAATCAAAATGCATCATTTGCATCCAAAATCCCTTGTTCAAGCATCATTTGCTTTAAAGACCATGTACTAGCATCATATGCTTTTCAAAATGCAATCTTTATGCATCATTTGCATAATGAATGCCAATTTCTTCAACGAAGTTCATCATTTGCATAAAAATCAAATCTTTATGCATCATTTGCAATAAAGATTATTTCTTTAAACTAAGTGCATCATTTGCAACCCAAAAATGTCATCTTTTCATTAAAGATTCATTTTTTACATACATTTCCATTAACAACCTAGGAACGGACCGGTGTAAAAGATCCTATCTTTACATCGTTCCTTCCATTAAAGGTTCACGATTTCTTTGGAAAGGGATAACCTTGAACCCTATATCTCCGATTATCGCTTAAGAAAGAGTATGAAGCCTCTATACGAGCTCGACCGTCTTAAAGCGTAGGATTGATGGGCTAAGGACCCTCCTTTTCTAAAGAACCTCATCTTTGACCAAAAGAGAGTCATTCTCTCGATCACGCAAGTCCCGAGGGTCCCGAGGTTAAAATGCGATGATCACAAGTCATAAGATGAGGACAGGATCATAATCCCAAATACATAAAATTCCAAGGAATCCCGAGCGACAACCAACAAATGGTTTGTACGTCCGGAAGACAACTTGGGACATTCCCCCGTTTTTTTCTCAAACACATGCACACAAGAAAGCACGCAAGCAAGCACGATTACTGAAATCTTGGGAGACTTGCTCCGGCAAGGCACTTTGGGTGAACGCCAAACGTTCTTCCCAAGGGGTAACTTAACCTCCGAACCCAAGTAAAAACCTTTTTTTCAAAGTTTTGAGGTAATCAAAATGGCGTGGCGACTCCGTTTTTCAAATAACTCGGATGTCTTCAAACTCGCGTGAATCCAACAAATTTGGGCACACATTCACAGTTTGGCGACTCCGCTGGGGAAGATCCCAAAGGAGAAAAGCTTTTATTTTCAAAACAAAAAAAATCGATACTCGGTATATAGGTGGAAACCACTTACCCTTCCTGTACACTCCCTGATGTGGGAGTTGGGATAACCGGTGGTTTAACAATCCACGTACCAGTATCCCTTTTCGAAAATTTTTTTTTTGAAAAAATAAAATAAAAGAAAGCTTTTCCCTTTGAGCGGGTTAGACTCCCGTCGCCGATTTCATTAATCATGCTTGCTTTCTTTACCATGCATTGCATCATTTGCATCTTGGAATCTGTGCATACTTTGAAACGGGAAACAACCCGAAAAATAGCAAAAGGAGTGGAACCTGGAAAATTGATCCATGCAGTCGTACGGCTCAATCCTCATTGGATTCGACCGGCGACCTCGGTGGCAATTCCACCGGGAAAAATCATGGTTAATCGCGGTCCTAGCAGCTTGGGGCTACTCGGCTCCATGATTTGGCCAGGGCTCCCAGAGAAAATTTATGTGCTTATGTGTTGCATTCTCCCGTCCCGAAAATCATTCCTTTAAAACACATTTCTGAAAATCTCTGTTTTAACTCAAAAAGGAACATTTTTAGGAGACCGCACACTACGCGCACTCGATATATCCCGTACACTTTGCACGCACGTCCTTCAAACCCGAGGGTGGTTCCAAGCTGCGCAGTCACGGACAGCCTTTACGATGCTCCGGGCGCGCACGGAATCATCCCAACCTCCCCATGGCAGCCGGTGTCGACCAATGCACACCCGTGTTACACGTTTCAAAACCGTGACTTTTGGTTGGTTTTTGGTCTAGTCCGTGTCATATAGCCCAGTTGCATACCCTCGTAAAGGTCAAGCCTTAGTTCATAACGGAAGAAGAACTCGCCAAAATTCCGACAAGGAAAAATTGGCGAGATCTCGACTCCGACATTAACTATTGACCTTGACCTCGCACTAATGCGTAAGAGTCAAGACCGAGTCTTTGCCAACAAATCGGAAGATCTTTCGCTCAAGCGAAGCTCTGCCAAAATTCCGACAAGGAAAGATTGGCAATATCTTGACCCGACATTGACTTCGATTCTAACTCACGCCCGACGTATGCAACGAAGTTCAATGTGACACTGTGTCATCCGGCTTTTGCCGCCCGACCCATGCCTATTATCTTCTCGGACATTACCGAAAGTCAAAACGTCATTCGCTCAAGCGAAATTCTGCCAAAATTCTATCAAGGCAGAAAGACGAGACTTTCCCAGTATTGCCTTGACTATAATCCGCATCGCTCGTGCGTTGAAAGGTCCTATGACCCGCTAGACCCGATAGGAGCGTTCTTTACTCTCGGTCGGTGGGATCCGCGTGCCCTATAGGACCCTCGCCCGGGGCTGTCCACCACGGGAGGTCGAAATACGAGAGTGGAATACGAGGGGCTTATAGACGTAGTGACGGAACCCACTGATCCAGGATCTAGAGTAGTTGCGAAAAAAGAAGGGCAAACCCCCCTTTTCCAACCAAATAGGAATTAATAAAAGACATGATTTTAAGTAAACTTGAACAATTAATGTAATCATAATTGCATTTTCCTATCTCTGATATCCCTAATCGAGACCTCCTCGGTCCGATTTCCGATCTTCCATCTCCCGACCTTTCATGGTCAAATCCCTAATCGTGACCTCCTTGGTCCGATCTTCGATTTTCCATCTCGACCCTTCCGTGATCAAATCCCTAATCGCGACCTCCTCGGTCCGATCTCCAATTTTCTATCTCGACCTTTCGCGGTCAAATCCCTAATCGCGACCTCCTCGGTCCGATCTCCAATTTTCTATCTCGACCTTTCGCGGTCAAATGCAATCCCGACCTTTCACGGTCAAGTCTCCAATCAAAGACCCTCACGGTCCAATTTTCAATCTTGACCTTTCAAGGTCTCATCTTTTTTGATCAATTAGGATTAGGAGAAAATGTGTTTTGAGCAAAATTTAAGCGATAAGTGCATGAGCCTTCAGCCTAAACACTTACCTCCAAGTCTAAATCTTACCTACCTTACCTATCTCCGAGCCTAACCCTTGCCTGTCCCTTTCCCGCAGCGAGAAAGAAGTGGGCTAGAATACTGGGTCAGCGGCTTTTCAGAAAACCTTAGGTTCAGACAGTTCATCAGCTCAGAGAGTCAGAATGGCAGATTTGGACGAGAAACGGTGAGGGTGCGGGAAATCGGATGGTTAGGAAGGAAGAGTTAGTCTGGCTTTGGAAAGCGCCCATAAGGTTCATCGGGAACAGCAAGCCATGCTCATTGACGCACTCCGTCGTCATGGAGTTCAGTCACGGTTGAGTCGAACGGTTCTCTGGTGGTAGTCGAAGATGAGACTTTGGAAACGGTGATTTCGGTCCCTTCATCCTATGACCAAGACCCCGCCTATAACCAATACCTTCCTCCATCCACATACGATCCCTTGCCAAGGACCACTCCTCCTCGGTCCTTTCCAACATCCCGGCTCATCCGGGCTCCATCGCCCTCGGCTCCTCGGAACGGATTGGGCTTCACCTCACTGTTCCTCGGTTTCGGCAATACACGCCGGTTTACGCTCCGGCTTCGCATAATCAATTTGAGTTATGTGGCTATGTTCGAAGCCCCTACACCCACCTCGAGTGCGATCATGAGTTGCCAAAGGATGATTCAAGTTTCCAGCTGTCACCTACCAGACTTAATGAATTCAGTCGTCAGTTTGCTACTGTGTTTCCCTCCGCCGATAAAAGTCCTATTGCGATTTCCAATAACTCGAGAGTCCCCGTTGACCCCCATGTGGCAATATTGATGGAACAAGTGAAACAAATGCAAGAGAAGTTTGACTTCATGATGAGTATCAATACTCCCTTGACCCCAGGACGTCGAACCAAGCAAGGAAATGACTCCACCAAGCATGACCCAATGCCACCAAAGACCAAAGACAACCGTACCCATGTCGGCACAGGTTCCTCACAAAGGAAAGAGTGTCGTAGCCTCCTTGACCAAATCCAACAGTGGAACCAACTGGACAATGGAACTCCGAGTCTTGAGAACAATAATGTCTCCCGAAAACTCCGCAATACGGATATGCCTTTAAGCAAGATTACGGAAGAGGCGATGAAAGAAAAGGCGATAAAGCCATTGGAGAATTGGAAGCCCGGGAACCCCGGTATTCGGTTGGATGAGTCCAAGCACTGTCTTTTCCATCAATACCTGGGCACAACAACGATGATTGCACCTATTTGAGGCATGAGATCCAAGTTGATAGAAAATGGGAAGCTCGAGAACCTCCATGGGCCAAAAACGAAAGCTATGGTAAGAGGTCGATTCGGGATGTGCAAGGTCGAAACGTCGGTCGATGATTTCGGGATGCCCATGAGCAAAGTTTTCGATGATTTGGTGAAACGAGGCCTTCTCACACCTCTCGAGAATTATAAGCCAAGAAACCCCAGTAGAGTTGACAGGACCAAGTTCTGCGAGTACCACAAGCATTTTGGGCATGTGACAGACAAGTGTGTGGATGCGAAGAAAGAAATTCGGTGGGCGATCTACGAAGGAAAGCTCAAGTTACTGGGTCCAACCAGCGAAGAGTAGCTAGACTAGGGTCTACTTATCCTTAAGCAAGATTAAAAAAAAAAAGAAAAATAGTCTCTCAGTCAACCTTCGTAGGTTCTAGTACTTTTCTCTTTCAAATCAAGTCCTCCATGGACATTGTAATTAATCTTCAATTTTCTATAAAAGAGTCTTCTTCTTTTCTTGCTAGACTTAAGACATTATTTGCACACCTACATTACATTTAATGAAATGGTTTTATTTTATATGATCATTTGCATTGCTCAACAAATAATCTCTTGAAATAATTCACGTTCCGATTAATCAGTGTGAGAAAGTCGACTAATGCCATCAAGCCATACACTTTCCTTACCCCACAAAAGACCTCCATCAAGCCATACACTTTCCCAATCATGCCCCCCACCTTCATCTTGACCAAGTCAACAACGGCGGCAACATCAAGGGACAACAAAAGGCCACTCAGCTTCGAAAGATTGACCCCGTGTCGACAACGACATAGGAGCTTGACTCAGACCTCAAGGGTATCAAGAATGTTCAAGCAGGGGCTCGCCTTGGCCCTCAGGTGCTTCAAAAAAAAAAATGTAGTGCAAAAAGAGTAATACCCAGCTAGGCTGAAAATCCCAAAAAAAGGGCAGTCTAGGCAAAAAACAGGGTTGCACATAAAAAAAAAGAAGGAAAAAATCTTAGTGCAAAAAGAGTAATGCCCAGCTAGGCTGAAAATCCCAAAAAAAGGGCGGTCTAGGCAAAAAACAGGGTTGCACATAAAAATAAAAGAAAAAAAATGAGGCCAAGGACCCAGCACCGCCCATCAAAAGCTTGACGGACAGGCAAAATCAAAGCTCGAAGAACAAAAGTTGTCGATAACAATGGGGCGGCCGAAGCAAAGCCAGAGCCTGTAGGCACGTGCAAATCCTTTCTTCCCCAATGAAAGAGGAAGCAATCAGAAGCAGTCGTCCAAAAATGACTTGGTCAAGGAATCATCCCGAGGCCCAAGCCTCACCATCCAATCTTTTCATCCGAGCCTTTTCACTAAAGGAACCACAAATCCCAAAGCCCAAACACAGTCCGGCCAAGGCCGAACTACGGCGACCTGAGCTCCTCACAATGAGGGGAACGTAGGCAACCAGCAATGGTCCGGTCATAAACATATCTAAATTCCTGAAAACCCGGTCTTATCAAATGACCTCTCCCATAAGCACAGTCAAATCCCAGAAAATCCGGTCTCATCGGATAACCTCTCCCATAGACACAGTCAGATCCCAGAAAACCCGGACTCATCAATGACCTCCCTATACACAAAACTTTCTTGATCCGCGGCACTGGTTGACTTTCTCCTCATGATTAATCAGAATGTTTGTTCATATCGAGATTAGTGGTTGAATAACCCGAACATCAATAAAGGGTTTTAAGCAATCTTGTGATCATTGTAAACACTGATTTTCTGTCAGCAGGGGCTTCCATATACTTTTACAAACCCTTCTACGCTTATACTCTCTCAAAAGAGTCAAACCCAGAGCGAGTTCCGTGCCTACGTCGAAATAAGGCCATCAAAATAACACAAAATCGGGATCTATTCCCATCTTTCGAAAAATATGCCCCTGCATGTATAAATTTCTAAGAATCTTTTCTTTCACATCTTCTTAAGGTTGACTGATTGACTAAAAAAAAAAAAAAAAAGGATAGGTTTTCTCTTTTCTGCTACAATTCGCATTAGGGCTGCCTCGAAACTCTCCAAGGTTGGGACTTTGTCCAAGCATTCCTTTAAACTGGGGCTTCTTTAGCCATTTTCGGGGTTCGCATCGGGTTCTTCACTAGGTCCCTAGATGAATTCAGTTTTGTTCAGATCAACCTCAGGATCACTTCCGCAGTACCAATCATATTGGGATTTTCGCTAGGTCATCAGATTGGGGCTTCATTAAGTCACTTCTTCAAAACCTAAGACCTCGCCTGCTCAGTTCATCCAACCAGAGCTTTGCCAGTGAAAGGATCTTTCATGGGGCTTTACAGAGTTCTTCCTCAGACCGGGGCTCTGATAAGTTGTATCCATCCCTAGAAGAGAGGTTTGGTCACTATGACATCTGCTTTAGTCTTTGGTTATAAAAGCCTGTCAGCATCAGCTTCAAGCGCCAGAGTCTGAGAAAGGAACATTCATCGAGACCCGAGTTTTAAAACCTGGGCCTCGGCCCCAAGAGGGAATCTTAGTCCACGTTGACAACAACAGCAGTTCAGTCCGCACCCAAGGGATACAACCCCACCTGCTTGAAACCCGTCTTAAACACATTCCATATGTACATCCAGACCCAGCCTCTACCATGTTTCCAAGAAAAAATCACCCCTAGGCTCAAGTAACGTGCCAATTGCTAATGATAACATTTTCTCCCAAAAGCGCCTTCGTTACTTCCGTTATAACAAGATAACGCCAGGCGACAGTTTCCTAATTGTCAAAAATCCAACTTTGGCTACCTCTATCACAGATTGAAAAGTATGCTCAAGTTTTCCAGTTATAGCTACCTCTATCTACTCGATAGTGACGTAAGCTTCAGCTTCCTCAGGTGACAACCTCCATTAATTGTCAAAACCTCAAGAATCCTAGACATCGTTCCTAATTGTCTAGATGAAGTTTGAACTACGATCAAGGCTTGATTCCTCCGGGATACGTAGGTAGCCTTTCATAAAGGTCCAGCCATCCGACCATATTGGTCACCCTTTTCATTCACCATTCCTTAATGGTGCGTAAGCTTTTCACAAAAGTATAGCTATATGACCACATTGGTCACCCCCCCTTTATTTGGCACATTCCCAGTAGGATCGGCCGTTTGACCTCCTAGGTCACCCTGTTTCCATCCTTATAGTAAGGGACCAGTATCTCTTCGCCATGCCCCAGTAGAATCAGGCATGTGACCTCTTTGGTCACCCAATTCCAACCCGTATCGGCAATTCCACCCAATTCCAAAGGTTCTCAGAAAGTACAATTCAGGCTACCTATGTCACGCGACAAACCTAGCCACTTGGAATACTGAGTCGTGCGACATACTTAGCCCATGTGGCTGGATTTTACAATTTTGCTCCTGAAGGCTCAATTTTACAATTTCGTCCCCCATAGGCCTGTTTTACCCTTTGTGCCCCTGGCATTTTCAATCATTTTCAATCAAATTTTCCCTCCAGTGCCCCCGAGGCTTATTTTACAAATTTACCCCTGTGGCTCATTTTATTTGCCTTTGGCATTTTTAATTCACTTCTTTTACAAAATTATCGGGTACGTCCCACTTCTTTTACAAAAAAATTATCGGGTACACCCCACTTTCTTTACAAAAATCATTGAGTCCTTCTTACTTCTTTACAAAATGCATTCTCTCTCGCGATCTCCGTCATTCCAAGGTGGAAGAATGACATTTCGCTCTATCTTTCGATCTCCGTTATTCCAAGGTGGAAGAATAACATTTCGATCTCTCTCGCGATCTCCGTCATTCCAAGGTGGAAGAATGACATTTCGCTCTATCTTTCGATCTCCGTTATTCCAAGGTGGAAGAATAACATTTCGATCTCTCTCGCGATCTCCGTCATTCCAAGGTGGAAGAATGACATTTCGCTCTATCTTTCGATCTCCGTTATTCCAAGGTGGAAGAATAACATTTCGATCTCTCTCGCGATCTCCGTCATTCCAAGGTGGAAGAATGACATTTCGCTCTATCTTTCGATCTCCGTTATTCCAAGGTGGAAGAATAACATTTCGATCTCTCTCGCGATCTCCGTCATTCCAAGGTGGAAGAATGACATTTCGCTCTATCTTTCGATCTCCGTTATTCCAAGGTGGAAGAATAACATTTCGATCTCTCTCACGATCTCCGTCATTCCAAGGTGGAAGAATGACATTTCGCTCTATCTTTCGATCTCCGTTATTCCAAGGTGGAAGAATAACATTTCGATCTCTCTCGCGATCTCCGTTATTCCAAGGTGGAAGAATGACATTTCGCTCTATCTTTCGATCTCCGTTATTCCAAGGTGGAAGAATAACATTTCAATCTCTCTCGCGATCTCCGTCATTCCAAGGTGGAAGAATGACATTTCGCTCTATCTTTCGATCTCCGTTATTCCAAGGTGGAAGAATAACATTTCGATCTCTCTCGCGATCTCCGTCATTCCAAGGTGGAAGAATGACATTTCGCTCTATCTTTCGATCTCCGTTATTCCAAGGTGGAAGAATAACATTTCGATCTCTCTCGCGATCTCCGTCATTCCAAGGTGGAAGAATGACATTTCGCTCTATCTTTCGATCTCCGTTATTCCAAGGTGGAAGAATAACATTTCGATCTCTCTCGCGATCTCCGTCATTCCAAGGTGGAAGAATGACATTTCGCTCTATCTTTCGATCTCCGTTATTCCAAGGTGAAAGAATAACATTTCGATCTCTCTCACGATCTCCGTCATTCCAAGGTGGAAGAATGACATTTCGCTCTATCCTTCGATCTCCGTTATTCCAAGGTGGAAGAATAACATTTCGATCTCTCTCGCGATCTCCGTCATTCCAAGGTGGAAGAATGACATTTCGCTCTATCTTTCGATCTCCGTTATTCCAAGGTGGAAGAATAACATTTCGATCTCTCTCGCGATCTCCGTCATTCCAAGGTGGAAGAATGACATTTCGCTCTATCTTTCGATCTCCGTTATTCCAAGGTGGAAGAATAACATTTCGATCTCTCTCGTGATCTCCGTCATTCCAAGGTGGAAGAATGACATTTTGCTCTATCTTTCGATCTCCGTTATTCCAAGGTGGAAGAATAACATTTCGATCTCTCTCACGATCTCCGTCATTCCAAGGTGGAAGAATGACATTTCGCTCTATCTTTCGATCTCCGTTATTCCAAGGTGGAAGAATAACATTTCGATCTCTCTCGCGATCTCCGTCATTCAAAGGTGGAAGAATGACATTTCGCTCTATCTTTCGATCTCCGTTATTCCAAGGTGGAAGAATAACATTTCGATCTCTCTCGCGATCTCCGTCATTCCAAGGTGGAAGAATGACATTTCGCTCTATCTTTCGATCTCCGTTATTCCAAGGTGGAAGAATAACATTTCGATCTCTCTCGCGATCTCCGTCATTCCAAGGTGGAAGAATGACATTTCGCTCTATCTTTCGATCTCCGTTATTCCAAGGTGGAAGAATAACATTTCGATCTCTCTCGCGATCTCCGTCATTCCAAGGTGGAAGAATGACATTTCGCTCTATCTTTCGATCTCCGTCATTCCAAGGTTGAAGGATAACATTTCGCTCTCTCTTTTTCGATCTCCGTCATTCCAAGAAGAATGACATTTCGCTCTATCTTTCGATCTCCGTTATTCCAAGGTGGAAGAATAACATTTCGATCTCTCTCGCGATCTCCGTCATTCCAAGGTGGAAGAATGACATTTCGCTCTTTCTTTCGATCTCCGTTATTCCAAGTTGAAGGAATAACATTTCGATCTCTCTCGCGATCTCCGTCATTCCAAGGTGGAAGAATGACATTTCGCTCTCTCTTTCGATCTCCGTCATTCCAAGGTGGAAGAATGACATTTCGATCTCTCTCGCGATCTCCGTCATTCCAAGGTTGAAGGATAACATTTCGCTCTCTCTTTTTCGATCTCCGTCATTCCAAGGTGAATGACATTTCGCTCTCTCTTTCGATCTCCGTTATTCCAAGTTGGAAGAATAACATTTCGATTCAGTCAAAGCTCGAACTACGACCTGGCTTGATTCCTCCGGGATACGTAGGTAGCCTACTTTAGGTTCAGCCAATTCGTCACATTTGACGCCCCCCTTTCCCCAGTGGATTCTGAACTACGATCAAGGCTTGATTCCTCCGGGATACGTAGGTAGCCTTTTATAAAAGGTCCAGCCATCCGACCACTTCGGTCACCCTGTTCCTTCGTCGCTCCTCAGTGATGAAGTAATCCCTCATAGAGACCACCTTGGTCACTTCTAGCATATCCCCAGTAGGATCAATTGCTTGACCTCCTAGGTCATTTTCTATTTTCCCCAGCAAGAGACCAGTTTTCTCTTCTCCCTTCCTCAGCGGATCTTATTCCGAACTACGGCCTGGCTTGATTCCTCCGGGATACGTAGGTAGCCTTCCAAAAGGTTCAGCCACTCGACCGTCTCGGTCATCTAATCCGTCTCGGCATTCGCCAGATCGGATCCTTTTCTATCGACAACCCCACTTGCCTTGCAAGTGACGTTGCCGAGGGGCTTCTGTAAGTACCCAAATCTGGCTCATGCCTTCCGGTTAATTTTCCCGACAATTTCGGTAAGTTTTTCGGTAATTCCCCAGACCTTCTTCAAATGTCTAGGAAACATTCCGGAACTGTTTTTTATTAAATAAGGGCTAAAGAGGATCCTTCCTAATTAAGAAACACGTTTTTATTAATTAGGAAGGAGGGTTCTAGAATTTGCCACCTTGCATGGTTCTAGAAATCTTTGAGTCACAATGGATAATGCCGCACGGCCTGCATTAGCTCATTTGTCCCTAGCCGCACGGCTTCATTAGCCTTATCCAGACTGCCTATAAATAGAGCCCTCCTCTACCCATTTCAACACACACAATCCATAGCAAGTCACCTACAAACACTCCAAAGACGTGAAGAATATTGGTGCAAGCTCAAGAAGGTGAAGAAGGAAGGCTAAGAAGCTACCTCCCTCCTCCTTGAAGACCCAAGACCAACCTCTCCTCCTAGCTCCGTTCGAAGAAGCAAAGGAAGCAATTGGTAACCTCGCACGCCCTAACCTTGCTTTTAATTGATATACTTGCTCATTGCATTCATATATCTTGCTTGGTACTTGGCATTTATTCATAAAGATCACATCTTTATCACCCCCTTTCCCTTTTGCATGCATTAAGACCTCATTTGTCATAAAAATGTAGTCTTTTTCATAAAGGTGCATCCTTTGCACCTAAAACCCCCATTTTCAAATAAAAATGTCATCTTCATGCATCCTTTGCATATAAAAATCAAATCTTTTTTAATCAAAATGCATCATTTGCATCCAAAATCCCTTGTTCAAGCATCATTTGCTTTAAAGACCATGTACTAGCATCATATGCTTTTCAAAATGCAATCTTTATGCATCATTTGCATAATGAATGCCAATTTCTTCAACAAAGTGCATCATTTGCATAAAAATCAAATCTTTATGCATCATTTGCAATAAAGATTATTTCTTTAAACTAAGTGCATCATTTGCAACCCAAAAATGTCATCTTTTCATTAAAGATTCATTTTTTACATACATTTCCATTAACAACCTAGGAACGGACCGGTGTAAAAGATCCTATCTTTACATCGTTCCTTCCATTAAAGGTTCACGATTTCTTTGGAAAGGGATAACCTTGAACCCTATATCTCCGATTATCGCTTAAGAAAGAGTATGAAGCCTCTATACGAGCTCGACCGTCTTAAAGCGTAGGATTGATGGGCTAAGGACCCTTCTTTTCTAAAGAACCTCATCTTTGACCAAAAGAGAGTCATTCTCTCGATCACGCAAGTCCCGAGGGTCCCGAGGTTAAAATGCGATGATCACAAGTCATAAGATGAGGACGGGATCATAATCCCAAATACATAAAATTCCAAGGAATCCCGAGCGACAACCAACAAATGGTTTGTACGTCCGGAAGACAACTTGGGACATTCCCCCGTTTTTTTCTCAAACACATGCACACAAGAAAGCACGCAAGCAAGCACGATTACTGAAATCTTGGGAGACTTGCTCCGGCAAGGCACTTTGGGTGAACGCCAAACGTTCTTCCCAAGGGGTAACTTAACCTCCGAACCCAAGTAAAAACCTTTTTTTCAAAGTTTTGAGGTAATCAAAATGGCGTGGCTACTCTGTTTTTCAAATAACTCGGATGTCTTCAAACTCGCGTGAATCCAACAAATTTGGGCACACATTCACAACAGTGACCAACATTGCTGTCACATCTGGTTCTTCATCTTAGGCTGTTTCCTCGTCTTCATTATCACTTAGGGACACCCACAAGTTCTTTTCCATCTTCCTTAAGGTGTTTGCACACTCGTTTGCATAGTGTCCCCATCCAGAACAGACATGACATTGAATTGAATCAATGTACTTGGGATCAGACCTTGACTGGTCAAAAGATGCCCTTCTTATTGGATTGGACTTTTGGGAAGATGGAAATGATATTTTTGGCATCGAATCATACACTTTGGTTTGTTGCTCCTTAGCTTTTACCTGCACATTTTCTTTGTTAAATTTTCTCACCATAGAGTTATATTTCTTAGCAATTAAAGCAACACTAGCATTTTCATCTAATTCTTAAAAAACCTCTTCATCCTCACCTTTTTGAAAATCTAAGACTGAATTTTCAAAGCTATATTCTTGCCCTTAGTGGCTTCACTTTGTTAAGCAAAATTTAGCTCAAAAGATTTTAAAATACTCATTAAATTATTGAAATCCATAGTAGAAAGATTGTGAGCTTCTTCAATGGATGAAACTTTTATATTGAAGCGCTCCGGAAGGGTTCTTATGGCTTTTGAAACAAGTTGTTTATTTGTGAAAGGTTCACCTAACACTTGACACTCATTTGCAAGGTCAAACAATTTTTCAAAATATGAAGAAATACTTTCATCTTCACCCATCCTTAATCTTTCAAATTTGCTAGTGAGCCTTCTAAGCTTAGTTTCACGCACACTACCATCACCTTCACAAAATCTTTGCAAAATATCCCAAGCTTCCTTAGCCGTGGGAGTGTTTTGAATGAGTCAATCCTTGGGGCATGCCGTATTCAGATCTGTAAAGTCAATGCACATTCTCCATTTCTTATTCGCCTTCAAAACCATGACGGGACAAGCCAACCAAATTGGGTACTGAATCTTCTCAATGATTCCCGCCTTTAAAAGTTTCCCAACCTCTTCCAAAACTGCCTTTTCCTTCTCTGGCGACAAATGCCTAACTTTCTGCTTAAATGACTCAATATTGGGGTCAACATTCAGGCAGTGCATGGCGACATTTTCATCAATTCCCCTCATATCTTCTGGTCGCCACGCAAACACATCTAAATTTTCTTTCAAAAACTCAACTAAACAATCCCGCTAGTCCCTTGACAACTGTTTTCCAATCTTGATTTTTTTGTTCCGGGAAAAAACTGTTAATCTCTATTTCCTCCAATTCCTCACCTGCCTGGATATCGGGCTCGTCCCTTACTTGCAAAGTATCAACTTCCATTCTTTTCCTTTTCCGGCCTTTGGCGACAACCATCTTTTTGGGATCAGCAAAAACATTCCCTGTAGGCCGCCCTTCATTATCCTCAACCTCAACCGTCTCACAATCTTCTTCTGAATCATCACCAATCTCTTCAACTAACTCTTCAATCCTCGGCTCCGCCATCTGAACAAACTGCACCATCCTGGCATAACTCAGACTTGGGGTCACATTCACCACTTCCATTGTAAAACTGTTCCCGCCGGCGACTTCCTGGTCACAAACCTCCTCCTTTGCTTCTCGCACTTCAATCACCTCAGTACCCCGCACCTCCTCAATCTCAACTTCTGCCCTCTCTGGGGCCTCACTTTCCCTTGCGACAACCATGGCCCTGTTGTTCAACATGCATTCAGTCACCTCCCAATCTGCCTCATCTTCCACAGCTTCCACCACATTTATCCTCAACTGGCGAGATTCAGACTTTGTCGTCATTGAGCTTGTGCTTGCCACCTCGGCCTTTTGCATTTCTTTCTTTTTTCACATCACCGTAATTACTTCACTCTTCAAACAACCTATGCCATTAGGAGTTGGATACTTCACCCTCTAATGCGGGATGGACACCACCATTTCAAAGCTTTGCATGAACGAAATCCAGACTATGGCATTATACGGGGAAACCAAATCAATCACCAACATTCTCGGTTCTCGCCAACCTGCCTTCTCCAATCTCAACCTCCAAAACTATCGTTCCCTTCACTTTCACGGTATGATTGGTGAATCCTTCCAAAAATCCATTATAAGGCACCAAGTTCGCCTCTGTATAATTCATTCTCTTGAAAGCCTCATAGTATAAAATACTCTTTGCACAATGTTGTTTCCAGGGAAAATAGTTATTATCACCGGCTGGCTCCCGTGGCTCTTGGTAACAGCCAATTCTTGCCTTGAAAAGTTGATCACCCTATCCTCGCTAGCGGCATACTCAGGAACGTTGAAGCTGTGCGATAAAGTCATAATTCGACTATTAAGCTGAGCCACGCTAGGAAGAGGATCTTGAATAACATCAACTAAGTTCCTCTCAGGTCTAGTCTCCTCATCTCACCCCATATTTCGCTCAAGGTATTTCTTTAACTCGCTGTAAACACCCCATTCTGAACCAATAATTCATGATTACACTACTCTTCGTCTCTCTTTTATGTTTTGATGAAAGCATATCAGTTTCATCATGTTTCGTTAAGTTTCTAACTAACCTCGTTAGTTTTGGACCTAACTGACTAACAGAATAACTGAAGAGGACAAAATAGTCATTTGACTAGTTATCCTGCACAGGACATACGTGTCTCGCGCGAGACAAGCCCTCAGCAGGATATGCAGAATCACTTTCCTTCTCCGTTTCAACCTCTTTTCTGATAAAACCTTATCAATCCGATCATCCAATCACAGTTGAGTTCTGGAACCTTCCTTGAGCCTCCTAATCTTAGTGACCAAGTCATCCATCCACCTCTTAAACCCCCTATAAATACCTGATAGATTTCAATATTTCAGAGTCCCCCGATCCACGATTGAAAACACACAACACACATAATTTGTTGGTTTCTCTCCCCGAAAGATTCCTTCAAACCACTCACAAACAACTCCTAAATCTGTCCATTAACCACGTTGATTGACGAACATCAAGTCTCAATCCTAGAATCAAGGCGAAGCTCTTCCCAAATCATTCCTCGACCAAGAAGACACCTTAGAACCATGTTCTAAATCAAATACTCCTTAAATACTAGGTAAACTCCTATACTTTTATTCTTATTCTCAACCCCTCTCTATTGGCTTTTAGAGTAGTGTAATCCCATCAAAAGGATTAGCCTAGAGTCCCTTCAATCCATGGAGGCGATCTCGAAGCATACAATCCGACATTCCTAATCAAGAAATTGATTAGGGTTTTCTTGTTATTATTTATTGAAAAGATTGATAATACTCAATTGGCAAGACCGATCTTTGGATTGGGTGGAATGGGTGCTCCTCGACCTTCCCATTCCATAACTTAACCCCCGAACCCTCAAATCTCTTTAAAATCAAAAAGGTTTTTCTTATTGTTTTCCTAAATAAATAATAAGCGGCGACTCTGTTATTCATAAAAATATCAACGCTACACTCGCCTCCATCAATTTCGCCTGAATTACCATCCTCAAATTATAGCAATCTTCTGTCACATGCCCATTAGCCTGATGATATTCACAAAAACTGTTCTGGTCTCTAGCTCCTATGGTCCCTTCCTTGATGGGATAGGCCGGCGGCAAGTTCACCCTTTTCAGAATCTCGCTTATAGGGGTGTTCAACCTGTCATATTTAATAATCCTTCTTGGACCACGGCCTCAACCTCGGCCACTACTTCCCCCAGCTTGGCTCCCGCCATGGCCTCCTCTATCACCCCTTTTTTCGTCCTTCACATAATCAATCCTCTCTTTAACACTTTTCTTCGCCGTTGAAGTTGTTGCAGGCGTCACTCTAGCGTCATCATCATCACCACCACAATATCCCCGAACTCTTTCATACAATTCTCCAGCCGTCTCCGGTAACCTCATGCCCAATTCTCGCTTAAAATGCCCTGGCAACAAACTGGCATTATACAACATAATAATGTTACTCTGCTCAATATCCAAAATATGGTTGGCGACTTTCATAAACCTCTCAGTGTAACTTGCAATCCCTTCACTGACCTTCTGCCTGATCCCGCATAACTCCTGCTTTCTATCGGGCTGCGCCCCCGATGCACTGAATCTCGCCAAAAAATTTCTCTTGAAATCTTGATAGCTAGAAATTGACTCTGAGGGCTGGGCTAAAAACCACTCCAAAGCATGATCTGTCAGCGTGCTCGCCAACGCTCTACACAAGACAGCTTCACTTTTCGTCAACAGAGACAAAGTCACCTCAAACCCACCAACATGGGTTTTCGCCCTGGAATTCCTAGAATAGCTCGGCAGGCTAGGCATCCGAAAGGTAGGATTTGGGTCAGCACTTTGAATACTCTTCACAAATGGGGCCAAATAAGAATCCTTCTCTTCCACCATTTTGGTTCCCGCCTCTAGCTCCTTAATTTTTTTAGCCATTTCAGCCATCTCAATCTTCCACTTATCATCCTCTTCTTTCTTAGCATTTTCAAACTCGCGACTTTCACAATCTCTGCGGCTTTCTCAGGTTCGGCAGCCTTCTCAACTCTTTCCATTTCATTATCCTTATCCCTCCTTTCCTGTCGCCTGCGATCTCTATCGCGTGGCGCCATTTCTTCCCGGTGCGGCCTCTCAAAATGCCGCGAATGATGCGACCTTTCGCCTCTATACGACTTTTCATCCGAATACTTGAAACGACTAGTCCTGTACGACTTGTCCATAGTCGATCCGCTATCCAACTCATCACTTTCATACTCATAATAGTAGGATTCTTCCCGCGAGTTGTCAGACTTGTGATACACTTTCTTCCTTTTTCCCCCTTCGTCAAACTCTTGATGCTTTCTCTTCACAACGGCTCCCTCAGATCTAGCCTTGGATGGTTCCCGCCTTGACTCTCTAACTTTCTCTTTGGGCGGTGACATATCTCTCGCTCGCCTTGGCTCCCTCTTTGCCACACTCTGGCTTGCCGCCTGCTCCCCCGCCGGGCTCTTTCCAGCTGGCCTTGCCAACACATCGGGCGGGATCTGAGAAGGCTCCTGCCTCATCTCCCTCAACCTCTTGTTGTTTGCGAGAATCTGCAACAACAACTCATTGTCAGCCCTTATATGAACTACCTCCGTCCTTACATCATCATTATTCGAGGGGACTGTAAGTACCCAAATCTGGCTCATGCCTTCCGGTTAATTTTCCCGACAATTTCGGTAAGTTTTCCGGTAATTCCCCAGACCTTCCCAGCGTTCCGGAAACATTCCGGAACTGTTTTTAATTAAATAAAGGCTGAAGGGAATCCTTCCTAATTAAGAAACACGTTTTTTTAATTAGGAGGGAAGGTTCTAGAATAATGCCACCTTGCATGGTTCTAGAATGCTGAGTCATAATGGATAAGACCGCACGGCCTCATTTGCAAAGGGCCTGCAGCCGCACGGCTTCATTAGCCTTATCCAGACTGCCTATAAATAGAGCCCTCCTCTACCCATTTCAAACAACAACAACAAGAACAACAAAAACACACACACTCCATAGCAATATAATCAAGACGTGAAGAACACCCTTGAAGGCTCAAGAAGGCGAAGAAGAAGCTCAAGAAGCCATCTCCCTCCTCCTTGAAGACCCAAGACGAACCTCTCCTCCTAGCTCCGTCCGAAGAAGCGAAGGAAACGATTGGTAACCTCGCACGCCCTAACCTTGCATTTTAAATTGATATACTTGCTCATTGCATTCATATATCTTGCTTGGGACTTGGCATTTATTCATAAAGATCATTTCTTTATCACCCCCTTCCCCTTTGCATGCATTAAGACCTCATTTGTCATAAAAATGTAGTCTTTTTCATAAAGGTGCATCCTTTGCACCTAAAATCCCTATTTTCCAATAAAAATGTTATCTTTATGCATCATTTGCATATAAAGATCAAATTTTTTTCAATAAAAATGCATCCTTTGCATCAAAACCCCTTTTTCAATGCATCATTTGCATAAAAATCCCATCTTTATGCATCATTTGCAATAAAGATCCTTTCTTTAAATCAAAAAGCATCATTTGCTAAAACCAAAATGTCATCTTTTCATTAAAGAGTCATTTTTCATCATGCATTTCCCCTTTCCCCCAACCTTGGAACGGACCGGTGTAAAAGTTCTCATCTTTGCATCGTTCCTTCCATTAAAGGTTCATGATTTCTTTAGGAAAAGGATAACCTTGAACCCTATATCTCCGATTATCGCTTAAGAATGAGTATGAAGCCTCTATACGAGCTCGACCGTCTTAAAGCGTAGGATTGATGGGCTAAGGACATTCCTTCCTAAAGAACCTCATCTTTGACCAAAAGAGAGTCATTCTCTCGATCACGCAAATCCCGAGGGTCCCGAGGTTTAAAATGCGATGATCATAAGTCATAAGATGAGGACGGGATCATAATCCCAAATACATAAATTCCAAGAAATCCCGAGCGACAACCAACAAATGGTTTGTACGTCCGGAAGATAACTTGGGACATTCCCCCTTTACTCTCAAACACATGCACACAAAGAAAGCACGCAAGCAAACACGATTAATGAAATCTTGGGAGACTTGCTCCGGCAAGGCACTTTGGGTGAACGCCAAACGTTCTTCCCAAGGGGTAACTTAACCTCCGAACCCAAGTAAAAACCTTTTTTTCAAAGTTTTGAGGTAATCAAAATGGCGTGGCGACTCCGTTTTTCAAATAACTCGGATGTCTTCAAACTCGCGTGAATTCCAACACACAAAATTTGGGGCACACATTCACAGTTTGGCGACTCCGCTGGGGATCATCCCAAAGGAGAAAAGCTTTATTTTCAAAACAAAAGTCGATACTTGGTATATAGGTGGACCCCACTTAACCTTCCTGTATCGCTCCCTAACCCGGGGCTTGGGATAACCAGGTGGTTTAACAATCCCACGTACCAGTATCCCCTTTTATAAAAAAAAAATAATTTTGAAAAAAAAACAGAAGAAAGCTTTTCCCTTTGAGCGGGTTAGACTCCCATCGCCGATTTCATTAATCGTGCTTGCTTTCTTTACCATGCATTGCATCATTTGCATCTTGAAATCTGTGCATACTTTGAACGGGAAAAAAACCCGAAAAATAGCAAAAGGAGTGGAACCTGGAAAATTGATCCATGCAGTCGTACGGCTCAATCCTCCTTGGATTACGGCCAGGGCGACCTCGGTGGCAATTCCACCGGGAAAAATCATGGTTAATCGCGGTCCTAGCGGCTTGGGGCTATTCGGCTCCATGGCCGGGGGCTCCCGAGAAAATTTACGTGCTTATGTGTTGCATTCTCCCCGTCCCGAAAATCATTCCTTTAAAACACATTTCCGAAAATCTCTGTTTTAACTCAAAAGGAACATTTTTAGGAGACCGCACTACGCGCACTGATATATCCTGTACACTTTTGCACGCACGTCCTTCAAACCCGAGGGTGGTTCAGTGCGATCCACGGACGGCCTTACGATGCTCCGGGCGCGCACGGAATCATCCCAACCTCCCCATGGCGGCCCGGTGTCGACCAATGCACGGTCCGTGTCACACGTTTCAAAAAACCGTGACTTTTGGTTGGTTTTGGTCTAGTCCGTGTCATATAGCCCGGTTGCATACCCACGTAAAGGTCAAACCTTAGCTCATAACGGAAGCCAAGATTTTCGCTCAAGCGAAATGCGAAATTCCGACAAGGAAAAAATCGGTGGGATCTTGACTCCGACATTGACTATTGACCTTGACCCACACGGAATGCGTAAGAGTCAAGACCGAGTCTTTGCCAAAAAAATCAAAAGATCTTTCGCTCAAGCGAAGCTCGCCAAAATTCCGACAAGGAAAAATTGGCAAGATCTTGATCGGCATTGACTTCGATTCCGACTCACGCACTTTGCGTATGCAACGAAGTTCAATGTGACACTTTGTGTCATCCGGCTTTTGCCGCCCGACCCATGCCTATTATATTCTCGGACATTACCGAAAGTCAAAAAACCGTCATTCGCTTAAGCGAAACTCATCAAAGATCCGTCAAGGCGAGAGACGAGACTTTCCCGGTATTGCCTTGACTATAATCCGCATCGCTCGTGCGTTGAAAGGTCCTATGACCCGCTAGACCCGATAGGAGCGTTCTTTACTCTCGGTCGGTAGGATCCGCGTGCCCTATAGGACCCTCGCCGGGGCTGTCCACCTGGGAGGTCGAAATACGGGTGGAATACGAGGGGCTTATAGACGTAGTGACGGAACCCGGCGATCCGGGATCTAGAGTAGTTGTGAAAAAGAAGGGCGAGAACCCCTTTTCCAACCAAATAGATATTAATAAAAAACACTTTGTTTTAAGTAAACTTGAAGATTCTAATTTGCATATTGCACGAGCCTTCACCTAAACACCTACCCCGAGTCTAAACCTTTCCTATCCCTTTCCCGCGGCGAGAAAGAAGTGGGTGAGAATACCGGGTCGGTGACTTGTTAGCGCAGAATCCTCGGACCGGTTCGCGAGAATCCTCGGTTTTGTCGGCTTTTCGGTGTCAAAATGGCCAACATGGTAATCCACAACGGTAATGACCAAGCAGTTGGAGGGGCTATCCCAGTTCAATCCAAGCCTCACATCTGGTATGATGTATGTGATTGTGAAGACTGCCTAGAGTATGAGTATCAAGAATGGATCAATGAGGACGCTCCTTCAAGGAAGAAGAAGAAGAGAAAGTCCACACAGCAGAAGCTTAAGGCAAGATACGAAGGCGGGGACAAGAGCGTAGGAACTTTGGGAGAGCCTTCGGGCAAGTTCGACTACTATGTCGGTTATGCCAAGGAACCTGTCAAGGAACCCGTCACCCCAAGCATGATCCGGCTGATACCCCCATATATAGTGATCCTCTTGAAGCAGAAAATGCAGAATTTGTGGCCATCGTGAAGTTCAATGAGAAGCTGGCAGATCTAGAAGCAGAATACAGAAAGCCTATTGAATACGTAGCCAGTCAAGGAAGAATTAAGATCCCCTCCGAAGAAGACTTTATCAGCATCATTCAAGCCAACCCTCCTATTGGCTATACTGACAAGGTGGTGGTATCAAAGATTGGCAAGGAAAAGATGACCTATCAGCAGTGCGTCGACAAAATGAGCCAGACACTTCAGTCAATGAGTCCAGTCGCTACGGAAGAGCTAGCTGAAAGATTGCAACAAGTTACTTTAGTTCCCCTCACCATCTTTCCACGATGCCGGCTGTCAATGATTTCCGGCAAGCTTTTGATCAGTTCGAAGTCTCCAACTTTCTGAAGAACGCTGGCAAGACTGCTACTCCCCAGGGCAACAGCAAGAAGGAGTGAGATCCCGGTCCAACCCTTGTCAAGTCCCCCTCGAGTCAATAAGTAGTGTAGGGTCCAGAGTCAGTGTTGTCTATTCAGGAATCTTCGAATTCCAGTCCTCAGAGTCATCCGAAGGCCTCACGCCTGAGGATTATGAAAATGTAATCGATGTCATCTTTCCCCTTATCTTGAATGAAATGACAAATCTTTCTGATTATCCTCTTATTGCCAACTTAACAAATGATAAATTAACTCAAAACTTAACAACAGTTAATAATGAATCATTTGAACAAGATGCAAACACACTAAACGAACAATACATTAAAGAAATCTTTAAGCAGGTTTCAGAAAAAGAGGAAAACCGGGCCCAAGCTGCCGAGGAGGTTTTGATAAGTGTGAACTTGGGTACTATTGAGGAACCTAAAGAGACACAGATTGGAAGCTTCTTCCAGGGGGTTGAAAGGGACAGATTGATCGAGCTGCTCAGAGAATACGTCGACGTGTTTGCATGGTCATACAAAGATATCTTTTGGGGCTAGACAGGTTCGATAGTAGAACACAGAATCCCTCTAGCACCGAGATGCTAAGCCGGTAAAACGAGCGAGAAAGATTAAGCCGGAATGGTCTCTACAGGGTCAAAGAAGAAATTGAGAAGCTACTGCGGGTTGGGTTCATCGAGTTATTGAATACCCGACATGGTTGTCCAACATCGTGACCGTAACCAAGGCCAATGGGAAGGTGCGGCTGCTGTGTGGATTTCCGAGATACGAACAAGGCCAGCCCCAAAGACGACTACCCTACGCCAAACATAGACATCTGGTGGACTCCACGCCAACTACGAAGTCAAATCCTTCGTTGATGGTTTTGCGAGCTACAACCGAGATCAAGATGGCCGAGGAAGACCAAGAAAAGACGGCCTTCACCACACCATGGGGAACCCTCTTTGTTATACGGTAATGCCATTCGGGCTCAAGAATGCCGGGGCTACTTACCAAAGGGCAGCGACCGCGCTTTTTCATGACATGATCCACAAGGAGATTGAGGTCTACGTAGATGACATGATAATCCACTCCAAAGGAGAAGGTGGGCAGCACTTTGTTGACCTACGAAAATTCTTTGAGAGGTTGAGACAACATTCCATGAGACTAAATCCTGCCAAATGCACCTTCGGAGTGACAAGGGGAAAAGTGCTTGGGTACATGGTCACGGAGCGAGGTATAGAAGTTGACCCCCGAAAGATCAAAGCCATCATGGATATGAGGCCACCTCAAACCCAGACGGAAGTCAAGAGCTTCATGGGTAAATTGCGGTACATCGGCCCGTTTCGTCAATCGGTTGACCACTATGTGCGAGCCCATCTTCAAGCTCATGAAGAAGAATGTGGACACGGGAATGGACCGAAGAATGCCAAGATGCCTTGGACCAGATCAAGGCATACTTAGTACATCCCCGGTACTATGCCCCCCACATAGACGAAGCCTCTTCTGCTCTATCTCACCTGTCACCGAACACGGCAGTTGGGGCTATGCTTGCTCGGGAAAAGAAAGACTCTCGGGTAGAAAATGCCATTTACTTTGTCGGTAGGAAGCTACGGGGGAGTGAGCTCAATTACTCGGCATGTGAAAAGACTGTGCGGGGCTGATGCAGGTAGTCGGCAAATTGAAGCATTATATGCAAGCCCACCACTGTGAATTTGGTCTCGAAAATGGACCCCATCAAGTACATCTTTGACAAGCCTTCCCTCTCAATGCGTTTAGCGAAGTGGTCCTTCTTTTTGGCAGAATACGACATCAATTATGTGACCAGAAAGGCCATCAAGGGTCAAGCATTGTCGAGATCACTGGCGAATTTCCCAGTAATGAAGAAAGAGGGCCTGAACCCCAATTTCCGGATGAAGGGATCTTTGCGGTTGAGCACGAAAATAGATGGCAATTGTTCTTTGACGGAGCCGCTAACAAAAGAGGAAATGGTGTAGGAATGCTATTGGTCGATCCGAAAGATGAGCATACCCCATAGCCCTCAAGTTGAACTTTCCTGCCACGAACAATGTCACCGAGTATGAAGGCTTTGCATTCTTTGGTTTGGAGGCCGCCTTAGAAAGAAATGTCAAGGAGCTCGAAGTTTACGGAGACTCAGCCACGATCATCAACCAAGTCTCCAACAAGTGGAAGACTGTGGACCCTAATCTACAACGATATCATGCCCATATGGAGGAGTTGACTGGACGGTTCAGAGAAGTGACTTTCCACTACTTGCCGAGGGAAAAGAACAGATTCGCGGATGCCCTAGCTACTCTAGCCTCATTGGTAGAGATCCCCGAGGGAAAAGCCATAAAGCCCTTCAGAGTGGGTAGAAGAGAAGCCCCGACCTTCTGTTGTGAAGTGGACACGGGACCCGAGCCTATAAAGGAACCTTGGTACAATCAGTTACCAATTCCTCAAAGACGGAGAGTCGGCTTTCGAGACGAAGAAGGTAGACCGAAAGAAGGTATCGAGCCAAGAGCTTACAAGCCCTGAAAAGGTTGGCTTCTCATTATGTCATTCTAGGAGGCAACTTATACAAGAAGCGGTATCAAGGACCACTCCTCTTATGTGTCACTCAAGAAAGAGCCGAGAGTTGATGGCCGAAGTCCACAATGGTCCACTGCGGTCCTCACATGAATGCCAGAGCCACGATGCAAGTGATCCTCGAGAATGGGTTACCTCTTGGATCTCCATGGAGACAGTTGCGTTCGGCACGTCCGAACTGCGACAAATGCCGGCGGTTTGCCAACCTCAACCATCTCCCACCTCATGACACTGTCTTGCATGACGACTCCTTGGCCGTTTGCAACTTGGGGCATTGACGTGATAGGGAAAATATCCCCGACCGGGAGCAATGGGCACGAGTTCGTGTTGGTAGCCATCGACTACTTCACCCAAGTGGGTAGAGGCCAAGTCCTACAAGGTCCTCACTTCCCGGAAAAGTGGCCCGAGTTCATCAAAGAAAACATAATGTGCGAGATATGGGGTGCCCAACGAGATCATTTCGATAATGGGTCACACTTCGAAGGAGACTGCGATAGGCTAGCTGTCGAGAATTCGAGTTACTCGCCACAAGTCGTCCCCGTACGGACCTCGAGACCAATGGAGCCGTGGAAGGCTGCTAATAAGACACTCGAGCGGATCATCCGGAAGATGGCCATCCGTGGTCGTGATTGGCCCGAAAAGCCGCACCTAGCACTCTGGGGCTCTGAACGTGCACGTCGGAACAACCACGGGAGAAACTCCTTTTGCCCTAACTTACGGGATGGAAGCGGTGTTACCGGTGGAGTTGGAAATCCCGTCATTAAGGGTCCTCCTGGAAAACAGTGTCAATGAAGTGGAATGGTTGCGCGGCCGGCATGATGAGTTAGCCTGCTTGATGAGAGAAGGCTAAAAGCCATGGAACACACCCGAGCCTACCGGGCGAATGGCCGAGCGTTTGATAAAGGTCAAGGCCGGAGACATCAAAGAGGGCGACTTAGTGCTGAAAGTAAAGCCCCCTACTGCAGAGAAACTGACCCCACAGGGAAAATGGGAACCCGTCTGGATCGGCCCTTATGTGGTACGAGAAGATATTATCGGGAGGATCAATGAAGCTTGCAGACTTGGATGGCAATCCCTTTGTCCACCCAGTCAACGGTGATAAACTCCGAAGATACTATGTCTAATAAAAAAAAAAAGAAAAAAAGAGAATAAATCTTAGTGCAAAAAGAGTAATGCCCGGCTAAGTGAAAACCCCAAAAAGGGCGGTCTAGGCAAAAGACGGGGTTGCACATATAAAAAAAAGAAAAAATCTTAGTGCAAAAAGAGTAATGCCCGGCTAAATTTGAAAACCCCAAAAAGGGCGGTCTAGGCAAAAAACAGGGCTGCACATAAAAAAATTGGTTCACCAGAATGAACTACGTAGACCTGAGCCCCTTAGCCTTTCTTGTAAAAGGGGAACGTAGGCAGCCATATATGGTTCGGTCTAAACAATAAAAAGGACGATTAAGTTTCCATGAAATATGTCCTGATCAATAAAAAAAGAGACATTTGAATTTCCATGAAATGTGTCTTGATTAATTTTTAAGATAATATGCCTTGTTCATTACAAGTTAAAAACTTCTTGATGAGTTCAAGCACGGTCTACCTCTTAACTCTGCTAACCTGCTAAAAAGATCTAAAATACAATAAAATGCCTAAATAAACTAATGTGTTTGCAAATGGCAATAAGAGGATCTTGAGAAAAGACTTGTCAGTCGTCATTCGCCGAGTCTTCTTCAGTCTTCTTCCCTTTTCCTCGGCCTCGTCGAGTCTTCTTCCTTTTCTTCTCAATAATGTCGGTATCCCTCATCCCGACCTCTGGTATCCTCACTGGAGCCTCTACCAACCCCGTGTCAATGAGTGCTCTCTCTATCCGAGCACGAGTCCGCACCTCCTCCCTCTGAGCCTCAGTCAAAGGAGCGACCTCGGACAACCTCTTGTACCGAGCCTCCATATCTCGACCAAGTCACACGATTGGTTATGGCAACTCGCCTTAGCCTCGGTCTCCCTCAGAGTCCTACTCGAGTCACGGTCGGCTCCCAATAAAGCTCGACGTCTATCCTCCAAGGTAACCCGAGTCGCTCCCATCTCCCTCTCGTACCGGTCAAGTAGACGGTGGTCAAGATGGTGCTCTTCCTGCTCCCGAAGATAGCCCGGGGTGGGAAAGCGGTGTATGTCCAAGCCCTCGAGAAGAAAGAGAAGGCTGGATCACTCATGTCCAATGACACCACCTCCATGGTCCGGATGTCCTCCCAATCACTCAAAGGCTCCTGTAAAGCCCCAAAGCTGCTGGATACTAAGCGGGGTATGTAGAAGGATGACCGGCGAGAATCACGGAACCCTCGCGGCATAAGACTCTGAAATATCCTCTGATGCGCAATCTCCGGTGTGGTATCCACCAACGGATGTCCGAAGTGGATAGCCTAGCCATCATCGGCTCCCGGCTACCACTGTTCTGCTGCCTAGGCGCACCTCTCCGAGAAATCACCAGGGCCGAGTCGGAAAAGCCCCCGGGCAAAGCCCCGAGCCTCTCCTGCGGCCACGAGTCAACATAGCCGGACTCCGGACCTCATGAAAGCGGTCTCCCGAGCCATCCTACTCGATCCCATGAAATGTCTCTCCCAAAATCAGCGGGACAATATCCTTCCCGGCCACTGCGATCTACGACCATGTCCAAGAGGCCACTATGACAGATCCCCACGGACTCGGCGGTGAACAAAACGAGAATACGCAGAGAATGAAAGCATCCATAGCCATCGTGGTCGCACCGTATATCGGAAACCCAAGCACACCGCCGGGATATCGAAAGGTCAATCCTATCCGGGGCTATCATCATCCTCTCGGCCTCTCCCAAAGGAATCTGCAGAAAAGATGCAAGCTTTACCGTCACCGGCACGTCTCCGATCAGCGGAATAGATATAGCCTCGGTCTCGGGACCCCCAATCAAGGCTACGAAGTCTTCGTGCGTTGGGACAATTTCGTTGTAAGAGAAGCGATAAACATGTCTCCGGACGTCCCGAACTTTCTTTGCGGCTCTCAGCAGGTCCCAATCGGGCGGGAGATCCCTCAAATGCCATAAAGACTTGATCTTGAAGGAAGAATCAAGCGAGTCCCTTGTGATTTTGGAAGTTATGTCTCGCCCAAGATTGAAGACCGGATAGAAAATGGACTCGCTTCCCCCTTTGCAATCTGACGGGCTTCTCCATCGCAAAGTGTTCAAAGATGGTGCTTTTCGGTCCAAAATATGCTCTGGGAACAATTGGGACAAGTCTAGAGTGAAAATTAAATGAAATGGCCAAGCCTTGCTTTTATTCGGAAAATTACCGGCTCGGACAGGCGTTAGCCGCACGGCTTCATTTTCCCTCAAGGCCATGCGCGCACGGCTACATTAGCCCTCTCGCAGGGAAAAAAAAATTTCCGCAAAGAACCAAAGTTGCTGCCCAAGGGAGTTTTCACCCCACTTTTTCAACCAAAACCTGTACAAAAACATATCCGAAGCCATTCAAGCATTTATATACCATTATAAATCATTTTGGCCCGATTTCGACCCCAATTCCAAGCAAAAAGTCGCCCCAAGGCTCGAGATAATATGCAAATTGAGAAAGCATAAATTAGAAAAGTAAATAAAATGTAAATACAATGTTTTCGCCCCATCGGCGCCCAAATAAAGCAAAATAAACAAAGTGTGCATAAAAATTGTTCATTGTTTGTTTTCGTTCCAAATCTATTCTAGAGACCTCCTAGGCCTCCGATTCTTCTTCCTCCTCATCGCTGCTCAACTCATAAATGCTAGCCTCCCTCATCAAGTCCTCCTGGTCGCTCACGTCGGACAAATGGACATTATCGTGCCCGTACTCGGCCACCGCTCCCGGAATGTCGGCGTTGGGTCCCCGCCCCGAGGCACGGCACTTTGGAAGAGTACTCAGGGAGGGCGATGAGGTAGACGCTGTGCCCCGACGTGCCGTCTCTTGCGCCCGGGCTCTGTGCATCCGCTGCCGCCTTCGAAGCGCTTGAGCCGGCTTTCCTCCCGAGAAGAGGCCGGCACATGTCTTTCCAGCCCCTATTACACGACCGGCCCTATCGTAAGTGGGAGTGGAACACGAGAAAAAGAAGAGAAAAATCTCGAAAATCTCGGAAAATCTCGAGAAAATTGCAAAAGCGAGAAAATGCGAAAGCTAAAAAGGGAATAAGACCCTAAGAGTACACTTACGGTGCTATCGGGCGGCAAGGTGTCTTGGGGCTCCCTAGCATCGGGGACGGGTATCCTCATTCTCCTCGGCACTCCATGGACCACATAGGACGGATGCGCGGGAGGGATCGGCGGGTCGGTAGGCTCATCCTCCCCATATCCACGAGTGACCGCCGGCTTCACTAGCTTACGTAGGCGTCCTCGGGCGGCTGCTCCACAAACACGGCGTAGGGGTACCCATGTCAAAATACTCCTCCGCGGCTATACCTCCTGGTACCTCTCAATCTCATCCGCCGGCCGGTCCACAGGCTGCGGCATCCGTCTTTGGAGGGTCGGAAGGAGTAATGGCATCTAGTGGGGGAACATGACCATCTTTGCCTCGAAGCGGTCCCAAGTAAATGACATCACATGTCGGCCAGTGAGCCACCTCCTGCGCCTCGTCACCTCGATGGCATCTCCCGGCCAAAATCTCCGGATACACGCCCCAAGAGGGTAGAAGTCCACTCCGTCGTGCCCATCCACGGTTGATGGTGGCCTCACCATTCTGTAATCGAAGGTAATCCGGGTCTTCCCAGTGAATTTATCTCTCGCATCTCCCCTCCGGCGAACCATAGCGGGGAAGATGGTGACATCACTCTGCTTGGTTCAAGGGAAGAACCCGATCACCTCACAAAACCGAGGCTGCATGTTCAAAACATCAAAAGGTCATTCTCTCTCTTATAAAAGTCTCAAGACGGGGAAAAGAGAAAAGAAAAAAAGGAGACTACCTCGAGGGCAAATGAGAAACGAGTCCATAGAAGCGGCCTTGTTACGGTACATGTACATGTCCAACGAAGTAGAGCTCCGCCAATCAGGCCTCTCCAAGAGACCGTCCCTATCCCATCAACATCCTCCCGAGAGAGTCGAGGAGGCAAGTCATGGCCAGTGTCCCGAGAATTAGCAAAAATGGTGGTGATAGCATCAACCATATGAATGCTCTAGCCGGTTCTTTGGCGATCACATCATTAGCGGCAAAGTTACGCATGCAAGTACGAGCGCCACCTCGACATTCCGTGTCTCCATACCCGGCCCCTTGGGAATCGGCTCAAATCCAACCAAAGCACAGGAACTCCTCGGGCTGTAATGTGGTCTCTCAAGTCACGGGCCTCCCGGTGAGCTGTAGGCCGGTAATAGGCTTTGTGAAATCGGCGGGGAGTCAGCTGTCGGCTCTCCCGGCTCGGGTGAAAGCTATGTGTACTGTCCCACCAGAACTCAGAAAGGGCCTGGATCAAGCCCTTGCTCTTAGAGGTGATGTGGACACCCCTGCCGATAGCCTCTACAAATGCATCCAGGCCGGTAGCCCTCACCAGTTGCTTGGGGTTCACCCCATTCTTCTCAAAATCCGGCATCCTCTGCCAAAGCTTAACCGCTATCTCCGACGGTCCTCTAGACTTGTTCTCCTGTAGACAAGCACATCAAAAAAGAAGCGTCAGTCCTTCATATCATTTCAAAAGCATGCATATATTCAAAAGTGCACATATTTTCAAAAGAAAAGCATTCACAAAAGTTTTTCTAGCATTATTTGCATCAAAAAAGCGCCTTTCATCACTTGAAACGCGTCATTGCTTTCCTAAAGCACAAAATCACAATTCTTCGCACATAAGCATTATTCTTTCAGAAATGGCATGCATGAATCATTTTCATCTTCCAAAATCATGTTTTCTCATTGAAAATCAGAATTTTGACCTAGTTCTAGCACAAGGCAAGAACTCCGTCTCATATTTAGACAATTTTCATTCTTACTTCATTTTGCGAGAAAAAAGTGAGTCATTCTCATAATTTTCATCAAACAAATTGCACATTGCACATTCTTAGCCTCATAGGTTGTTCATGCATCTCAAAATCATTCAAAAAATCATTCAAAAATCCCAAAATTCGGGTCAAGCCCTAAATCATTCAAAATTCAAGCAAAATCATCGGATTTGAGCAAAAATGAGAATGCTTACCCCAACCGATCGAGGGTTCGTTGATTTATGCTCCCTTCTCCCCGGGTACAGCTCCGATGGCAGCGTAAGGAAGTCATACTTCCTCTCCGTCCGAACGAGCTCCTTTCTCCTCCTTCTCGCAGCCGCGGAGATGTTCCTTCTGGCTTGCCTCGGTATGGGATTGCCCTCCGGATCCATTCCAATCGATAGAAGCACAAAGGGTTGAAGAAATCTCGAAATTCTCTCTCTCTTCTCTCTCTCTCGGCTGAAGTGGGCGGCAACAAGTGCCCAGTCCCCGTTCAAATCTGTTTTAAATAATGGAAAAACGGGTCTCTAGCCGTACGGCTTCTTTTCTCCATCTCATGCCGGGCGGCTTCATTCGCTACGAGCGAAATTACAATCCCCTTTGGACCTTCCACTTGGGCATGCAATTTCCGTTATCTTTTAACCAAGATAACATCTTTTGAGAAAATATCCCTTATCTCTTTAGCAATCAAGCTTTATTCCCGGTCGCCTCAGTTAATTCCGTTATAACGGGATAACACTAGGTGACAACCTCAGGTGTCGGAACTCTAAACTTGTGCTACCACTATCCGCGAATAGTGACGTATGCCCAAGTCATTCCAACTTGTGCTACCACTATCCGCGAATAGTGACGTATGCCCAAGTCATTCCAACTTGTGCTACCTCTATCCGCGAATAGTGACGTATGCCCAAGTCATTACAACTTGTGCTACCTCTATCAGCGAATAGTGACGTATGCCCAAGTCATTCCAACTTGTGCTACCTCTATCCGCGAATAGTGACGTATGCCCAAGTCATTCCAACTTGTGCTACCTCTATCCGCGAATAGTGACGTATGCCCAAGTCATTTCCAACTTGTGCTACCTCTATCCGCGAATAGTGACGTATGCCCAGTCATTCCAACTTGTGCTACCTCTATCCGCGAATAGTGACGTATGCCCAAGTCATTCCAACTTGTGCTACCTCTATCCGCGAATAGTGACGTATGCCCAAGTCATTCCAACTTGTGCTACCTCTATCCGCGAATAGTGACGTATGCCCAATTCATTTCAACTTGTGCTACCTCTATCCGCGAATAGTGACGTGCGCTCAAGTTTCCCAACTTAAGTTACCTCTATCTCCGTCATAAAGAGATAGCGCCATAAGCTCTAGCTTCCTCAGGTGACAGCCTCCGAATTGTCAAAATCTCAAGGATCCTAGACATCGTTCCTAACTATCTAGTGATGCTTGAACTACGATCAAGGCTTGATTCCTCAGGGATACGTAGGTAGCCTTTTATAAAAGGTCCGGCCATTCGACCACTTTGGTCACCCTTTGTTTCTTTGTCACTCCTCGGTGATAAAGCGCCCCCTCATAGAAGTTCGGATATCCGACCACCTTGGTCACTCTAGCATATCCCCGGTAGGATCAATTGCTTGACCTCCTAGGTCATTTTCTCTTCTTTTTCCCCGTGAGAGACCGGTTTCTCTTCTTCCTTCCCGGCGGATCCTAATTCCGAACTACGGCCTGGCTTGATTCCTCAGGGATACGTAGGTAGCCTTCCAAAAGGTTCGGCCACTCGACCGCCTTGGTCACCCAATCCGTCTCGGCATTCGCCGGATCGGATCCTTTTCTATCGACAACCCCACTCGCCTTGCAAGTGACGTTGCCGAGGGCTACGTAAGTACCCAAATCGGCTCATGCCTTAGGTTAATTTTCCCGACAATTTTGGTAAGTTTTCCGGTAATTCCCAGACCTTCAGCGTTAGGAAACATTCCGGAGCTGTTTTTAATTAAATAAAGAAATTTGAAGGGAATCCTTCCTAATTAAGAAACACGTTTTTAATTAGGAGGGAAGGTTCTAGAATAATGCCACCTTGCATGGTTCTAGAATCTTTGAGTCATAATGGATAAGACCGCACGGCCTCATTTGCAAAGGGCTGCGGCCGCACGGCTTCATTAGCCTTATCAGGCGCCTATAAATAGAGCCCTCCTCTACCCATTTCAAACAACAACAACAAGAACAACAAAAACACACACACTCCATAGCAATATAATCAAGACGTGAAGAACACCCTTGAAGGCTCAAGAAGGCGAAGAAGAAGCTCAAGAAGCCATCTCCCTCCTCCTTGAAGACCCAAGACGAACCTCTCCTCCTAGCTCCGTCAGAAGAAGCGAAGGAAACGATTGGTAACCTCGCACGCCCTAACCTTGCATTTTAAATTGATATACTTGCTCATTGCATTCATATATCTTGCTTGGGACTTGGCATTTATTCATAAAGATCATTTCTTTATCACCCCCTTCCCCTTTGCATGCATTAAGACCTCATTTGTCATAAAAATGTAGTCTTTTTCATAAAGGTGCATCCTTTGCACCTAAAATCCCTATTTTCCAATAAAAATGTTATCTTTATGCATCATTTGCATATAAAGATCAAATCTTTTTCAATAAAAATGCATCCTTTGCATCAAAAACCTTTTCTAATGCATCATTTGCATAAAAATCCTATCTTTATGCATCATTTGCAATAAAGATCCTTTCTTTAAATCAAAAAGCATCATTTGCTAAAACCAAAATGTCATCTTTTCATTAAAGAGTCATTTTTCATCATGCATTTCCCCTTTCCCCCAACCTTGGAACGGACCGGTGTAAAAGTTCTCATCTTTGCATCGTTCCTTCCATTAAAGGTTCATGATTTCTTTAGGAAAAGGATAACCTTGAACCCTATATCTCCGATTATCGCTTAAGAATGAGTATGAAGCCTCTATACGAGCTCGACCATCTTAAAGCGTAGGATTGATGGGCTAAGGACATTCCTTCCTAAAGAACCTCATCTTTGACCAAAAGAGAGTCATTCTCTCGATCACGCAAGTCCCGAGGGTCCCGAGGTTTAAAATGCGATGATCATAAGTCATAAGATGAGGACGGGATCATAATCCCAAATACATAAATTCCAAGAAATCCCGAGCGACAACCAACAAATGGTTTGTACGTCCGGAAGATAACTTGGGACATTCCCCCTTTTACTCTCAAACACATGCACACAAAGAATGCACGCAAGCAAACACGATTAATGAAATCTTGGGAGACTTGCTCCGGCAAGGCACTTTGGGTGAACGCCAAACGTTCTTCCCAAGGGGTAACTTAACCTCCGAACCCATAAAACCTTTTTTTCAAAGTTTTGAGGTAATCAAAATGGCGTGGCGACTCCGTTTTTCAAATAACTCGGATGTCTTCAAACTCGCGTGAATTCCAACACACAAAATTTGGGGCACACATTCACAGGGACGGGATCCTGCTCATCAGCTATTGCTTTCGCCTTATCAGCTCACACCTTTGATTCCCGCTCTCTACCCCGCATGATTGTTGATTCGGTCTCTGTGGAGTGCACCTCGCCCTCCCTTCCAGACCCTGATCTGTTCATGCGGATATCCTTCGGTTGGGTGTTGCCAGTGTCAGATTCTGGGCAACTTTTGAAGGAACTCCTTTATCCTGACCCATTTCACAACCTTTCTGGATTTACAACAAGTATATGAACTAGGACAAAGCTTTACACAAATAAGAAACACACTGACAGCAACTGGACAGTAGGGTTTTCAGGGTTCACAAACACCAAACAAGAACAAAAAACACCCTCCAATGAACCAAAAACAACCACAAACTTCATCGGACCAAACAAAGAAGAAGAAAACCTTCCCGGCAATGGAACCAACTGATGCTACCAAGCCAAACTGGTTGCACAGGACCTTCGAACACTGAAAATTAGTATACTTCGGCTGTCTTCTTCGAACAGTCACCTACACACATGCACAAACGTCAACTAGGCCGGGGTGTCTTCGGCGTAAACCATTCGGCGTGAAAGTAAGCTGACTGGACACGAAACAAGCAAATATCAATGGAGATTTTTACAGAGAGAGCTTAGAGAGTAGAGAGAGAACGTACATAGTAAGGTTTTCCATGTAGTTTATATACTCCCATGCACCATGTGCCTTGCACATGGTGGGACACTTGTCAACCATCAACAAAGGGTGCCAACCACCCCGAAGTTAGTGGAAAAACACTATTCACCTTGTCACATCATTCCACATGTAACAGTCTAACAACATTCAAGGTCACTGGTTACGCAAGTCGCCCAGGCAACAATGGAAGGGGAGGCGACAATCCACACATTGCTGCCGACCCTAACCTTCTTAGGGGCGAGATTCTCGCCTTTTGACTATACCATACTAAACTGCTGGTACCCAAGGTACACATCTCGCTTTGCCTTACTCTCACACGCCGGTCAACATATATCGCCTTATTACCCATGTCGCCTCATCACCCTGGTCCTACTTTAATACACGTACTAAACATATTTGGCCCATTTCGCCCGATTGGGCCTAATTTACTGTTCAGGCCAAAATCCATTTTTCATAATCACATCACCTCTCTTCTGAATCTAATCTCAAATCCCCAAATTTCTTAATCCTGTCAAATTTAGGGTTTTAGAATTAGATTTTTTTTTCAATTTCTGATTGATTTGTACCAATTTTATATAAAGTTTGTGTTCAAGACTTCAAGGGTATGACGAGAGTCTTAAATTTAAGACTATTATTGTGCATTTCACCCTCTTTGGTACTATCGCACTACTAAATCAACGCATGAGGTGGTTTTGGCTTTTGGGTAATAAAGAGTTTACCAATTTTTTATATTTTAGATGTCCCACGTCAGGAGGAGGAGAGGGTCATTGTTGATTTACCATTGGGCTACTTTACCAATTAGATTAATATTCAAAATGATGCTATTTGAAGGATAATAATTTCCATGCCTACATCTAGCCCCTGCCATTGTTTGACTGGTGTCCACATGTAATCTTCATAGGTTACACAGTTCACATTATGAAATACTCCCACCGTCCTGAGATGATCTGCCTAATTTTTTGTTATTAATACGAAGGTTTTTCGAGCAAAAAATTAAGGTTAATTTAATAATTCTAATGAAAAAAATAAAATTTGTTATTCATACACCATTGTAAATACTATCAGTAACATTTTTTGATTTTCATTAGGATAAATAAATTAATCTAAAATTATTGCTCAAAGTACGTTCGTATCAATAATAAAAAAGTAGAAAAATCATTTTGGGATAGAGGAAGTGAGATTTGTAAGGAAACACTACTATGAATTTTAAGATATCAATTTGGATTCGTATCTGTGCATAAATTTAGGTACCAGAAGCTAACATTTTGCTAGCAAAATACTCCCATCCTTCTGGAAAATTTGTCTTTATTCGTGGTTGTTAAATTCGTTGAATTTTGACCAAAGATTTAGAACAAATTAATAATCCCAATTAAATTCATAAAAAGTATCAATAAGAAATTTTAAAATTTTACCAGGATAAATGTAATTATTGGTCAAAGTTCATTTAAGTTGGTTGCTAAATGTTTAATGGATCTATCTTTCTGGATGGGAGAGAGTATTAAAATAGGCAAAACTACACTTAGTCCCCAAAGGAGCAACAAGCTTATAATTACAAAGTTAACATTCTATTTCTTCAATTTCAATTTAGGATTCTGAGTGCGTTTGGTCTTGTAAATCATAATGGGTCCCCATAAGCAAATCGGTTATCTCTGGCACTAAATTCAACGAGGCGCCCGTCCCGAAGATTTGAAACTTCTAAATATTACTTTTTAAATTGTGGTTTTATTATGCCTAGTACATTTATTTATGACCAGTGGTTATCTGATTATATTTGTTATGGCCAGTGGCCGGTGAGTATATTTGTTTATGACCAGTGGCCTTTTGGTGTATTTATTTATGGCGTGTTTGTGTTTGGCAAGGGCAATGTGTGAACATTTATTTATGGCCAGTGACCTTTGAGTATATTTGTTTTTGATGAGCAGCGATTCTGAGTAAATTTGTTTATGGTTAGGGACCTTATTGGCGTATTTGTTTATGGCGAGTGGTTTTAGGAGCATTTTTGTTTGTAATAAGTCGCTATGTCAAACTTAGTATCTAAACAATCTTATTTTTATCATTAAAATTTGAGTTCATGATAATGAAAAGCTAGGTATATATGTGGCGTTAATCTTATTTTTATCATTAAAAATTGAGTTCATGATAATGAAAAGCTAGGTATATATGTGGCGTTAACTTTTATTGTTTTAATAGTGAGATTTTATTTTGAGTAAAATGCTTTTCTGTCCCTCATACTATGACCCCAACATCAATTTGACATCTGTACTATTGAAATAACAAATGTATGATGCATACTATAGTTTTATTAGCAAAATTAATCAAAATATTGTTCACTCATTAATTTTTTCTAACGAGCGTTAATAATTTAACAGAAAGATAGATTGAAATTTTCAAATTTAACCCAAATATTTAAAAAATTAACCAATCAAATATTTAACTTGTAAATGCTCCTTTCCCCATCCAAACAACCACCCTTTAATTTTTTTTAATTTTTTTTTTACCCTTTAATATTTCTCGTAGCTCCTTCCCCATCCTTAATTTTCACCTGCAAAATGTAACTCACCGGAGGTTAAAAAAAAAAAAAACTCAAAATTATACTGGGTAATTAGTAAAACAATAGAAAAAAATTGCAGGCTTCCTCCATCTACTCTGTCGCCGGCTCTGCAGTCTTCTCCGTTCCCGCTGACTTTCATAATACATCTTCACCATCATTCATTCACCAACAGGTAAATGTCCAATTGCCACACTTTTAACCGCCGTTGACGACCAAACTATCAAATCAACACCACGAAAAATCGAAACAACATTTAAGATCTGATTTTTGAAACCCATATTGACCACCCACTCGCCCTTGTTGTTCCTTGATTTTGCTTCCGTATTCCTCGACACAAATCACCTTTCAAAACCCAGTGAAATCTCTGTTTGAATTTCTCAAACTACACAAAAGCAAGATCCCATTTTTGCGATTTCAACTACTACCCAACTGTTTAATGATTTGTGTTTATTTTGGTTTATTTACCAGATTCAAATTAATCTATTTGGGTGAATTAGATGTAATAGTTGTTCACGGGGGAAGAGGTCGGAAATGGGTGGGGCGGGGGTTATGGGTGAATCAGGAGAAGGGTTTTTCTGGGGTTTTCTTGGTTTTTTTTTAGTTAAGAAAGTACTCCCACTGTCCCGGCCGAAGTGTCTAAGTTTCCTTTTTTGGCGTCCCATTTAAAATGTCTCATTTCTAAAAAGAATTTTTTTTATTATTTTTATATTCTTCCTACCCCACTCATTCTCTCTCCTACTTTACTTTTACACTCACAACATTCTCTCTCCTAACTATTCCTCCCACTCATTCTCTCTCCTATTTAATTTTTCATACTCACAACATTTAACCTTTTTCTCTTTCTTACATCACTTTCTTAATTCTCGTGCAATTGTCCTTTTGGGACACTTCGGCCTGGACGGAGGGAGTATTTATTTGTGCTTTCATGCTTTGTCCTTTTAAAGAAATTATAAATACAGTATATTATTTATAATTTGTTAGTAAAATGCTATGTTACTGATTTATTGTATACCTGAAATGAATTTTTTTAATATGTAGTATATATTTCTGAAATAAATATACTCAATTTTTTAACCATCAAAGTTTAATACAGTATATTACTTTATATTTTATTTATATACAACAATTATTGAAAAGAAGTACAACAATAATTAAAAATTCGGATTATTAATTTTGCTGATGAAAAAAAATTTATTTAAAGTTTTAATATAATAAGTTTTAAATATTAGGGTTAAATTTGAAAATTTCAATCTAACTTTCTGTTAAATATTAACGCTTGTTAAAAAAAATTAATGAGTGAACAGTACTTTGGTTAATTTTACTAATAAAACTATAGTACAGTACGCATCATACATTTGTTGTTTCAATAGTACGAATGTCAAATTGATGTTGAAGCCATAGTACGAGGGTTAGAAAAGCGGTTTACTCATTTTATTTTTGTCATTGTGTAAAGATCCCCTGAATTTAAATTCTAGATCCGCTGGACCAGATATGAATTTGCAGTCATGGGCGGCCATAACTAAAGAAGCGCTAGGCAAAGGGTTTTCAGTAGCTAAGTTTTTCTGTGCCCTTCATGTTACCAACAACTACCTCTGCACTCTCGCTATGGTAAATCAATCCCACTCTTCGACTTTTCTCTCATCAATTACTACTCGTTTTCACTGTAAATTGAATACTTCTGAAAAATCAATGTAGCATGGATTGACAGTCGTTGAATACCAAATGAAAAACTGTTAAATCTGACTTTCATTTTGATTAGAATCTCAATATGCGCAATTCCCAATTGGAAATGGTACAATTTTGGTGTAAGAAATTGATTTTAGGGGTTGAACTGTTAAATCTGGCTTTCATTTTTAACGTAATTTCAATTTAGTTTGTGTGTATATGTGTGTTTTCCAGGTACATGGCCCTAGCATGCTCCCAACCTTTAATATAACTGGTTCTTTTGTATTGGCTGACAAAATTTCCCCCCGGTTTGGAAAAGTGGGTGCCGGTGATGTTGTCCTCATCCGGTCGGTAGAGAAGCCACGACTGATAATCACCAAGAGAGTGGTGGGCATAGAAGGCGATACGGTTACATACCGAGTCGACCCAAAGAACAGTGATAGAACCGAGACTCTTGTTGTATGATACATTTAATTCTGCACACTATCTTTTTTATGGAATGATAATTAGGTTTTGGGTTAGCGAGTTTATCAAAATCTGGTTATTTGGAGAGTAAGTTGGGTTTTAATGTGTTACTGCAGTTTGTGTTTTTATTGTTTATATTATAATAATAATAATATTGTAAGGGATTCATGTGCAGGTTCCAAAGGGTCATATTTGGATTGAGGGAGATAACATATATGCGTCTAACAATTCAAGGAAATTTGGACATGTTCCTTATGGACTTCTCCATAGCCAAATTTTTTGGAAAGTGAGTGTTTATTTTGTAGCTTTTTCCTTTGTCAATTAAGCTTTATTTATGCTTGAATTTCTATTAGCTTGTAAACGCTCAAGTTACAATCATTATGATATAAAAATTTTCAAGTTGCTGATAATCGTTCATATCGTACTAATTTATTTTCCTCATAATACTCAGAAAAACTAAATACATACTATTGATTGCAAATTCATCCCCACAATATGAATGTTGGATTGTTGAAGTGCTTGCTTCACAATCTTGATGTCCGTTACTCTGCATAACACTTGCTTAGGGTGTTATTGTAAGAAATTGTTCAAGGAAATGAAAGCTGAGTTGTTGGTACAAAGAATGATATGGTAATCAACTTCTTTATAACTCAGATAAGCTCATTGCATTTGGTATTTTTTTTAGTCCCAGATGAATGTCAATGTTGACATTCTCAATTCCCTCAAATTTATTTATTAGGCAAAACTTTGATTTCCTTGATATTTCTGTAAAAGCAAGTGGCAGTCATTTAAGGGTACCTGTAGTATACTATACTATAAGATAGTTAAGACAACTACATTCAATTTGTTTACTTTTGACAATATTCTTTGATCTTCAATTCATATCAAGGAAAGATTTCTCTCATCAATGTCTAACCATGTAGTGAAAGAAGTCTCTCACATCTTACAATTTACTAGTTTACAATACAAATAACTGACAGTCTGCAGCTACCACTAGGTATTCCTCTAAGATCAACTTACAGTCTACACATGTGTCTGCCTTTGCTTACATTTGGCTGTAGAGCTTCTGTTATGGATCATAAGACTCTTATGCAAACTCTATTGTTGATTGGCAAGTTATTTTGTTTTTCTGGGTTCAGATAACTCATACTAACCTCCGTCCCACTTCACTTGGGACTTTTGGTCAACTTGATTACACTTTGACCAATAATTTTAATAAAAATAATTACCCTAATGAAAATCAAAAAGTTGTTATTGTATTTTATTTAAATTATTGGTCAAAGTGTAATCAAGTTGACCAAAAGTCTCAAGTGAAGTGGGACGGAGGGAGTATGTGCAATGTTAGTTCATGCTCGTGTTTCCAGCACATATAAAATAATACTGCTCTGAGAAATGGGAAGACCTCACCCTCCTACCCATGGAAATTTCTTAAACCTAGTTGGGTTTTGTGCTCTCTCTCACTCCCTCCATTGTCCTTCACAGATATGGCCTCCTCGTGATTTTGGGCAAGTTCGGAGAAAAGCAGAGGGTGTTGATCCTATCTAGTAAGGTAATTCAGTTTGTTACTGCAGATTTCTGCTCACAGCTCCTGCTCCTCTTTTTGAACATTTCCTGAGTGAGCTTGTGTAAATATCGTGAAGCCCTGTCCAAAAGCTATCGTTTACATTTTGAGTTAAAGGATATGAAAGTAAACACCATTTTCATTTCTGGTTATTCCAGTGAAGTAGGAGTGAGTTTCCTTGATTTTGTCTCAAGTTATAAATTATACTCAATGATGGCACAATAGTATTTGCAATTTGCTCAACTTCAGGGCAAAGTTACGCCATTTTGTCTAGTTATCAAGTGGTTTATAAGTTGATACTCAACAAGGTTGTAGGACTCGCGCGTGTTTCATTTCCAGTGGTTGATTTCTTTCAAGTATCTCTCTCTTTTTGATTTGTAACTCCCCTCCCCTTTACTCCTAGCTTGATTTGGGCAATTTGTCAACTTTGACTCTTAAACACCCCTCTCCTCACCTTTTTCACCTATAAAAAAGTCTCAATCCTACTTTGAAGGGTAACCACTCTTGAGCAAAAATAAGACATTCTAAATTCTACAAATTCTCCACTTCTAAAACTCTCTTAACAAAAAAAAAAAAAAAAGAAGCACACACACACACATCGATTCTTTAAGTAAGCAAGCTTTTGGAGAAGACAAGCCTTAATTGTAAGGCATTCCCAGAAAGCTTTTCATTAGGTATTATTTTTATCACTTTTATTTATTTGCTTTTTATTTTACCATGTATACAATCCCTATTAAAAGGGAGAGTATCTAAAGGTCATTATATTCATTGAAGTTGACCACAAATTGTATCTCTAACATTTCAACTACCCCTTGAAACCCCTTCTTTGATAATAATTGAATAAGCATGATTTAGTGGACATAGAGTAGAACACTTAAAGTAGCAATATCGGCCATAAGGCCGTGCAAAGCGGGTGCCTAACACCTTCCTGTTTCATAATCTAATTCTCAAACCCTTTCTCTTTTGATTCTCTATTAGACTTAGATTTTTCTTATATTCCTTTAAAAACATAGGTGACAACTATAAAACTAACTAAAATCAATTAGACATACTAGGGAAACTTGTCTCACGCTTTTTCGGGGTATCTACGGTGGCCGACGCGACTCTAGTGGAGACATTAATTTAGAGGGTTAAACTTGCGTAGTTTTAAGCATTATTGATTTTTTCTGCATAATCTATTCTCAGAGAGGTCAAAATTGCACGAGTTTAGCTTGTTTAGCCAAACACGTACGAGTTTGGTCTCTTCCAATTTCGTGCGAGTTTGGCTTTCTGTTTTCTTGCATGCTTGTTCTACTAATCTTTCTACATGGGTAGTTTCTTTAATGGGAATGGGGTCTTTTCCCTGGTCCCAAAAGTTTCAGGAAATTTGCTCAATTCGGGCGAATTTGGGTATTACGGCCCAAGTCGGGCAAATTTAATGGCCCATGTGTAACTCTAGCGAGTTTCGCCTCTAGTAATCCTAATATGGGGCTGATCAAAATGGGACGGACAAGAGGCACTTTACAATACTACAACAGACAATTTTTAACACTACAACATGCACTATTTTCAACAATATCACCGTTATTATTTAATGCTCGAAGGACTCATATATTGACAAATCATTGCAAAGAGGGAGAGAGAGAGAAAGGAAGAGAGTGCAGATGCCCAAAGGACTTAATGCTGCCAAATTATTGCAAAGTAAGAAAGAGAGATGGACAAAATATGCACATTTTATTTATTAAGTCCTAGTGTTTAAATCTACACCTATGCTCTCTATGTTAGATGCATGCCCAAATGTGTTTGTTTTTGCTAAGTTGACTATTGCTATGTTTCTTTTGAAGGCAAACATGCCCGAATTTTGCTTGAAATGAGAGAGAGCCTGTTCAGGCCCTCTAGGTTGTGTTGTTGTTGCGAAGTCAAAGATGTGATGCCAAACCCCAAGAAATTTTCGGTTATGTAAAGCCACTAGAAGACCTTGATGCTGAATTTGCCGTACTAATGAACCACGTTTGCTGAAGTGAAGAGAAACCGGATTTTTGAAACTTGGAAAGATTTGCAATGCTTCAAGCCCCTTATCCATGTGGGGAAATTTCTCGTATAATGCGAGGTTGCTTTCTTGGTAGAAGATAAAATTTCTCCCTCTCGTCTTTTTTATTACGCACCCTTTGTTTTGTATATAACACCTTTTCAGGTTTTCAATATATGGGCATCTCTTTTGTGACTTTTTTTTTGCACTCTTTTTTGCCTAAGCAGCCCTCTGCGGGTTTTCAACCTAGCAGGCATTTATTTTGTACATTTATTAGGATATCTTTGCAAAAATCCCCTTGATTTGATCAGGAAGGACGTGTACACCGACTTTAAAGAAGAGGAGGAAGAGTTCTTGATTTTGTGAGAGAGACACTTTTGTTTTGGGGAAAGCTCCACGACTCTAGTGAGGAAGAAGGATACCAACTCGGTTTGTGCAAATGTCAAGAGTTGTTAAATTTATGGAAGAAGACTGCCAACCTTTAGGAAGATGCACTTGCAGCAGCCTCTAGCATGGAGAATTGGATTAGATTGAAAATAAAATAACTTGGAGAATTATACAAGGACAAGAACGACTTTTATTGACATGACACAAGCTTTAATGCACACTTTAACAAGTAAAAGAAAATCCTATGTTGGATTCTCAAAGTCTTCACAATGTCAGAGTCGCATCTCATACCCAAGTTGCTCATTGCTTCACAATAACCCTTTTGTCGATGAGCTCTAGAATCTTGGTCTTCAAAGTGTGGTAAGCCCCGATGTCGTGTCTAACGGCGAGGTGATAGTTGCAGAATTAAGAGGAGTTCACATGCTTCCTTTCTGGGTTCTTTAAGCTTGAAGTCCTTCAAAGTTTGCATATTTCCCATCTTCACAAGGGAGTCAAAGATTTCATGCAATGTCTCTTCAATGGTGAACTCACGCCTGTTAATCAAATCCTGAATGATATTTTTGACGTTGAGGCATCTTTCGGTAGTATGCCTGTTATGCTTGTGGTAATTACACCATTCATTAGATGCATGAATTTCTCGAACCTTCTTCAACTTGTGTATTTTCGAAGGTTTTACCTTTTCCATTGCTACAAAGCTTGAAATGCTTTGTTTCAGGTCATTCCTAAGAGAGGAGTAAAGACTCAAATGTTGGCGGCCCCTTTGTTGGTTCTAGGAGGCAGAATACTTGAGTACGTCCCATTATGAACCCTTTCGTTGCCCTTTGTGGAATCCTTCAATTATGCTTTGAGATTGACAACCTCTTCTTCGTGGGCCTTGCTCTTGTTATCCCATCGGACATGCCACTCATTGTCCTTTCGTTGGGCTTTGGTGAGAGCGTCAACTTGATCCTTGATCACCCTTATCACGCCGAACATCTTTTCATTGAACAAGGCCGAGTTACCCTTGTTATTTCTATTTCCGGAGGCCATTGGAGCGCATGTGAATTTCTTCTCGGATTGGACCTAGAGAAGAAAAAAACCTCAATTTGCTTTGAGCAACATATCGATCATGAAGAGGTTCCACAAACACATTGAGCACACGACTCACCAAATAAGGAAACGATAGTCGGAATGACAAAAGTCCTTTTTTGAGTATCTACCTAAAGCTCTAAAATAGTAGAATTATCACACTAGTATATAAACCATATCGTGGTCCCATATACTAATCGGATTCCACCATATTCTTTCCAGACCTAGTTACATTAGGATTTAATTGAATCAACATTATCAAGCATACATGTGTAGACAAAATTTTGTCCATGATGACCACAAAATTTTTTGGAATGATACATCGTGTTTGTTTGATGACGTTGGTTCAAGGAAATCTTGACATATGACAGAGTGACGGAGTGTGTCCTAATATAAAATTGTGTGGTTTGGGCTCGGCTGAAGAGGCTAAAAAGGCTATCCGCCGGTGTGGTCATCATAGCACGTAGCGGGCTGAGGATTACCAATTCACGAGGAACTAATGTCATTATGTCATTGGAGATTGGAACCCCCCAATTAGGCCTCGACGGGTTTGGGGTTATAATTGTGTGTCTCGATAGTGAGCAATTTGTATAGGAAATGTGCATGTGGTGTGAGGTACAACTAGATCTAGATGTTAAAATATTTTTGCAAGAATAAAAGGCAGAGAAAAACAATTAAGCACATACTAAAAAGAAAATTACAACTTTAGAGCAACCCCTATGACCTGTAAAAATAAAATAAAACAAAATCTGAAATAGTAAATATGTTCAGGCCTTTTAGGTCTGTGTTCAATAGCAGTAAATTCACGTTCTCTCTTTCCAACAAAGGCAGTGAGAGTCCTCCGAGAAGGTGCAACTCTCTCTCTTTACTTGCAATGATACAATAGTGTGAGTCTGCGGGCAACTACAACTCTCTCTCTCTCGATATCGCAACATCAATGAGTCCTCTGGGCACAAATCTTTCTCCCCATTAACTTTTGTTAGAATTCTAACGAAAAAATTTATATTTCTCTTCCTTGAGGTTTGGTCAAATACCAATATTCTCCCTTCTCATTTTCGTTTACTTGTCGAATATAATTTCCTTAATATTTAGTATAAAAAATTAAAAAGTAAGTAAGATATTGTTTATGTTTATTAACTTTGTTTAAATAACTATGATTAATATGATTAAATTTATACAAAAATCTAATATTCTTATTAAAAAAATATATTTTATTTCACAAACAATAATCTATAGTTTTTTCTTTTGAAATAAAACAATAATCTATAGCTAACTCAAAAACATATTACTTTTTTTTAAGTTACTTTTATCACCTCCTTATATTTATTAAATTACCACTCATTACAATCCACAACACACATTCTCTCCCTCTCTCTCTTCATGTCTTCTTCCTCCCCTCTTTTTCTCAATCTTCCATTTTTCTATTGCTCCACCTATAATGGCTACCTACCCACACAACAACTTTCTTTCATCCTCCCCACCTTCCACTCCCCGTCCTCCATAAATTCCCCCCTCCCTCCACCCCTCCAGCGAGCACTTCATCGTTTCATTTTTCAAATCCAATTTCCCAAAATTATCCCTCAATCGAATCTTCATTTTTTAATAAAACTGCCCCAAAACAGATTTTTGTTTAAAAAAAAACCTTATTTGTTTAATCAAAGAATCCCCCTCCCATGTTTCTTAAGAAATCAATGGGTTTTTGTTAAACTTCATGAAAGTTCATCAAGGAGCAAGAAAGGATGAGAGAAGATGAGAGAATTTGGGTAAATCTTGTGTATTGTTACTCCTCATTTACAGCATATTTACAGACTTTGACTAACTGCCTCTAACAATATTCTGTTACAACTATATTTAGGCTAGCCCTCTAACTTACACTTATTTACAGAATGATCCTTACTACTTTCACAATTATGTACATTGACATACTCAGAGATTACTTTACTATCTTTAAACCCCCCCCCCCTCAAGATGGATGGGGAAAACAAGTTTATCACATTCATCTTGGAAAGCAAATGCTGAATTCTGTCACCGGTGAGAGATTTGGTGAAGAGATCAGCTGGTTGATCTTTAGTGGAGATGTGTAGAAGGGAAACAACACCAGAAGTGACCTTTTCTCCGATCAAATGGCAGTCTATTTCAATATGTTTAGTCCTTTCATGATAGACAATAGATAGGATTGGCTGCTAAGTGTTCTACTGATTGATTATCACATTAGAGTGGAACTGGAGTGAGATTAGGAAGCCCCAAAGCTTGTAGCAGAGAAAGTAACCAGGTAATCTCGCAGCAGGAGTTAGCCAGAGCCCTATATTCAGCTTCAGTGGATGACCTAAAAACCACTGTTTGCTTTTTGCATTTCCATGAAATAAGAGAGGACCCAAAAAAATACACAAAAGCCAGATAAAGACCTCCTTGTAGTAGGACATGCACCCCAGTCAGGATCACTATAGGCAGTAAGATTAAGTGAGATTAAGAGGGGAAGGCTTAAAGAATAAGCCTTGACCTATACTACCTTTCAAATACTTGACCAGTTTTGTAGCTGCATCCATGTGTGGGGATCTTGGAAGAGAAAGAAACTGACTAAGGATATGTACAGGATAAGATAAGCAGGTCTGGTAATAGTTAGGTAAATCAGCCTTCCTACTAGCCTTCTGTAGGTGCTAGGATCAGTGAGAGGAGTGCCTACATCAGCAACAAGCTTATGATGTGTTTCCATAGGTACTGTAGTAGGTTTTGCATTTGCCATCTTAGTGTCTTTGACAATGTTTAGTGTATATTTCCGCTGATGGAGAAATATCCCTTTGTCAGATTTTGCAATTTCCAAGCCCAAAAAATACTTCAGCTGCCCTAAATATTTAATCTTGAACTTAGAATGAAGATGTGTTTTAAGAGCAGTGATAGTACTACTGTCATCACCTGAGATTATAAGGTCATCAACATAGACCAACACTGTAGTACAAGTAGATGTTGTCTTGAGAATGAATAAGGAGTGGTCTGCATGCGTCTGTGTGAAACCAAAGTCAATGAGAGCCTCTGAAAATTTGTGGAACCACTGCCTAGGGGCTTTTTTGAGCCCATAGAGGGATTTGAGTAGTTTACAGACCAGAGGAGGAGAGGCAGAGGTAGGCACAGACTCAAGAATAGAAAGAATCAGTGGAATGTCCATGTAGACTTCTTCATGTAAGTCCCCATGAAGAAAAGCATTTGAGACATCCATTTGACACATTCCACCCTTTGGTCACATCAATAGCCAAGAGAGTCCTTACTGTTGTCATTTTTGCCATAGGTGAAAAAGTATCAAAGTAGTCTTGACCTTCTACTTGAGTGAACCCTTTAGCCACTAGTCTTGCCTTATGTTTATCCAAAGAGCCATCAAAGTTGAACTTAAGTTTGAATATCCACTTGCAACCCACTGTATGCTATTGGGAGGCAGAGTTTGAATAACCAAGTTTTGTTAGCCTCTAATGCCTTTAGTTTACTTTCCATGGCAATACACCATTCTGGATGTTTGACCGCCTGTTTATATGTGGTTGGCTCTTTGGGAAATGAAGAAATGTTAAGACAAAAGGATGTGTAATGAGATGAAAGATTATCATATGTGAGAAAATTATGAAGAGGATAGGGAGAAGAAGAACTGACATAAGTAGAAGCCACATGTTTGGTAAATGATGGAGGAAGACAATCATAGTCATTATACTTGGCATGAACTTGTCTTGATCTAGAGGGTCTAAGAGGGACTAAAGGTGGACCTGGAGAATCAGAGGGAGGTGATTTACTGAGTATAGGAAGAGAAGGAGATGAAGCAGGGGATAAAGGAGGATCAGAAGAAGCCTGAGTATGGGATGAAGAAAGGAAATCACATAGCCAATCAATGTCACAATCTGAAGTACAAGGAAGAATAGGAGAAGAAGATGGATTGGCTATACAATGATCTGCAAAAGGAAATATATGCTCATAGAACACAACATCCCTGCTATAGAAAATCCTATGAGAGGACAAATCATAGAGTTTATATGCTCTTTTATGAGAAGGATAACCAATAAAGACACATTTAATGGCTCTTGATGAAAATTTATCTCTATTATGTTGCAAAGTAGATGCAAAGCATAAGCACCCAAAGACTCTGAGGTGAGAATAGGAGGGAAGAGTACTCAAAAGAGTTTCAAAAGGAGTGTGATTCTGTAGAGCTATACTAGGAAGTCTACTGAGTATATAAGTTGCAGTTAAGACACATTCACCCTAGAATTTCAAAGGTAAGTGAGATTGAAAGAACAAAGATCTTGCAATTTCCAAAATATATCTATGTTTTCTCTTAACTCTCCCATTTTGCTAGGGGTCTCTGTACAAGTACTAGATTGGAGTATACCCATAGGTAGAAGCAAATAAGACACAAGTGTACTAAAAAATTCAGTGCCATTGTCTGAATTCAAAACCTTAACTTGGGCCTGAAATTGAGTTTGAACCATATAAATGAAATTCAAGAGAGTTTGTGGGACCTGAGATTTGGATTTTAAAAGGAATAGCCAAGTGGATCTAGAGAAATCATCCACAATAGTTAAGAATGAATTAAAGCCATAATGAGTTAATTGCTTATAAGGCCCCCATACATCACAGTGAGAAGATGAAAAGGAGAAGCACTCTTAGAATTGCTCAAAGGAAAAGCAGTTCTAGTTTGTCTAGCAAAATGACATATATCACAAACAACATCATTACAATGATGATCAAAGGTACAATCAATACAAGAAAGAGATTTCATTGCATAGGAATGTGACCTAATCTAAGATGCTAAAGAGAAGCAGACTTTGAATGACTTGAACAAGCTTGATGAGATGAAAGACCAGTAGGGAAGAAGGAAGAGACATAGGAGCTTGACAAGTCCAGCCTGTACAGTCCATCATGCATTTTACCAATCATTATGGGCTTCTTCAGATGAGATGCCTGTAAGAGACAAGCATTTGCCATAAATGAAATTGAACAAGAACTGTCTGTAGTTAGTTTACTCACAGACAATAAATTGTAAGCAAACTCAGGTACATACAGAACATTGAGCAAGGTAATATGTTCTGTAAGTCTAATAGTTCCTTTGTGAGTAATGTGAGATTTATGACCATTCGGAAGATGTATATATGAGGAAATGGGAACAGGATCAAGGAGAGAGTGAAATGAGGCTGTGATATGATCTGTTGCCCCAGTATCAATAATCCATTGTGTATCAACATAAGAAAATGAACTCAAACATGTAGGATTAACAATACTTGTGCTAGAGAAACTTATACTTGCTGATACATTGTCATAAGTGGATGGATTGGCAGTGAGTAACTGAAGAAGTTGTTGAAGTTGAGTGGGGGATATACCGACAGTAGCTAGAGCAGAAGAAGTGTTCCCACTTGAAGGATCAAGACCAGTGATGGTGTTAGAAGAAGAAGCTATGACATTATTTGCTGAAGAAGTTGTGAATTTCCCAGATCTTGACCTATGATTCTTAGGCATTCTGGCCATATCTGGTTTAGTACCATATAGAGGGTGCCAGTCATGATATCCATTTAGAAAGAAACATCTGTCCCTTTTGTGACTGTCACCATGACAAAAATCACAGAAAAATTGTCCTCTCTGCTTGCCTTTGAATGAATTCTCTTTGAAATAATTGTTGCCTTTGCTCAGTAGGGCTGTAGGATTAGAATCAGGTTCATAACTACTCATAAGAGTAGTTGAACCTCTTTGTTGTTCCTCTTGAAGCAACATATTCAAGGCCTCATTCACAGTGGGAAGAGGTTTATATAACAAAATCTGACCTCTGGTAGCAGTGAAACTTTCATTTAAATCCATCAGAAATTCTGTTAATTTATGAACTAACTCAAATTCTTCCTGTTGGCTAGTGTGACCACACTGACAGTTGCAAGTGCATTTACTCGGATGTGTTAGATTATAGTATTCATCCCACATTGATCTAAATTTGGTATAGTAAGCAGACACAGATAAATGACCTTGGGCAAGAGATGCAAGATCCTTGCGAATCTGAAATATTTTGGGAGCATTAGTTTTGGAATACCTAGATTGCAGATCTTCCTAAATGAGTTGAGAAGTAGGAAGATACGCTATACTTGTAGCAATATCTGGTGAAACGGCATTTGTCAACCACGAAATCACCATGCTGTTGCATCTATTCCAAAGTCCTAGATATTTGGAATTAGGTTTTGGTTTCGCAGATGTTCCATTGATCATACCAAGCTTGATATTCGACTCCAAAGACAACGTCATTGCTCGACTCCATTGAGAGTAGTTGACATCTGTAAGAACATGTGAAATAAGCTTCATTCCCGGATGATCATTTGGATGAAGGAATAGGGGATGATTGGAGCTTAATTGAATCAAGGTGTTGTTGATTTCATACGGATCAGGCGAAACTGATTCATCGGAGGATTATCATCATGAACATAGGCCATGATTATATAAATTATCTAGGTTTTCAACGACGAAGAAATTTTCACCAGATCAGAGAGATTTCTTCCACTGAGATTCAATTTGAAGAGCAGATGAAGAATACAACAAAATGAATCGAGAGATCAAAATAAAATGATCGAAACCACCATCAATCAAACAATACCAATAGAAATTCTTCAAATGATGAATTTGCAGAGAATCGGCAAACAGAGAAATCAAAGCAGAACGCTGAAGCAAGATCAGGAATAGGTTGCGGAAGCGAAAACAAATTGGATCATTTGCTCTGATACTATGAAAGTTCATTAAGGAGCAAGAAAGGATGAGAGAAGATGAGAGAATTTGGGTAAATCTTGTGTATTGATTACTCCTCATTTACAGCATATTTACAGACTTTGACTAACTGCCTCTAACAATATTCTGTTAAAACTATATTTAGGCTAGCCCTCTAACTTACACTTATTTACAGAATGATCCTTACTACTTTCACAATTATGTACATTGACATCCTCAGAGATTACTTTACTATCTTTAACAATTTTCTTGAATACATTTATCTGTCGGACGGAGTAATCGTCTGTATAGTTTTCGGAGGATGAGCAAGGTGCCAGAGGGGAGCGGGGAGGGGGGGGGAGAATGAAGAGTGAGTTATGGCGGATGGTGGGTATGGGGAGAGGTTGGAGAGATGACAATGGGGTGGGGGAGACGGCTATGGGGGATCAGGGTAAGGGAATGACAGAAGCTTGAGGAAGAATGGAATTATTTTAGGGTTAGGGTAATTAATTTAAGAAGAATATTTTATTAGTTAGGAAAATGGAAACTGTATTAAAAATGAGAAGGGGGACATTATTATTTGGCCAAACTTCAAGAATGGAAAATGTAATCATGTTAAATTTCTAACAGTAGTTAGTGGAGAGGAAACTTTGTATCCAAACGCTTTTGTACAATGGCATATTTCATGAAAAAGTAGTATAATGGCAAACTTGTAGCAAACAGTATGGTAAGATGGCAAATTTTTGTAATTTTGTCGGCTGATTTCTCTCCAAACTTCTCTCTTTTATGATTTGTAGCCCCATTTGCCTTTACTCTCAACTTATCCAGGGAAGCTGTCTTTTGTGATATTTTCCACTCCTCTTCACCAATAAAAGGAGCCATAAACCCCCTTGAAACGGGTAACAACTCTTTGATAACAAACATTTGCCTAAAAACTCTCTTTTTGAAACCCTCAACCTCAAACTCTCAAACATACACACACACGCACACATAAAACCTCTCTTTTTCCAAAGCAAGCTCAAGACTTTTTGCCATGAAGAAATCCTTGAATTCTCTGTGGTATTCTAAATTTAGATATCTTTTCTTCACCTTCTTCATCTTATTTACTTCTTTTCTACCCTTTTATGTATGCAATCCACATTAAAAGAGAGACTATGTAAATATCACTTTACTCATGGAATTTGACCACAAATTCTCCCCATCATTCCAACTACCCCCTAAAAACTTATAAGCAATCGAAGAACATGAACTTAAAGTTGATTAGAACACTTAAAGTAGCAAAATCGGCTATAAAGCCGGGCGGAGAGGGTGTCTAACACCTTTTCGTTTCGTAATCTAACCCTTGAACCCTTTCTCTTTTGAATCTCTAGTTTAAAATGAACTAGAAATAGATTTCCTTATGTTCCCTCATAAAACATCGGGGGCGACTCTGAAAAACAAATAAAATGGATTAGACATCCTAAGGAAACAACCATGTCACATTTTCTGGGGTGGTATATATATATATATCCCTTTGATGTTGATATCCATAACCTTTGACTGATATCCAGAATGTTTGTAAATAAGTGACACTTCGTACGTGTTGGGTCCATGGCAAAACAAACCTTCTAGATATCAATGTTAAAGCTTTCTGGATATCCAGAACATTTGATATTGATATACAAAACCTTTAATACTGATATTTAGAAGGTTTCTTTGTTAAGGAAATTACGAGGCCTACAAAAGTTACGGGCTTTGCCCTGTGATAAGGGGTTTAAAAAAATCCCAAAATAAGTCAATAATTAGGCTCTCAAACAGGCCTTTAAAGTTTTTATAAATGAAATGTTGAATGATGGTCGATGGTAGTATTTGAGATGACCAGATGTGTTGTTACACGTGTGTTGAAGAGAGCCAGAGGGGGAGAAGTTTTGATTATTTACCAATATGCCACTCGCGTTTTTTTAAGAAGTTCCTGTTATTTACAAGAATCTTATCGCGCATTTAAAAATACGTTTTTTTTTTAATCAATAGGAAAAGGAAAACGTGTATTTCAGGAGAGTTACTCTAAGTTGACATGCGTTCGAATTACAAGCCCAAATTACAACTACAACCATGGTTGCCTATAAAGTATAGAAGTTTAAATTAATCAATATGAAAAGGTAAGATATTATTTTATTACCTCATCTTTGAGGTATTATATGTTGACAAACTATACTCCTTCCAACCCTATTGGATTCTCAAAATTTTAAATCAACTATTATGTACAAAGATGAAACAGTTGTTCATCTTCCAACTTTATGCTTCACTCAAAATGTTACTCTTAACGGATAAATATAAATTAATATTCAAAGAAACACCGGGGAATATAAGTTAAAGCTTAAAACTAAAAAACACATACTCCTCTCCATAATAAATGTCATATTTTTTATTTTTATACGAAAAAACTTTGAGCAATAATTTTAAATTAATTTAATTATCCTAATGAAAGATTAAATATTGTTATTGAAACTCATAAACACCAATATTAATACCAATTTACAACAATAATTAAATTAAACTAAAATTATTGCTAAAAAAATTTTCGTACTAACATAAGAAAAAAATGCAACATTTATTTTGGAACATAGAGAATGATAGTATTGATATATATAAAAAAAACAGATTACACAAATTATAGATAGTGAATTTCCTTGTTAAATTGTTAAGTTAGAAAGAGAGAGGGGGAGGGAGGGGGAGGGAGAAAGAGGGATTTCGAACTGTTCCGGCAAGCCGATCGCTACAGCGCCTCCAACGCTCATGAGTATGGTGTTGCTTGGAACACGTCGCCTTTTACCGATCGAACGGCTACACCAAAATACTTAAAATGTCGGGGTTGTGTGGCTTACTTATATGACTCAAAAAATGATTTTTAAAAATGGAAGTGATGGCGCAGGAATGTGTTTGGGCTCAGGTATTGATGTCCAGCGAAATGATTGAGCTGACTTGTGACCTGCACACCACAAGAGAAGAACCGTGAACTGCGCCGGGGGTCTTCCGGCAAGCCCCTCCGGCGTGATAATCAGCGTATGGACTGGAAAATAGTGGAAAATAGTATGGAGAATGTGTATACGTAAATATGCAGAAATGCATTACCTTTGTCCATGATTGTGTTCCCATATTTATAGTAGATGAAGTGATATTAGGGTTTCCCTCTGAACCGTTGGATTGGGTTGCAGCCAACCGTTGGATCATCTTGGTTCCCTAGGCGTACACGTGTCGCGCCATGATTGCTCCGTCTAAGAAAGGACACTGTTGTGTCTGACACGGATAAGTAGTTTGGCTTATAAAGGAAAGTCAACCTGCACGCCTTTTGGCGCCATTACTGCTTCCATGATTGCACGCCCAGAGTGTCCCATTGTCAGTTCTGACCTTATCCCAATATAGCTAATTAATCAAGCTTATTGAGGAAGCTAAGTGAAGGGACGACCTTGGAGCTGTATGTCCAGGAAGGTCGTCGCCTTATCAGGACTTGACGAGAGAGTGGACGAGCGAGTTAGATCGCTCAATGGCGACGACCATCGCTCTATGTTGGAAATGGATTATGGCTTATAAAGGGAAGGCTCGTCGTTAGATGGGCTTGGTTGCTCATTGGCGACGACCGCCATCTTGTGTATCGACAGGCCATGCCTCTAACCCTTAATGGGCTTCATGGGTATTGATCCGTTAGTGGACTTGCTGGGCCCCAGCCTCGTAGAGATGTATTGGGCTCGGCCCGTCACGAAATATCTCGTTCAGTGGCCCCCAACTCTTGGGTCGTCTTGACGGGCCAGGAGTTCGCGCTTCTTCCAGGGGTCATCCGTACGACCGTCAATTTGAATTTTGAATTTTGATGAAGTCAGATTTGATGATGTGGAGGGCTAGGATCCCTCCATTAATTGACACGCATCCCGTGATGGGACATTCTCCTCAGAAACCACAGCGGGTATTTAATGCTCCCATCATTTCGCCATTTGGATTTCCTAGGCACAAAACCTGTCACCTTCCTCAGGTATAAAAGCTTCCTCCCTCCTCCATTTCAAACTTTACGTGACCTTGATTGTTGAGAGCGAAAGCATAGGCGATTTCCGGCAACCAGCAAAAAGGAATTTCGGCGAGCAAGAACCACCGTCTCCGGCGACCTGTTTTGTTCTGGCTACTCCGTTCGTAAGGCATTTGGGAGCTTGGATAAGGGACTTATTTGACCTCCCGCCGAAAAACTCATCGGAAAACTCACCGGCGAATCTTTCACCAGGTATTACCCTTTGATTGTTCTTCATTTTCTGGGTTTTTCTTGGGGTTTAAGAACTTGTTTAATGGGGCCCAGAACGGTAAGCTTTGAGAGGGGAGTTAAGTTTGGCTTTGGGTTAAATCAAAGGGTATATAAATGTGCTAAGGGTATTTGGAGGGAAATCCCATTGATTGAGTGTTCTTCTATTCTGGTAAAATTTGACTTTGAATACGACAGGTTAGGGTTCCCCACTAATGAGGTTCTTGGGGATTTTGAAGAAAATGACCCACGGGTGACACCCTTTAGATCTATGAACGACCTTCCAAATCACATCCAAACATATTACTCATTGTCCCGTCGTGATTCACTTAGGGATTTGGTCTTAGGGGAATCTAGGTTGCCCTTAGATAGGTCATCGCCTACGGATGTTAGGACTGATTCCCCTTCTCTTTCTCCTTGTTTTGTAATCATGGATCACGATGGCCGCCCTAATCAACCGGCCCAAGAAGCAAATGAGACCAGTACAAGTGCTGGGGCGATCGAATAGTCGATGCCTTTCATATCGGTATACGAGCTGGGAGAAACGAACGAGGCTTTGGAGCCGGGGCTCAAGGGGACTGAGCCATCACCAAGGTTAGTACAAGGAAGGGTGACACTGGGAAACTAATGATTGAATCCCTACGAGACTCTTTCAGGGTCCACGCTGCGTCATACAGGCTGGAGTATCTCAGCCAGAAAGAATATGAGCCTCCTAGGCAGGCCCTCCTTTCGAGCAAAGAGAAAGTTGCCTTCTTCTACAAACAGTTCGAGCTTGGGTTAAGATTACCCCTAGATCCCTTTATCAACGAGTTCCTTGAGGATTCAGGTTGTGTGCCCATGGAGCTAAGTGGCAACGCCGTTAGGATCTTGTCTTCCTTCATCGTAGTATGCAGATTCCTTGGCTACGAGCCATATAACAAAGTCTTTCGCCAATACTACCGGACGATCCGAACCACCGTGAAAGGAAAATATGTGGTGAGTGTGTCCTCAATCATAAATGTACAAGGCTTGTTTTTGGACACTCAGAACAAGGTGTATGGCTGGGATAGCCACATGATCGTAGTTGAGAGTAGGGTAGGTTGGAAATTCCCCTTCCCGGAGAGTCAAGATATGGTTGCAGACGAGCATGTGTGGCCGGTGCCTTGGGCCGACGAGCTGAAAAAGAAGATTGATGATTTGTTGAGTCTTGGCTGGGTGTCATGGAAAGACATAGAAGCCTCACACTGGAGGTATATAAGGGTCGGCATTATGTTCAAGCCGTCGAAAGGCCCCGATCCCTTGGTGAAGATTGAACTTGACACTCGTTATCCCGTCTGCGTCGTTCACGACGACTTGACTTGGGAAGAAAATTGTATAAACTGTGCCGGTGCCCACTTTTATCATCCTGAAGAACGTTGCGCCAACCTTGAAATGACTGGGGGTTGGGTTCTTAATACTTGTCTATTTATTCTGATAGTCTGTCTTTTTGTCTCGTCGTGAAGGACTTAACCTTTCTCCTTTTTTATTTGGCAGTTCTTTCTGCAAGGGATATTGACCACATTGAACGTGACATTATGAGTGGAACAATCAGAGCCAACGATCGAACCAAATTGAAGAAGGATAGGGCGGCATCCAACGCTATCTACGACCGTCAGGAGAACATGGCCAAGAGGAATGATCAACTGCCCAAGGACAACACAATTGGTGCCATCCCCTTGATTGAAAGGGAGCCTGTTGCTGAAAGTTTGAATACTGGAGGTCGTCAAACATGAGTTGACGCGCTTGAGAAGGAGGCTGGGGTTGAGACTAGTGCCGCGGCTGCCAATGCTGAAAACCAACTGGTCGTCATTGAGGGTGAGCACGTTAACCCTGAGGCCGTTGGGAGCTCTAACTCCAACCCAGAGCAACTTGAAGCTATCAGTCAGGCTTTAAAGAAGAGTAAAGAACATCCTGCAAGCTCGGAGGGAAGGACTGAGCGAAGAAAAAAGACTAACACCGACCCTCCTAGCAGCTCCGACCCTTCTACCCCACAGGCTGAAACTCCTGGCTCGTCTTCAGGAGCCTTGACAAGGAAGCAGGCTATGGAAATGGCAACCAAGTATGCCAAAGTTCCTTAGATGTCTGGGATTCCTTACATGGCAAGAAGTGGTCCCCCTCTTATCTTGGGGGCGGCCTTGACAAAGCGGGGTAGGGATGTTGACCTCGTCCGCCAGATGAGGGAGGTCAAGATCAAGCCTGAGACCTACCACGCTCGCTTCGAGCTGATTCAGACTGAGGTAATTCAGTCTTGCACTCTTCATATATCTCTCGTCGTTTTACACTCGTAAAAATAATGACCTTGTTGCAGATGATGGATGCCATGACGGCAGATTTTAAGGCATGCCTAGACGCCGAGCAAAAGGACAATGAACAGCTGATCCAATCTGTTGGGGCCAAGGAGGCTACTGAGCAGAAGTTGAAGGAAGATGAAAATAATGTTGGCCAATTGATCGCTGCCTACGAGTCCTTAATGGCTCAGAAGAATGAAGTTTTGAAGGAGTTGGAGACCCTGAAAGCTGCCAAGGCCAAGCTGGAGAAGGAATCAGGGATCTGGGCCACCAGCCTTCGTGCAGCCGAGGGAAAAGTTGAGAAGCTGACATCTGACTACGACGCTGCTCGGAATCAGATTGAAGCGATGAGGGCTGACCATCAAACTGCTTTGGAGGAGGCTAAGCTGGACGCTGTCGCAGAGTTTAAGGGAGGCGCTAAGTTTCTTCAGGTCGTCACTGAGAAGGCCAGTGGTTTCTTTAAGGACGGGGCTAAGCATATGGCCAGGTGAATCCTTGCGGATCCAGAGACCAAGGATTTAATGTCTACGAGGAAGTTGGCCGACCTCTACACAGAACAGTTGCATGACCAGGAGGCTCGTTCAGTCCATCCTCTCGTTCCCTTCAATGACAACGACTTGCTCATCATCAAAGAAGACGACGAGAAGGATGGGAAGGACGAGTGGCCCGTCTCAGCCGTAGACCCGAAGAACTTCGACGCTTATTATGCCTACTTCCTTGGAGACGGTCCTGATCCAGACGAGGCTCCATCCAACGCCAGCGATCTCCAGTGATTTATCTTTCCGAAATGATTTGTGATGTCTCAAACAATATTTCACCCTGATTTTGTGGTTCCAAACAATGTTTCAAACAATTTTAAGTTTTTGTAGTGTAACTGACCCGTTTCCTCGTAGTTTAGAGGGGGTCGCACAATTTGTTTGATATTTCAGTTATTCAATGCCTTTGTTTTGGTTTGTTAATCTGTATGTTAACATAGATAGCATGTGATAACTTTTTAAATGAGTGAATTTGAGGACAAGTGTGTATGGTCGTCGTGAGTGACGGCCAGAACATGGATCGTCTTAATACGACTGACCTTGTTCGTACTTGTGTACTCAACTTCTCAATGGCTCGTAGGAATAGTACGAAGGTCTGTAAGTACCTGCAAATAGGCAAGATGATACAGACGAGTCGTCTTATTCCGTTATAGCAGTCGATGAGGTCTGGCCTCGTCTAGCCTTTATACTTGGCTAAAGTGGGCGTAAGTGTCGAAGTCTTGGCTTCGACTGATCTTTATACTTGATCAAAGTGATTGTAGGGGTCGAAGTTTTGGCTTCAACCGATCTAAGTATCTTGAGTTTGTAGAGAATGTTCAAAGCGACGAGTTTCATTGATAAATTTTGTCTATGACGACCTTACATTGAATTTTCTCCTAATCGCTTTTTAAATTAACGGGATTTATAGTCCATCCCTTACAAAGTTCCAAAAACTACAGTAATGACAAAGCTTCATAAAGAACCACAAGTAGGGTGCCCTGAGGGCACTGAGGGACGAAGAGATTCAGAAATAATACTTCATGAGATGGTTGGCGTGCCATAGATGTTTGAGCTGTTCACCATTTGGCTTAGCAAGGCGATATGTTCCTTCTCTAACCACACTGGTGACAATGTAAGGTCCTTCCCAGTTGGGGGAGAGTTTGTTTTGACTGGCCTTGAGTCCCGTTGCTTCAATTTTTCTGAGAACGTGATCACCGACCTTGAAAAACCTTTTCTTCACTTTCTTATCGTCGTACGCCTTGGTTCTTTTCTTGTAATTCTCCATCCTCAATTGAGCATCCAATCTTCGCTCGTCCACAAGGTCAAGGTCGACCTGTCTGTTGTGGATATTCTTCTCAATGTCGTAGAGTGCCACTCGATCAGTCGGAAGCTGGAGCTCGGTGGGAGCCATGGCCTCAGAGCCATAGGCCAAAGCAAATGGGGTTTCTCCCGTAGGCCCCCGGGTGGTTGTGCGGACTGCCCAGAGAGCTGAAGGGAGTTCGTCCAACCATCTCGTATCCCGACCTTCAAGATTTTTACACAAAGCTGACAAGACGAGCTTGTTTGCTGCTTCAGCTTGTCCATTTCCTTAGGGATAGGCAACGGATGACTTGGAATGCTTGACGCCCATTCTGTTCAACTCTTGTTCAAACTTTCGAGAAAACTGTAAGTCGTTGTCAGAAACAATTACCCTTGGGATTCCAAAGCGGCACCATATTGAGTCGTGGATAAAGCTTAGGGCATTATTTTCTGTAATTTTGTTCAGGGCTTTGGCCACCACCCACTTAGAAAAATAATCAACTGCCACTATCACATACTTTACTCCTCCCTTGGCCTGTGGGAAAGGCCCAATCAAGTCAACACCCCACATGTCAAATGGCCAGGCTGCCATGACTGGAGTTTGCTCTGTCGTCGGGAGTTTCAGGAGGTCGGCGAATCGTTGACATGTATCACATTTCTTCACGAATTGCTTTGCATCTTCTCGTAGATGGGGCCAATAATACCCCATGGTGATCAACTTATCTGCCAATGTCTGGGCCCCAGGGTGGCCCCCACACTCTCCTTGGTGCACTTCAAAAAGGAGGTTCACAATCTTGTCTGGGTGGACGCATTTCAGCAGAGGTCTGGTGATGGATCGTCGATAAAGCTCACCAGCTATGACTGTAAAGCGGGCGACCTTCCTCTTGATCTGTCGTGCCAACACCTCATTAGACGGCAGCTCGTCGTTTTTAATAAAGGCATTTAGCTTGTCGACCCAACACCTTGGGCCGTCTCCCATACACATAACCTTCACTCGATCGTAGGCCGACTGTTCGAGGTAGGCCAAGTGGTGGCCATGTTCATCTTCTGGCAATTGATCAGTGGCTAACTTTGAGAGCAGGTCGGCGTGTTCATTATCTTCTCTGGCTATTCTCTGGACGGCCCAAAACTCTAGCCCCTGAATTAACTCGCCGACCAAAGCATGATACTTCTGCAATGTTGAGTCGACGACCTGGTAGTCCCCATGAACTTGGTTCACGATCAGTTGAGAGTCACAGAAAGCTGCGATCCTAGTAACTCCAAAACACTTAGCGTACTCAATCGCCGCTACAAGTGCTTCATACTCCGCTTGGTTGTTTGACGCCTGAAATTTGAATCTCAACACTTCTTCAAAAACCGTGTTACTTTCTGGCTCGACGAGCACAATTCCCGCCCCACTGAGATCTCTTGTTACTAACCCATCTGAAAAAATCTTCCAGCATCCTACGGGCAAGACCAACTCCTCCGGTTTGTCATCGACCTGTTTGCCCTTGTTCATCTTTTGTGGAGGCCTTTGGTCGTCGTCAATGGTGAACGATGTCTCAACCAGGAAATCAGCCAAGGCCTGGGCCTGTAGGGTCTTTCTTGCCACGTATTAGATGTCGAACTCCTCAGTTCAATGCTCCAATTTAGTAGATGACCGGAGCTCTCAGGGCGATGTAAGATCTTGCGCAGTGGGGCATTTGTATATACAACGATGGAATGGGCGGAGAAGTAGGCTCGTAGCTTTCGTGCTGCAATGACGAGAGCATACGCTATTTTCTCGACATTGAAGTAACGTGTTTCTACATCCAATAAAGCCTTGCTTATGTAGTACACTGTCCTCTGTATCCCACCTTTCTCTCTGACCATCACGGCAGTGACGGCCTTGTCACTCGCCGAGAGGTATACATAAAGGTCTTCTCCCGCAATGGGGCTGCTGAGGAGTGGTGGGGAGCCAAGGTACTTCTTAAGATGGCTAAATGATTCAGAACATTCCTCCGTCCGTTTGAAGTCCTTTGCACCGCGGAGATCTTTGAAAAATGGAAGTGATCTCTCGGCGGACTTGGAAATGAAATGACCCAAAGCAGCGACTCGTCCATTCAACCGCTGGACTTCCTTGATGCTTGTGGATTCAGCCATGTCAATCAGAGCCTTAATCTTTTTGGGGTTGGCTTCAATTCCCCGTTGTGAAAGCATAAATCCCAAGAATTTTCCTGCGGCAACTCCAAACACACACTTGGCCGGGTTGAGACCATATCATTTGCTCGAAAGTTGGTGAAGGTTTGATGGAGGTCATCAACATGCTTTCTCTTCTTCGACTTGACGACCATGTCGTCAATGTATGCCTCCAAGTTGTCGCGAGCTGTCCTTTAAAAACCTTATTGATCATCCTCTGATATGTTGCTTCGGCATTTTTTAGCCCGAATGGCATCTTTATATAGCAATAGGTTCCCCCTGCAGCCTGGAAGGCCGTCTTTGGAATGTCTTCTTCGTCCATCTTGATTTGGAGATAGCCAGAATATGCGTCCAGAAAGCTCAAGGTCGTATGATCGGCCACAGAGTCGACGAGCTTGTCGATTCTGGGCAGGGGGTAACTGTCCTTTGGGCATGCCGAATTTAGGTCGGTGAAATCCACGCACAACCTCCACTTTCCATTGGGTTTTTTGACCAGAACCACATTAGCCAACCACGTTGTGAATCCAGCGTCCACGATGATTCCTGCACTCAATAGCTTCTCAATCTCTTGCTTTATGGCGACCTCTTTTTCTGTTGAAAACATTCTGCACCTTTGCTCCTTGAATTTCATTGTGGGATTCACTTCGAGTCTATGGACGGCCACATCTTCTTTAATACCCTTCATATCTTCAACTCTCCAGGCAAAAACGTCGAGGTTCTGTTTAAGTAGGGAGATTATCTCTTCCCTCTCCTCAGTAGATAACTGAGACCCCAGTTTAATTTTTTGCTCTGGATAGTTTGGGTTAATGACTAGCTCAGTCAGCTCGTCGGCCGACTTCATTTCGGGAGCATCGTCTCTAAAATCCATGGATTCAATAACAATCTCTTTGATTTTCTTTCTCGCTTCGGGGGTGAGGTCTGGGACCTCGTCTTCAATCAACTTATCTAGCTCGACCCCCGATTCCTGGGCGACCAAAAGTTGTGGATCGGCTGGTTGGTCGTCTAGGAATTTCTCACCAAAGGCTCCTTCGTCGTCCACACACTTGATGGTGGACACATTGGAATAAGAGGTCGTCGCTTGTTTGGTTGGCTTAGAGAGCTTCACGATTTGTCTTGGGTCGTCTGCTTCAACAGTCCGCTTTGCCTTCAGTACATGCTCCAAGAATTCTGGGGCCGTCCCCAGCACACATCAAATTCCCGAACGTGTAGGAAATTTAACTCGTTGATGGGGAACTGAAGCGATGATCCCTAAGGCAGCTTGGCCAGGTTGGCCGAGGATCGCATGGTAGTCACTGACGACATCAATCACAATAAAAGTCAATGTTTGAATGGTTCTCAATGGGTGTTCTCCAATATCGACGGGAAGATCAATCTGACCCTTTGCATCCACCCTGTGGTTGGTGAATCCCTCTAGACGACCTAAGTAGGGACTTAGGCGGCTATCGGGTAAACCCATCCGTTGGTAGACGTTGTAAAACAGGATATCTTGGGCCGCCCCAGTATCAATTAGAATCCGCCTCGACTCACAATTGTCGATGTAACCAGGGATGACCAGTGTCTGTTGACGAGCCAATGGATTGGCTGATAGCTCATAGGGGAAAAAGCTTATCACATCGTTTGGGATTTCAGACTTTTGGGGAACATGTGGTGCTTTTTTCACGTGGTAAATTGCGCTTTTGATTTGATTTTTGCTGGTTTCTTCAGAGATTACCAAAACCATCCTTGGTTGTCTCTCTGGAGGGTCGTTGTTAGCAACTCGAGTGTTGGCTGTTGGACGATCCCTCCTCACGTACTGCTCGAGACGACCATCATCAATCCACCTTTGAATAATCTTCTTCAAACTGAAGCACTCTTCGGTGTCATGTCCCTTATCCCGATGGTACTCACAATATTTATTCATATTTTCTTCCCCTTTTCATTGGGGTTCATCTTTGGCGCCGGGCCAAAATCCACATTGCTCAAAATTTCAGCCCGCGATACTGTCAGTGGAGTGTACGATTCTGGAACCTTTTCAGCTTTTACTTGCTTGTTTTTTCCTTTCTCTCCAGCCTTATCCTTTTTTGACTTCGCCGTCTCACCCTCGTCGACGGCCTTTCCTTCCCTTTACAATTTTCATTCCTCAGCCTCGGCTACAGCATATGCCTTGGCGTAAAGATCCTTTCTTGACTTAGCTGGATGGACCTGGAGTTCGTAGTCCAAAGTGGATGAAACGACGCCATGTCTGAAATAGTTGATGATTTCCCTGTCAGTCAAATCCTCATCAATCTGATCCACTAACTTTTTAAATCTTTTGAAATAACTCATGGAGCTTTCATTGGCCCCCTGGGTTATATTGCTAAGGTCGTTGACAGTTTTTTTGCGGTCTCCCGCCGTGGCAAATCTTCCCAAGAACTTTTTCCTCATCTGTCTCCAAGACTCAATGCTCCCCTTGGGAAGGCCCCTAAACCATCGTAGGGCGGCGTCAGTTAGCGTGCTTATGAGGGCCTTACACATGACGTCGTCGTGTCCTGATGCTCTAGCTACTACATACATCTGAGCTTTAAGATGTTGTATGTGATCTATGGCGCTTGTAGACCCGTCATATTGTTTCAAATCAGGAGGCTTAAAACCTGGTTCAGGAGGTCCCGTCTCCAACATCCATGGTGCCAACGGATTCATAGTACCGCCATCATCCTCGGAATCATCACTATCAACTTTATTTCTTTTGTTCGTCAACTCCTCCACCTGACATTTGAGTCTTAGAAATTCTCTCATATTGACCTCGCCTGCTGGGCCGGCGGGAGGGATCCTATCTCGACGAGGCCCCCGAGCTACGGTATTAGACCGTTGCCCCTTGGTGGGGGCAGGTCGTCGGGAGATGGATCTCTCTCCCCTGTAGCTCGGTGGTAGAGATGGCCTATAAGATCTTGACGGCTCCCGTTCTCGACGAGGTGGAGTGCGCGTTCTTTCCCGATAACTCGGGGCTTGTTCATTTCTCAACGACGGGGTCATTTGATGACCACGAACAACCTGGTTTTGGACAGGATTTTCATTGGCTAACGATCGACGAGGCTCACCATCTGCCTCCTCCCGTCGTCGTTGGGACGGAATTCCTTCACTTCGCCTTTGGTTGAGGTGCTCTCTTAGATCAAGTTGTGGCACAATTCGTTCGTTTTCAACGACAGTTCCTTCACGACGACCATTATTCTCCCTCTGGTTTCTTCTTCTTCTCCCCGACGAGACAGTGTTGTGAGACGCCTGTGGGGGTTGGTCCTCGCCAATTGTATGAGCTCGTTCTGGATTCTTAGGAGTTCGTGGAGAGTGTTAGCTCTTTCTACTAGGAATGCTGCTCTATCGAGGGGCGGGTTGGATGGGCCTCCTAGGTTTCGTGCAGCAGTTCCCTCGGGTCTCCTTTCCAGTGGGGGTCATCGTTGTCTCTCTGTTGCTTGCCTCTTATCCCTTCTCCTTGCAGTAGGAAGGCCAGTGTCATCTACCACACCATGTGACCTGGTAACCCTCTAGTTTGGGTTCCTAGGTTGAGGTGAGGGAGGTCTGGGCTCCTCCTGTTGGCACTGCTGAGGGGAAGGTGGTCTGCCCGCATCTCCGGTGGATTTGCTAGCGGTGTGTCCGTCTGACACCATTTTCCAGACTTTTTTCGGCTGTTATTTTGTGGTTGAAAGGTCACCGACAAACGTTCCCGGCAATGGAACCAATCTGATGGCGCAAGAATGTGTTTGGGCTCAGGTATTGATGTCCAGCGAAATGATTGATCAGACTTGTGACCTGCACACCACAAGAGAAGAACCGTGAACTGCGCCGTGGGTCTTCCGGCAAGCCCCTCCGACGTGAGAATCAGCGTATGGACAGGAAAATAGTGGAAAATAGTATGGAGAATGTGTATACGTAAATATGCAGAAATGCATTACCTTTGTCCATGATTGTGTTCCCTTATTTATAGTAGATGAAGTGATATTAGGGTTTCCCTCTGAACCGTTGGATTGGGTTGCAGCCAACCGTTGGATCATCTTGGTTCCCTAGGCGTACACGTGTCGCGCCGTGATTGCTTCGTCTAAGAAAGGACACTGTTGTGTCTGACACGGATAAGTAGTTTGGCTTATAAAGGAAAGTAAACCTGCACGCCTTTTGGCGCCATTACTGCTTCCATGATTGCACGCCCAGAGTGTCCCATTGTCAGGTCTGACCTTATCCCAATATAGCTAATTAATCAAGCTTATTGAGGAAGCTAAGTGAAGGGACGACCTTGGAGCTGTATGTCCAGGAAGGTCGTCGCCTTATCAGGACTTGACGAGAGAGTGGACGAGCGAGTTAGATCGCTCAATGGCGACGACCATCGCTCTATGTTGGAAATGGATTCTGGCTTATAAAGGGAAGGCTCGTCGTTAGATGGGCTTGGTCGCTCATTGGCGACGACCGCCATCTTGTGTATCTACAGGCCATGCCTCTAACCCTTGATGGGCTTCATGGGTCTTGATCCGTTAGTAGACTTGCCGGGCCCCAGCCTCGTAGAGATGTATTGGGCTCGGCCCGTCACGAAATATCCCGTTCAGGAAGAAAATAAGTATAATTAATAAATTAAGGCTCCGTTTGTTTAGCGTAAAACGTCGGGGTTGTGTGGCTTACTTATATGACTCAAAAAATGATTTTTAAAAATGGAAGAAAATAAGTATAATTAATAAAGTAAGTCGCTGTTTATGGTTGTGTCCGTGTATTTAGAATTCCCCGATATTTGTATCCCACTCAAATATGACTTGTCTAAGCTCTATTAATAGTAGATATTATTTGCTTAATTATTTGAAAATCAAAAAGTTGAATCCGAAATATGTGAAGAGGAAATTCTTATTTCACTTCTTGAAGAATTATGAAAGATATGTTACAAGGGTGTACAATTACAGAAATTATAAATACAATATAATTAACAAAACTGAAAATACAAAAGGAGAAGTTGTTGAAATTTCTGCACGAGCCCAATAAAACCACTGTCTCCTTAAGACGTATTCGACTCCTCACCGTGTGTTCTTGATTTTTTCTTGAGTCGCTTGTTTCCCAGGATAGAACGTGCGGACCGGGGGCACTTTGCACCTAAGTTCCCGGCGAGCTGAATAGAGCTTGGACAATATCACCTCTTGATCTTAATATGCAAGGAGGCCAAAAGAAAGAGATGACAATATGCAGCAAATTTCTATGGAGGAGGTTTGCAAAAGAAAGTGTTTTCTTATATTGGGTTCTTCTCTCAAAACTTTTTCAAAAGTTATTGACAAACTTTGTCAAATTTCCATTATAAAGCCTTAGGAATCAACAATGAATATTTGGATTTAATTTGATATTAATCACTAATAATCCGAAATTAACATCCATTAAACTGAAAATATTAACTCATTTTCAGTTTTGATATTCATTTCAAAGGCTGTTACAATTTGGAAATAACTCAGTCATAAATGCTCAGGATCTGCTCGACCGAGTCATATACCTTGCTCGGCCGAGCAAGGTTGTCCAAAACTTTTTGCCACGATCTGCTCGGCCCAGCAAGGCATATGCCTCGGCCGAGCAAGACTTTCCAGAGACTTGATCCTTCTGCCAAGCTATGCTCGGCCGAGTCAAACACTATGCTCGGCCGAGCAGATCAGTCAAAGTCAAAACCAATTTTGATTTACAAAATCAAATTTCATTAGCAAAATGTGGACCACATATTAGCATTCAAATTTAATACATCCAAAAACCATTTTGGACAATTAAATATTTTATTTCACAACCACAAACCCAATTAAATAATTTGACAAAATTATCCTTTAGAAATTAAACCATTAATTTCCTTCAAAACACACTATTTTTTCCAACAATCCCCCACATGAAGGAAATTCATGAGGATAGGTGATAAAGTCCGGCAGTCGAAAACCTGCATAGGATAGGTAGGGGTTTGCCCTTTGAACCTTCCCTTGTAAAAGCACATTTACTCTACTCGCTAATCAGTGGACGCGATGTCCTTGAACTGCTAGATTTTTGTGTAGCCGATCATATACTTTACACAGGTATCTCCCTAACACAATTCACCTCTCATAGCTGTGTCCATTCATGGCCCTGGATCACAATGCCTGGTTCTGTGAGAAGGTCTAAGAATTGAGCCTCACACAATTCTCCTCGAAGCGGCCTCTACTTCTTTCTCACATAGGTGATTCTTTTAAGTAACCCATTTTACTTCACATAAGAATCATTAAAAGCCATAGGCTTAACCTCATTCATCTCGGGATGTCACTTTAAGGAATGAGTATAGGGTTGACCCCCACAGTGACTCTACAAGTCTTTTAACAGTTAGGTTGTCCCTTTGAAACTAGATCTTGGGATCTCCAGTCAACTAGGTTGGGTTTTCCGCTGTGTTTAACTTCTCAAGAGGCTTTAATCCCATTCCCAATGTCAACCTTGCAACTATCTCTTTACTTAACCCTTTGGTTAGCGGATCCGCCAAATTATCTTTTGACCTTACATAGTCAATAGATATGGTGCCAGTTGCAAGTAGTTATTTAATGGTATTATGTCTTCGACGTATATGTCTAGACTTACCATTATACGTATGACTTTGTGCCCTACCAATCGCAGATTGGCTATCGCAATGTACAATAATTGCGGGCACGGGCTTTTCCCATCTTGGAATATCTTCTAGAAATTGGCGTAGCCATTCGGCTTCTTCACCACATTTATCTATTGCTATAAACTCAGATTCCATGGTTGATCTGGCTATAACAATTTGCTTAGAAGATTTCCATGATATAGATGCACCTGCTAATGTGAATAAATATCCACTTGTAGACCTTGAGTCTTTGATATCTGATATCCAATTAGCATCACTATATCCTTCTATCACAGCTGGATGTCTAATGTAATGTAATCCAAAATCACGAGTATATCTTAAGTACCTTAGTACTCTTACTATACCCTTCCAATGATTTGTTCCAGGATTACTTGTGTACCGGCTTAACTTGCTAACAGTATAAGCAATATCCGGCCTAGTACAACTCATCAAGTACATTAGACTTCCGATGATTCTCGAATACTCTAATTGAGACACCGGTTCATCTCTATTCTTTGATAGATGAAGATTTGGGTCGATTGGAGTACTCGCTATTCCATTGTCATCCTTGCTAAATTTTTCAAGAATTTTATCCACATAATGAGATTGACTTAGCACAAGTCCGTTGGATATTCTAGAAATTTTAACTCCAAGGATTACGTCCGCAAGTCCCATATCTTTCATGTCAAACTTCAAATTCAACATGTCTTTCGTGGATTTGATCATCTTATCACAACTCCCTATGATAAGCTTGTCGTCTACATAAAGACACAAAAATGACATAGCCATTTTCCGTGGTTTTAGTGCAGACACATTTGTCACACTCATTTATTTTAAATCCACTTTGCATCATAACATTATTGAATTTCTGATGCCACTATTTTGGTGCTTGTTTCAAGCCATATAATGACTTTACTAATTTGCACACCTTCTTTTCTTGTCCACGCGCAACAAACCCCTAAGGTTGTTCCATGTAAATCTCCTCTTCTAAATCTCCATTTAGAAAGGCTGTTTTTACATCCATTTGATGTATTTCAAGATTTCTCAATGCGGCAATTGCAAGTACAACTCTTATTGACGTTATTCTCGTGACAGGAGAATACGTGTCAAAATAGTCTAGGCTTTCTTTTTGTCTGTAACCTTTAATTACAAGCCGGGCCTTATACTTATCAATTGTTCCATCCGCTTTCATTTTCCTTTTGAAAATCCACCTATATCCTAGTGTTTTACTTCCTGGAGGAAGGTCCACTAGTTCCCATGTGTGATTTTGCAAAATGGAATCAATTTCACTTTTAATTGCTTCCTTCCACAAAGGTCCTTCCGAAGAGCTAACGGCTTCTTTGTAACTTTGTGGTTCGTTTTCTACCATATAGGTTAGAAAGTCCGGACCATAGGATTTTTCAATCCTAGCTCTTTTGCTCCGTCGAGGTTCTACCTCTTCTTCTTCACTTTTATCTTGAACGTGTTCTTCTTCTATTGAATCTATAACCCTAGTCGATGAGCTTGCCTCATTTCTTGACTTACCCGGGAATATATTCTCAAAGAAAGATATTTTCAGAGATTCCATTACAGTATTTTTGTGTATAGCATCAATTTTCAACTCATACACAAGAAATCTATAAGCACTACTGTTATGTGCATATACAATAAATATGCAATCAACAGTTTTAGGTCCAATCTTCACCTTTTTAGGAGGAGGTATGGCTACCTTTGCAAGACACCCCCACACTCTCAAGTGTTTGTAACTTGACACTCTTCCATGCCATAGTTAATAAGGAGTTTTGTCTTGTTTCTTTCGGGGTATTTTGTTTAACACGTAGTTAGCCGACAACACGGCTTTCCCCCACATTTTATCCGGTAATCCCGAACTCAATAACATGGCATTCATCATTTCTTTCAATGTCCGATTTTTCCTTCCGGCAACACCGTTTTGTTGGGGTGTATAAGGTGCTGAGATTATATGTTTAATTCCACTTTGAGCACAAATTGCTTCAAATGGAGATTCATATTCACCACCTTTATCACTTTTTAGCACCTTAATTTTCCGGTTTAATTGGTTCTCAACTTCATTTTTATAGAGAGTAAACTTCTCTATAGCTTCATCTTTACTTTTTAGAAGATACACATAGCAATACTTTGTGCCATCATCTATAAAAGTCATGAAGTAGAAATTGCCGCCCCGTGATTGTGTTGATTTAAAGTCACATAAGTCCGTGTGAACCAATTCAAGTGGTTCACTATGTCTTTCAACTGAAGGGAATGACTTTCTTGTTAATTTTGCTTCTACACAAATTTCACATTTTTGTTTACAATCAACTTTAAACTTTGGAATAGAATTTGCTTTTGTCAAACGACGTATAGAATCAAAATTAACATGACCAAGTCTATCATGCCACAAATTAGATGACTCAAGCAAGTAAATGGAAGAGATATTCATATCATTAGCTTTAGCTTTAACAACCATTACACTTAACTTGAATAGGTCATCATTGACATAGCCTTTACCCACAAACATTCCACTCTTAGACAGAGTGACTACATTGGACTCAAACACAATATGAAATCCATGCTTTATCAAAAGCGATCCGGACACCAAGTTCTTCCGGATATCGAGCACATAAAGCACGTTGTTGAGAGTCAACTCCTTCCCGAATGTCATCTTCAAAACCACTTTTCCTTCTCCTTTGATTTCAGAGGTGGCTGACTTCCCCATGAATAGCTTCTCGCTATACTTAGCAACAAAAGTACTAAACATGTCTCTATTGGAGCACACATGTCTAGTAGCACCGGTGTCAATCCACCATTGATTTGGGTTTGAACCCACCAAATTTACCTCAGAAATCACAGCTGCGAGGTGCATCTCGGACACGTCCCTAGCAATGTCTTCCACCATGTTTGCTTCACGAGCCTTCTTGGGCAACTTGCAAGCATGAGCCTTGTGGCCTTCACCGCCATAATTGTAACAAGTTCCTAAGAACTTCTTCTTGGAAACACCACCTTTTGATCCCAAGTGGGAATTCTTGGAAGTTGTCACAACCTTCCCTTTTCCCTTTCCAAACCTTTTGCCTTTGGAGCTTTCACCATGCTCCACCATATTGGCCTTAGCCACACTAGAAATAAACTTTTTCTCCGTGGCTCTATTGTTATCTTCAATACTCAAATGAAGGATTATTCCTTCCACATCCATTTCCTTTCGCTTATGCTTAAGGTAGTTCTTGAAATCATTCCAAGATGGAGGCAATTTCTCAATGATTGCAGCCACTTGGAAGCTTTCACTTATGATCATACCCTCGGCATGTATCTCATGCAAAATAGTTTGAAACTCATCAACTTGAGATTTCACACTCTTGTTGTCCGCCATCTTAAAATCAAGGAAACGGGCAACAATGAACTTCTTTGTTCCCGCATCCTAAATCTTATATTTGTGGTCCAATGACCCCCACAATACCTTTGCAGATTTCTTCTCATTAAACACGTTATAGAGAGAATCTGAAAGCGAATTAAGGATATAATTTCTGCACAAGTATTCCCCATGCTTCCATGTTTCAACCGCAACCAAGGTTGTAACATCCGTTTCTCCTTCACTCACCTTTGGCATATCATCTTTCAGATATTTGGCCAAGTGCAAGGTAGTGAGGTAGAAAAACATCTTTTGTTGCGAACGCTTAAAGTCGTGGCCAACAAACTTCTCGAGTTTTTCCGCATGAGGTGTCAGAATATGGATCGTAGGAGCATTTGTCACAATTGTCGAGCCACTTGTGTTTCCAGTTTGGGGATTAGTTTGGGGTCCAGTTTGGGATCCAATTTGGGTCTCCACGTTGTTGTTGTTAGTCGCCATCTGAAACACAACAACTTAGTTAGTATTTCCTATTTTTCAAAATCTGTAATTGACTCCCTCGATTAGGGATATGTCTTAAGATTGTTACAAGGGTGTACAATTACAGAAATTATAAATACAATATAATTAACAAAACTGAAAATACAAAAGGAGAAGTTGTTGAAATTTCTGCACGAGCCCAATGAAACCACTGTCTCCTTAAGACATATTCGACTCCTTACCGTGTGTGCTTGAGTTTTTCTTGAGTCGCTTGTCTCCCAGGATAGAACGTGCGGACCGGGGGCACTTTGCACCTAAGTTCCCGGCGAGCTGAATAGAGCTTGGACAATATCACCTCTTGATCTTAATATGCAAGGAGGCCAAAAGAAAGAGATGACAATATGCAGAAAATTTCTATGGAGGAGGTTTGCAGAAGAAAGTGTTTTCTTATATTGGGTTCTTCTCTCAAAACTTTTTCAAAAGTTATTGACAAACTTTGTCAAATTTTCATTATAAAGCCTTAGGAATCAACAATGAATATTTGGATTTAATTTGATATTAATCACTAATAATCCGAAATTAACATCCATTAAACTGAAAATATTAACTCATTTTCAGTTTTGATATTCATTTCAAAGGTTGTTACAATTTGGAAATAGCTCAGTCATAAATGCTCAGGATCTGCTCGGCCGAGTCATATACCTTGCTCGGCCGAGCAAGGTTGTCCAAAACTTTTTACCACGATCTGCTCGGCCGAGCAAGGCATATGCCTCAGCCAAGCAAGACTTTCCAGAGACTTGATCCTTCTGCCAAGCTATGCTAGGCTGAGTCAAACACTATGCTCGGCTGAGCAGATCAGTCAAAGTCAAAACCAATTTTTATTTACAAAATCAAAATTCATTAGCAAAATGTGGATCACATATTTTGAGCATTCAAATTTAATACATCCAAAAACCATTTTGGACAATTAAATATTTTATTTCACAACCACAAACCCAATTAAGTAATTTGACAAAATTACCCTTTAGAAATTAAATCATTAATTTCCTTCAAAACACACTATTTTTTCCAACAAGATACAACATATATATATATACACCACAATCCTACTTTGACTAGGATTCTATTATGACTACATATTCTACTTTCCTACTTAGAAAAGAAGACTTTCTAACATACAATACATACATAAGGAAACAATATTTACAAGGAAAAGGAAAACATATTGACAAGATTTGTCAATATCTCAACACCCCCCCTCAAGTTGGAGCGTGTAGGTCACAAACACCCAACTTGCCAAGTAGAATGGAAAACTGTTTACTACTCAATGCCTTGGTAAGAACGCCAGCTAATTGTTCGGATGTGTGAATATACCGAGTTGTGAGGACACCTGTGCGAACAACATCACAAACAAGATGACAGTCAACTTCGATACGCTTCGTACGTTCGTGATGAACTGGATTCTGAGCCATATGTATAGCAGATTGACTATCACAAAGAAGAGGCACCGGAGAGTCATGTCTAATTCCAAAGGATCGAAGAAGGCCAAGTAACCATTTGAGCTCACATGTCGCATTAGCTATAGAACGATATTCTGCCTCTGCTGAAGACCGAGAGATCGTACCTTGCTTCTTCATTTTCCAAGAGATTGGTGAATCACCGAGGAAAATGAAATAGGCAGTGAGTGAACGCCGCGTGATGGGACAACTAGCCCAATCAGAATCACAATAAGCTCGCATTTGCAAGGCGGAGGATGATTTCTAGAGAATGCCTTGTCCAGGACGGGCTTTTAAATAACGAACCACACGCAACGCAGCAGCCCAATGAGCAATCTTGGGCTTGGTCATGAATTGTGCAAGAACATGCACACTATAAGATAATTCCGGGCGTGTGATGGTGAGATAAATAAGTCTCCCTACAAGGCGCCGAAAAGGTTCAGGATCACGCAAGTCATCGTCTGCAGTCAAAGCCAAACGATGATTCTGTTCAATGGGTGTAAGAGCCGGACGTGCGCCAAGAAGTCCTACCTCGGAAAGAATGCCAAGGGCATACTTTCGTTGAGAAAGAAAGATGCCATCAGGATGTGTTGCAACTTCAAGACCCAAGAAATACTTGAGACGGCCAAGATCTTTCATATGAAAGCAACGACTGAGATAGGCTTTGAAATGATGAATTGCAGTCGAATCATTGCCTCCAATAACCAAGTCATCAACATACATAAGCACATAAATTTCAAAAGTGGAACTCTGAAGAGAGAAGAGAGAATAATCTGAGCATGATTGAGTAAACCCATATTCTGTTAGCGCCACGGAAAGCTTTGCAAACCAACACTGGGGAGCTTGTCGTAAGCCATATAATGATTTCTTTAGTTTGCAAACTTTGCCAGAAGATGAAGCTGGATGTCCCAATGGTACCTTCATATACATATCCTCACTTAGATCCCCATGCAGAAAGGCGTTGTGGACGTCCATTTGATGAAGCTCCCACCCTCGAACTGCAGCAATAGAGAGGAAAACGTGGACGGTAACCATCTTTATTGTGGGTGTGAAAGTCTCCTTGAAGTCCACTCCTTCAACCTGACGGTTTCCCAAGATCACCAACCAGGCCTTGTATCGTTCAACTGACCCATCTGCGTTGCATTTAATCTTGTAAACCCATTTGTTGCCAATCACTTTCTTGTCAACAGGAGCATCCACCAATTCCCATGTACCATTCTGATCAAGAGCATCGAGCTCATTATCTTTTCCTTTTCCTTGTATATATTGTTTTCTTATGTATGTATTGTATGTTAGGAAGTCTTCCTTTTCTTGCAGTGAGAACAAACAGCATTGCTCGCCTCCTTTCTTTCTATCTTCGAACCGTTTGTACGATCAGTTGTGCGCACAGTTGATCCCACAACTGTCTGAACAGCAAAACTGGCAGGTGCTGGATAATCTTCATGCAGGCTACCCCAGACTCTTTCTTCTCATGCAACCATAGAATATGCCTTATTTACATTAGGCAAAGGTTCTGTGTTCAGTATGGAGGATTTCACGTTCTCAAACATCGGGGCATGAAGCCCCATAACGAATTGATGAACCCTCTCATCCTCTCGTCGTTGGACTAGCTTTGTGCTAATGCTACACTTGCACCCCTCACATGAATAAGTAGGAAGTGCATCATAGTCATTCAATTCGTCCCACAATTTCTTTACGCGACCAAAATAAGCCGCCACACTTTCGTCTTTTTGTTGCTTGCAATTTGCCAAATCCGCCTTCAACTGCTGAATTCTAGATCCATTTCCAACCGAGAATCTCTCCCGCAAATCATCCCATAGCATCTTCGCATCATCCACATAACTCACCGTGGAACGAAGGCTTGGCTCAATGGTGTTAAAGATCCACGAAACAACCATTGAGTTTACCGTTTTCCAATGTTCCAGTTCATCCTCCATGGTAGGTTTTTCAATGGTTCCATCAATGAAGGCCGTTTTTGTCTTAGCCCTCAATGATCCCTTGAAAACCCTAGCCCATTCTTCATAATTCTCGCCCTTCAATTGAACATGGGTGAGAATCATTCCCGGATTGTCACTCATAGAAAGAAAATATGGAGATCTCCTTTCATCCATAGTTTTCTTCTCGCCACTTCCCTCGGTATTCATGGCTCTGATACCAAGTTGAATCCAAAATATGTGAAGAGGAAATTCTTATTTCACTTCTTGAAGAATTATGAAAGATACAACCTATATATATATACACCACAATCCTACTTTGACTAGGATTCTATTATGACTACATATTCTACTTTCCTACTTAGAAAAGAAGACTTCCTAACATACAATACATACATAAGGAAACAATATTTATAAGGAAAAGGAAAAGATATTGACAAGATTGGTCAATATCTCAACAGGAGAAGATAGACAAAAGGGGGATATTTTCCCTATGGTTAAAGTTGTGATTGCTTAAGACCAGACCGAGGTGTTTTTCCTTACCGATCGAAAGATTAGGGTTTGATATATACGAGATGATCGTCGATTTGAGGTACCTTATTTTGCTAGGTTTGTTTTAGAGATCTGAGTTTATTTGGTTGTTAATTTGTTAAGAAGGAAGATGTTGATGCTCTGTAGTTAGATTTGGGGAGTATACGTAATAGTGTGTTTTGTTTAATTTTTTTGTTGTTGTTAATGTAAAAAGTTAGAAGGAAGGTGTCGTTAAATTACTTATGGATTAGTTATTAACATGGAGTTATATACGTACGCTTACATTGTAGCCATGATATCGGTGAAGTTTTAGTTTGGAATTCATTGTTAAGGTTAAACACTAGTGTGAAGGAAAATTGATTTTCGACTTGTTTGCTTCACATTATCGCCATGTTTATCCATATGAAACATTATATGCTACGAAAAAAATCGTCAGTGCCATGGACAAATTTTCTTGGCAATCGATACAAATTCCTTGGTAAACAAACTTTAGTGAGGAATAAATTTCCTTGGCAAACGAGGCGTCGGTAATTTCGTTGAGGAATGGAATTCCTTGGCAATTTACCAAGGAAATTGTCAACGAATATGTCCTTTGTAATTTACCAAGGAAATTGTCAAGGAGTTTGTCCTTGATAATTACTGATTTAGGGTGAGTTTGGCATTGCTTCTGATTCTCCGAAAGTGATTATTTAAAAGTGATTTTATAAAAATCAATTATTTGTAATAAATATTAAATTTTATAGGTACGTTTGGATAGTATATGTTCAAAACTGATTATGAAAGATAAATGCCAAAAATGACCTTTATGATATGTATCTAATATAATAAATGAACAAAGGAGATAGAGGCTATTATTGTAAATATAACACAAATAATAACTTCTAAGAATCACTTTTAGCAAAATCTGGGTCATAGCTGCTTCTACCAAAACACATTTTTTTGCGTTTTAACAGCTTAAAATCATAATCACTATTGTTATCCAAACGTTATTTTATTATTAAAAAAAATAGATGATTTTCCTTGGAAAAATTTTGCCTACGAAATTACTGACGAATAATTTCCTTGGTATAAATAAAATATTATTACATATATTTTAATTTCCTTGCTAAATTTTCTTGGTGATATTATATTTTACCAATGAATGTTGCGTTGGTAAAATTCCTTGGCATGTAAATACCAAGGAATTTTACCAAGGAAGCATTCATTAGTAAAATATATTTTACCAATAAAATTTAGCAAGGAATAATTCCTAGGTAAAATGTCACTATATTTATTAAAAATTACAAATACTATTAGTACCTGTATTAATCAAAATCCTAATATATATTGAAAAAATACATTCATTTGAAACAATATCAAAGAATCACTTGTTCATTCAAACCAATATCTTAAACATCCACATTCATTCATAATATCTCAATCCTAATATAAATTGAAAACATACATTCATTTGAAACAATATCGAAGAACCACTTGTTCATTCATACCAATATCTTAAACATCCACATTCGTTCATAATATCTCAACGACCACATAAATACTCAAAACATAGATCTTAACTCAAAACATAGTTTTGAAAACTATTCTGACAAAAATTCCAAATCAAAACCATATTGGCTGAAGACTTGCCTTAGATGCTCATCAGAAACATTGGAATCCAAACCACCAACAAATATCTGCAATGAATAATGTCAACAACAGGTTGGCTTCTTCACCTCCTTGCTCAAAACTTTGTTAAGTGATTCCTACAAATATCTGCAAATCATATTAAAAGCTACTGATTAAAAGCATAAAAACAACAGCTAACACGATTGACACCAACAATATTTTCTATATTTTATTTTGAATTCAAAATACAATCTTTAGATCGCATTTTGCACACCCACGACCATGATTCTTTTCCACCACCTCATGAAGAAAAGTTATTTAAAATAATAGTAAAAATAAATAAATACATAAAGTGGAATGCAACCATATACAACTTGAGAATATCATGTACCTAAATGGACATTCGCTGCTGAAAGCAATAAGGATCTATGAAGTCGAGCATCTAAGAACTACTACAGATTTAGAAAATCATTGTATAAACCAGGATAGTAATATAAATCAATGGTGTGAATCCGAACTGAAGAAAACTCATTTGACTAGATTCATGTATGTTATAGGACCGTAGGACATCAATTCCTAAATGATTAGGGTGTTAAAATATGAAATATGCACCAAAAAATAAGATTATATCCAAATACTATTAACAACAGAAACACAGTCCCTGTCTATAAGTTCCTTTAAAATGCTTCGAGTCTCAAAATTCCATTCAAAAACCCCAAATAACAGGAACGTTGACAAACCAAGTATTGCTACAAATACACCACACATGAACTTTTCTCGCAACCCATAACGCAACAATGATGAGTATGATACCAATAGAACCTAACGTCCTCTCGCTCAATACTGATCTCAAAATCAACGAAACACCAAACGACTTTCACATTCTTGCAAACAGGTGAAAACTAGAAACCATGGGAATCGGAATTAAATCTGGGCACAAAACAAAACCACTTACACCTAACAAAAAACCATGTACATAAAATCGAATTTACACTATGTGGATAGAACTAAAACTTGAGCATAAAGAAACTATAAAATTGTGAGGGCTAGGGTTTTTTGGGGAGAGGGCTAGGGTTTTTTGGGGGAAAGGGCTAGGGAGATATAGAGAGATGATACATGTTGCATTGAATTGCAGAACTCCAAACAGCGGTCTGAACAGAGCTCATATTGGTGATTTTAGTGTCATAAACTGTTTTATTGTAATGGTGATTTACTAGAGATCATTGTGATTACGTATTGGACTCGGATACGAGTAAGGAAAAGTGTGGAGTACACACTCGTTTGAGCTAATACGAAATCAACCTCGATAAAGAAGTAAAGGTTAAGGGGCAGCACATTTTGACTTTGCTGATATGCTCGGCCGAGCAGAGTGCTTAACTCGCCCGAGCATAGCATAGCAGATTGTCAAAGTTTCTGGACAGTCATGCTCGGCAGAGGCATATGCCTTGCTCGGCCGAGCAGAATGATTGACTCGCCCGTGTAGTTCACATGACATGGTCAAGCAGCTGGGCAAAAGTATCTGGACATCTTTGCTCGGCCGAGCAAGTCACATGACTCGGCCGAGCAGTTCCTAAACAGGTGTTATTTCAAACTGAAAAGACATAATGGTTGGCTAAAATCATGACTGTTAACTAAACCCTTTAACTGATACATTTCCATCTGTTTAAATACAGATTTTGATCTCTTTTGTATAAAACAAGAGATATACAACAACAACGAAAACACTAAACAATTCTCAAGTTTAAGATTTGTCTTCTTTGCCTTGAAATAAATTGTGTGATTGTCTTATCCCAATAGAGATTTCGTGTAACCCAGGCAATAAGGGTCGAAATACTTTATTCGGAAAGTGGATTATACACGATTCAATCATATATCCAGCATTATTATTAACACCGAAACCCTATATCCCCAACAAACGAATAAAGTATTTTGTGATAATCATGGCTAGAGGAAGTACTGTGAAGGAGATGACGACTAAATTTGGGAAGCTGGACAAATTTGAAGGGCAAGATTTCAGACGTTGGCAGAAGAAGATGCACTTCCTTTTGACAACATTAAAAGTTGTGTATGTTCTGTCTACCCCTATTCCAGAACTGTTGGAGGATGATAATTTGGAAGCAGTCAGACGCAGATCAAAGTGGGAAAACGATGACTACATCTGCAGAGGATACATATTAAACGGTATGTCTGATTCTTTGTTTGATATTTATCAAAATGTGGAATCTGCAAAGGAGTTGTGGGATTCTCTTGAATCCAAGTACATGGCAGAGAATGCTTCGAGTAAGAAGTTCCTTGTAAGTAATTTCAATAATTACAAGATGGTCGATTCAAGGCCTGTCATGGAAAAATTCAATGAACTCCTTAGAATCCTTGGACAATTTACACAACATAGGCTGAAGATGGATGAGTCAATATCTGTTTCAAGTGTGATTGACAAGTTGCCTCCTTCCTGGAATGATTTCAAACACACCTTGAAACATGGTAAAGATGATCTGTCTTTGGTTCAACTTGGAAGTCACTTGCGCATAGAGGAATCTCTTAGGGCGCAAGAGAATGACAAAGGCAAAGGAAAAGAAGTTGCTGGACTCTCGGTGAATATGATTGATGAGGGTGGAAACAATAAAAATAAAGAAAAGAAACATAGTTTCAAAGACAATGGTTCTGGTCCCAACAAGAAGCCTAAATTAGCTTGTTGGAAGTGTGGCAAAACTAGTCACTTTAAGAAGGATTGTCGTGTTAGAAACAAAAAGGATGACGCAAGCACCAGTGGTTCGGGAAAGGGGTCTAAGGACCATTCTCAAGACCAAGGTCAAAATTTAGTACATCGTTGGAACAGATTTATTAAAAAATTTGTTTCACTAATTTCTGAAGCATTTTATGTGCAGGATGATGCAATTGCGTGGTGGATTGATTCCGGTGCCACAACTCATGTTTGTAAAGATCGTTGTTGGTTTAAGACATATGAACCAATGGATGACAGATCTGTTCTCTACATGGGTGATGATCATTCCGCTCCTATTCAAGGAAAAGGAAGTGTGATGTTGGAATTCAGTTCAGGAAAAACTATTTCTTTGTTTAATGTATTGTATGTACCAAAACTTCGTAAGAATTTAATTTCTGGTCCTGTATTAAACAAGTGTGGATACAAACAAGTGTATGAATTCGATAAGTATATCTTATCGAAGTCTGGTGTATTTGTAGGATTTGGCTATTATAATAATGGGATGTTTATATTGAATTTGAATAAAATTCCTGTTGACTCTAGTTCTGTTTATATGACTTCTTCTATTGTTATCAATTCCTCATTATGGCATGCTCGGTTAGGACATGTGCACTATAAAAGAATGCTTGAAATGTCCAAAGATGGTTTAATTCCTGCTATTGATAAAAATACTGGAAAATGTAATACTTGCATGTTGACAAAAATACTAGAAAACCTTTTAAAAGTATTACAAGGAAATCTGTAAAACTTGAATTAATGCATAGTGATTTATGTGATTTTCATGCAACTCCATCTTTAGGCAATAAAAAGTATATTGTCACTTTTATAGATGATGCTTCTAGGTTTTGCTATGTTTACTTGCTGCATGCAAAAGATGAAGCCCTAGATAAATTTAAAATTTATAAAACAGAAGTTGAACTACAACTAAATGGCTTGATTAAAACCTTACGTACGGATAGAGGTGGTGAATATTATGATCCTAAATATTTCCAAACCGTAGGGATAATTCATGAAACTACGGCTCCTTATGTACCACAACAAAATGATGTGGCTAAAAGGAAAAATAGAACTCTTGAAGAAATGGTTAATGCCATTTTATCTTACTCGGGCTTGAGTGACGGGTTTTGGGGAGAAGCCATGTTAACGGCTTGTCATTTATTGAATAGAGTTCCTAATAAAAGGAACAAAATTATCCCATATGAACTTTGGTATAAGAAACGACCCAACTTGACATTTTTGCGAGTTTGGGGGTGTAGGGCCGTGGTTAGACTTCCGGACCCTAAAAGGAAAAAGTTGGGAGAAAAAGGTATTGACTGCATCTTTGTTGGATATGCTGAGCATTTCAAGGCATATAGGTTTTATGTTATAGAACCTAATGATTTCATTTCTATTAACACAATTATAGAATCGAGAGATGCAATCTTTGATGCGAATAGTTTCTCTTCAATACCTACACCAAAGGATACTATACCAATTTCGGCTGAATCTCAAATGAATGATCATTCAATTGAGGTACCAAGTGAGATACCCGAACTTCGTAGAAGTAAAAGAGCAAGAAAAGATAAATCATATGGTTCTGATTTTCAACTATATTTAGTTATGGGATCAAGAGATCAAATTGAATCGTGCAGGCCTGCCCCTTTTTTTGAGTAGGTGATTCACTACCGAAGCGAAGAAAAGGCTGTTGGTTTTTGGAAATAAGCAATTGATGATGATATTAGTTCTATTATGGAAAATAATACATGATTCTTGTCTGATTTACCACCAGGCTGCAAACATTTAGGGTGCAAATGGATTTTCAAAAAGAAAATGAAAGTCAATGGAACAATTGATAAGTTTAAAGCTCGATTAATCCAAGGCTATAGACAAAAGGAAGGAATCGATTACTTCGATACCTATGCACCAGTTGCTCGTATCACTACTATTAGATTACTGATAGCTTTGGCAGCTATTCAGAATCTATTGATCCATCAAATGGATGTCAAAACAACATATTTAAATGGTGATTTGGAAGAAGAAGTGTATATGAAACAACCTGAAGGATTTGTTATGCCAGGTAATGAGCATAAGGTATGTAAGTTAATTAAGTCATTGTATGGGCTGAAGCAAGCACCTAAACAATGGCATCAAAAATTTGATGAGGTTGTTTTATCGAATGGTTTTGTGTTAAATCAGTCAGACAAATGTTTATATAGCAGATTTGATGAATCCGGCAAAGGTGTAATCATCTGCCTATATGTAGATGACATGTTGATTTTTGGCACAGACAAAAATGTAGTTGATAAAACTAAGAAGTTTTTGTCATCAAAGTTTTCTATGAAGGACATGGGAGAAGCCGACGTAATTCTTGGTATAAAGATTAAACAGATGAACAAGGGAATTGCAATTACACAATCTCATTATATTGAGAAAAATCTCAAAAGGTTTAATTGTGATGATTGTTCTAAAGTCAGTACTTCCATGGATCCAACTGAAAAATTTGTGTCAAACACTGGTAAACCTGTATCACAACTCGAATACTCAAAAGCCATTGGCAGTTTGATGTATGCTATGACAGGCACTCGACCTGATATTGCTTATGCAGTTGGAAGATTGAGCAGGTTCGCTAGTAATCCTAGTAGACAGCATTGTCATGCAATAACAAGGGTGTTCAAGTACTTAAAAGGTACTATGGATTATGGTTTGTGTTATTATGGACATCCTTCTATATTAGAAGGTTACACAGATGCCAGTTGGATCAACCAAGAAGATTCATCTTCTAGTACTAGTGGTTGGGTGTTCTTGCTTGGAGGAGGTGCCATTTCTTGGGCTTCCAAAAAGCAGACATGTATTACACATTCTACAATGGAATCTGAGTTTGTAGCATTGGCTGCTACTGGAAAAAAAGCAGAGTGGCTTCGAAACTTGATATATGAGATTCCATTATGGACAAAAATGATATCACCAATATCTATCCATTGTGATAGTGCAGCTACGTTGGCTAGGGCTTATAGTCAGATGTATAATGACAAGTCTAGACACTTAGGTGTCAGACATAGTATGATTCGTGAATTGATCATGAATGGTGTGATTTCAGTTGAGTTTGTTCGATCTCAACAAAATTTGGCTGACCACTTGACGAAGGGGTTAGCTAGAGACTTGGTAAATAAGTCAGCAATAGGGATGGGATTAAATTCCATTTAATCCTTTAATTGTGAGATACCCAATTCCCTTCTAATACAATGTTAGAAGCCTGAATTTAATGTGGAAAGCTCACAGTTGGAGATTGGAACACATGTTGTTATCTTTCCCAAGGTATGTGTTCAGACCTACAAGTAATGGTTAGGTTGAAGAATATCTTCTTAATGGTTCCTTTGAAAAATTGAAAATGCAGGTGCAAGATTAAAGGAACTACCTATGTTGACATGAAGTTTTGCCGCTTCAAGAAGCTATGACTTGGCTTCCTATATGTTCACTATTAGATATGGACACATGGCTTGTAATAGTGTCAAGAATAAACAATAGAGCATTGTACGAAACTTATGTGTATAGTATCTTCAGGTATTCATATGAGTTGACGGGTTCAATCGTTGGGACACCCCGATTCTCGAGTATTTAAAATGCGTATTATACTAAGATGGAAATTCAATCGCAAGACATTTTCATTTATGCATTTGTTTGTTTCGTTATTTATAAGATTAGTAAATCAAAGGATTACACTAAAATGGAGGGGATTTGTTGGTGATTTTAGTGTCATCAACTGTTTTATTGTAATGGTGATTTACTAGAGATCAATGTGATTACGTATTGGACTCGAATACGAGTAAGGGAAAGTGTGGAGTACACACTCGTTTGAGCTAATACGAAATCAACCTCGATAAAGAAGTAAAGGTTAAGGGGCAACACATTTTTGACTTTGCTGATATGCTCGGTCGAGCAGAGTGCTTGACTCGCCCGAGCATAGCATAGCAGATTGTCAAAGTTTCTGGACAGTCATGCTCGGCCGAGGCATATGCCTTGCTCGGCCGAGCAGAATGATTGACTCGCCCGTGCAGTTCACATGACACGGTCGAGCAGCTGGGCAAAAGTCTCTAGACATCTTTGCTCGGCCGAGCAAGTCACATGACTCGACCGAGCAGTTCCTGAGCAGGTGTTATTTCAAACTGAAAAGACACAATGGTTGACTAAAATCATGACTGACCTTTCCATCTGTTTAAATACAGAGTTTGATCTCTTTTGTATAAAACAAGAGATATACAACAACAACGAAAACACTAAACAATTCTCAAGTTTAAGATTTGTCTTCTTTGCCTAGAAACAAATTGTGTGATTGTCTTATCTCAATAGAGATTTCGTGTAACTCAGGTAATTAGGGTCGAAATACTTTATTCGAAAAGTGGATTATACAGGATTCAATCATATATCCAGCATTATTATCAACACCGAAACCCTATATCCCCAACAGCTCCGCCAAGTTGAGAGAGATGCAACCGTTGTTTGCTTTGGGGAGAGAGAGTCTTCCGAACAGCGGTCTGAAGTGAGCTCCGCCAAGTTGAGAGAGATGCGATCGTCGAGAGACACCGTCGTTTGCTTTGGGGAGGGAGAGAGAGAGTCTTCTGATTTTTGAGAAGGAAAGGGGTGATTTGATTTTTTGGCAAGTGGGTGCGGGCGGGTAAGGGAAATTTTAGGCGCTTAGCTTATTTTAACAAAACTTCGATTTTAAAATTTTTTTTTTATCCTTCATAAAAATATAAATGTAATTTATTTTTAACAACTTTTTAAAAGCGTTGTATTTATAAACATTCCACAATGATTAAAAAACGTTGTCAAGACTTTTTATTACAATAGGAAGATTAGATTTATTGGTAAATCATTAAATAATTTATGAATAATAATTTTTAAAATTTCAATAGGATGATTAGATTTGCATTAATGTTTGGGCCTAACTTAATTTGATCAAATTGACCAAATGTACCTTTCGGGTGGGACGGAGGGAGTATCTTAGTGGTAGTAGTAGTGGTAGTAGCGGTAGTAGTGGTGGTAGTGGTGGTGGTGGTGGTGGTGGTAGTAGTAGTGGTGGTAGTAGTAATAGTGATAGTAGTAGTAGTGGTGGTAGTGGTAGTAGTTGTAGTGGTAGTAGTGGTGGTTGTGGTTGTAGTGGTGGTAGTAGCAGTGGTTGTGGTGGTATTGAAGGCGTTGCATTAGTAATATAACAATTGCATTAGAAGGATATAATGCAACGCCAAGTAACTTAATGCAAGGGTGTTATTGAAGGCGCTATATTAGTAATATAACAATTTCATTAGAAGGATATAATGCAACGGCAAGTAACTTAATGCAAGGGCTTTATTGATGGCGTTGTATTAGAAGAATCTAATGTAACGCCTAGAAACCTAAGGCAACGCAGAAGCCATAGATGTTGTAATAGCTCTAATAAACCATTGCATTAATGAAATAATGCAACACCATTATAAAGCATTGTTGCATTTGATGCATTTTATGCGTTACATTTGTTCAAAAATGTAGTAGTGTACACAGTTCACATTATGAAATACTCCCACCGTCCCGAGATGATCTTCATAGGTTACGGAGTTTCATCCTAAGCCAGCTGCAAATCTTGAAAACTTCTGGCAGAGTAGGAAATGGTGCCCCCCTTGTCTCAATAGAGTTTTATAGGGTAAATTTGGAAATTTGTTTAATTTCAGATATACGTGGATTGTCATTATCAAACACAATAATCAATTTCAACACTTAATTTTAAGATTAACACAAATAAATTTCAGCTTTTAATATTCAGCAACTTAATGGTTTCAGCTCTACTTTTTCAGATATAAATTTTCAGAGCTTAATATCCTAAGCCGGATTAAACTTCGGCTTGGTATCTAACGGTGCTTCTTGTGTTTGTTGTGTTATTGGTACAATCATCTCAAACAAGCCAGATATTCCTATTTAGTGAGACCCAAAAGTTGTAACGTCATTACAGCATAAATCTGATCTACTGAATCTAGAATATTTTCAAGGATCTACTGAATGAAGTTTCACCATATGCTTGATTTCTAGCAGTGGCCATCATATATAGCATTACTTTAAACATTTAAACACCAATATCTACTCATTGTTTATTGATCATTCAAGGGAGAATTACACAAGAAAAAAGAAATATAAAAATGACAAAAAAAATAGGCCAATATTATTCATTCTGACAAGAGACTGGCTGTCTCGTGGGAGCGATTTGAACGGACGAAGGTTAAATGAAATGTTTGATGTTTGGATCACATTCGAATTCAGCCATATCAACTTCATTCAAGTTCACTCTTGCTTCAATCCCCGTCCCACATTTCGTATCCATCAAAGCTGTCATTTGTGACCGGAGAAGCGTACCTACCCTAGTAGGCTTTCCCCAGCCAAAATCAAGATCAATAACAGATGGTTCAAACTTACACCAGCTTGTGAAAGGAAAAACATCCACTTTTTCATTAACCATTTCTTCATTTACTTCATTATGAAGTTTTAATGCCAAAGAAGCAATTTCGTGGTACGTTGAAGCCTTTGAAAAGGCCACAACAATGGTTTTTATACCATTCCCAATAAGGCTCACTAGATGATCCAATAACTCGACGTTATCAATAATATTTTGATCTGCAGAAAAATAAATCGGAATTTGAATAAAAACATTCCCAAATGTTTTCTTTGATATGAGCGCGTTTCTACCTCTCAAGCTGAACGTGAGTGACAAAATAGAAGGCCTCAGATACCCATTTTTGGCTCGAGAAATATTTATCAGAGCCCTCCAAATGGTGCCCATAACAATGACCACACGTGAAACACGTCCCGAAGACACCATCTTGGCTTTAAGTGACAAAATCGCGTCTCCACTAAAGACAAGCATCTTATTCACAATCTTCTTGCTCCCAAACTTCAAGATTGATGGTTGTGGCTTCATGGGCAACATATTTGGCGGGAAAAGTTCATATGCCAAGCAAAACTCCGGGACATGGATAGTTTCTTCTACCTTCATTCCTCTATTAATATCCGCCCATTGATGAAAGAAAGTAATTGCAGAATACGCATCTGCTAAAGCATGGGAACGAGCTATGCCTAAAGCAAGCCCACCACACTTGAAGGAAGTTGCTTGTATAGCAAGCATTGGAGTTTGGACCGATTTGACCTCCCGAGATCTTGTGGTACAAAAGCACTAAGGAGGATTCGGTCATTTCGTGCTTTAAGGAGAAATTCATCGAGTTTTTCATTCACTAGAGCTTCCGAAAATGGAACCCCTTGGCCGCCACAACTTACTGTGAGGCCGTCTTCTTTGAACCTTCCTGCGAATGGAGGATAGAGGGTTAAGGTCTCGGATAACGATGTTTGCAAGCTGTTAATGTCGGGATCGGATTCGAATGATGAATAGAAATAAATCAAACGCATGTGAACTTTTGGAGCAAGCTGATCAAAGAAGGTAATGTTGTGATCATGTGTGGGAGTTGTAGAAGAAGGTTTTATTAGCTTTTGAGATAACATTTGAACTTCCATGACTAAGTTGGTTGTATGGATTTATCCAGGAGAAAATGATTTTGATGGACAATAGAACCTCCGTGTCATTTATATTGGATGTCTTACTCCCTCCGTTTCAAAATAATCTTCCCACTTTTTTTTGCCATGGTTACGAATAAATTTTAAACAATAATTTTAGATTGATTTAATATAACAAATTCTAAATGCAGAAGGGTATAATTGGAAATTCAAAATTAGACAAATAATTAATTAACATTTTAAAACAAAAAGTGTTTATCTATTGGAAAATAAAAATAAGACTTTGGGAGTACTTATAATCGTCATGGGTATTGCTCTTATGATAAAGAAATCTGCATCATTATTACAAATTCACCATAAAGATCACTAACCCCGATCCCATTAAATATCATTGGTGATATTTAAATGAAAAGTTAGAAAATAAATTAATAAACAAAAAAACTGATACACATATTGTTTGGATCTGGCGGGTGTAGTCGACTGCATCAACTGTCGAAATGTAATCACGTAATAATCAATTGTTGTTATTGGAAGAGCTCGAAGTTCGGATGACAGTCTTACTCTTTGATATAGAAATAAATTGAATAGTCGAGATCTAGTACAGTCGTACTGCATAAATTTCTATTGTTCGCTGATGTGTTATGGAGTAGTGCATAAGGTAAATAAACTAAGGGGGCGTTTGGTTCGGTGGAAAAAAAGTGAAGGAATGGAATTGTCAATGGAATTGAATTCCTTAAGGAATTGGAATGGAAAAAAAATGGTCAACCCCCTCCGTTTGGATGGCACGAAATGGAATGGAATTGTCATTCAATTCCTTGGCAAATCATGTTTGGTTTGAAAATACAAATTATAGGAATGGAATGAAAGCATATAAAATGACCAATTTACCCTTTAAAAAAAATTTTGGGAGGGGGTGGGGGTGGGGTGGGGTGGGGGTGGGTGGGGTGGGGGTGGGGGGTGGGGGTGGGGGGTGGGGGGTGGGGGTAGGGTGGGGGAGGGTAGGCGGAAAAAAATAATAAAAAAAAAATTTCGTGGGGGTGGGGGGGGTGGGGGGGGGGAGGGTAGGCAGAAAAAAAAATAATAAAAAAAAAAAATTCGTGGGGGTGGGGGGTGGGGTGGGGGTGGGGGTAGGGTGGGGGAGGGTAGGGTAGGCGGAAAAAAAAAAAAAAAAAAAAAAATTTCGTGGGGGTGGGGGGTGGGGGGTAAAGGGGGGGGTGGGGGTGGGGGAGGGTAGGCGGAAAAAAAATAAAAAAAAAAAAAAATTTCGTGGGGGTGGGGGTGGGGGTGGGGCGTAGGGGCTGGGTAGGGGCTGGGTAGGGGGTAGGAGTGGGTAGGGTTTGGGGGTATTTTGGTCAAAAAAAAATTTTTTTTTTTCCATTCCCAAAGGAATTGAACTTTCCATCGATTTTATGAAGGAAAGTTGAATTCCTTCATTTGAAGGAATTCAACTTTCCTTCGGAATTTTTTTTTTAAAAAGCTTGAACCAAACGGAGGAAAGGAATGGAAAAGAGGGAGTTTTTCATTCCTTTTCCCCACTTTCCTTCCAACCAAACGCCACCTAAGGCTCAGTTTGTTTAGGGGAAATTCGGTGTTTGTTTCGCATCAGAAAAAGGAGGAAACTTTATTTTTATCTTATTTTTCGGAAAACATTTTCATTTTTTGAAAAATATTTTACCGAAAATCATTTTTCGAAAAATGTTTTACGCTAAACAAACGGAGCCTAATACCAAGTTTTGGGATGTGGATTTGAACTACTCATTTTCTTCCCAAAAAAAAAATTGTACTCCCTCCGTCCCACAATAATCTGTACAGTTTGATTTTTTATGAAGTTTGACCATACAATAACGAGAAATTAAAACATTTTAATGAAATTTTAAAAGTTGTTATTGATTTATTACTAACAACACTAATAATTAAAAATTTTAAAATTTAATTATAATATATCAATTTCTCGTAGTTGTATGATCAAATTTTATAAAAAGTCAAACTGTGCGTATTTCTATGGGAGGAGGGAGTATAAACTTTGATTGTTTTTGTAATTTGAATGAGTTTTAAATAAAAATTATAGAATTTTGATTATTTTCCTAAATGTGTAAAGTTTTTTTTAGAAACCAATGTCTAAAGTTTTTATTTAATGCATCATTAAAATAATATTAATAATAAATATTGAAATGTGTAGAAATATTTAAGTTTAATTTATTTGTCGAACTGTAATTAAATTGAGAAAAAAACAAATATAACTAATTTTATCTTGGAACAAATTAATGCAGAATACACCCTACTCCCTGACAATCTTTAGCAACTTTTTGGGGGTCGTCCCTTGCTAGAATATGGAAAGATAACATTATTATTAGACTATTTAAATTAATTGCAATTAATGCATGTGACCAAGACCATCATTTTAAGACATAAACTAGAATAACACAAGTTTGATGTACATCATTTTTAAATTCGAATATTAATTATTTTTATAATTCATTTTTAAATTTTCCATTGAATAAAATAATATTTACATTTTATAATTAATTTATCTCAAAAAAATATAAGATACAAATAGTTCATCTCAGTAATTAATTCACCATATAAGAAGATGAAAGATAATAACTGTAGGCTAAAAACAATCTAAAATTGTCATGTTTCATCTTCTGCTTTGGTTATAATATACTTCCTTCCTTCCTTCGTCCGAAAAATATAATTTTACATTTCTAAGGGTTATTTGCATTTGAATTAACAAAATTTTTCGTGTTGTTTTAGTTGGTTATTGAGATTATTTTCGTCACAGTTCGATTCCTAAGCTTTTTAAAGTGGTGCAATGTGGTATAATAAAAAAAGTAATGAACCATTAATTTTTTTAACAAAATTAGGGGTGAAGTAATGAACCATTAATTTTTTTTAACAAAATTAGGGGTGATGCCGCACGAAATGTGCTTATCAATCTTCGTCCACGTGGCAGGACCAATCACTTAACTCCTTGACCTGAAATCAGAACCCACGACTAGCCGGATTTGTCTCCGACTTAGACCCTCGGGCGTGAGAGTAAGTACAATATTTCAGAGAGCAAATAATGTATTGAACAGAGATATTCAAATGACAAAATTGCAGTTATCTTAGAACCGTTGCGGTTGTCCTGTATTTATAGTTGCTTGATATGTGCGTGATATATTTGGTAAGACTGCATGAATCCCGTAATTTGAGGGACAGTTACATATCCGGAGATCGTGTCCTTTTGTGGCCCCTGATATGTAGGGAGTCAGTTATGGAAAGAATAGTAGCACGTGCGCCTGGACTCAGCAGGTCGACGCTTGCTTGGCAGGTCGAGGTCGCCTCTTGGGATTAGGTCGACCTGACTAATGGGTACCGTACCCGAAATAGAATCTGGATCGTAGAGTCGGACTAAGTTAGATCGGGACCCGGTGTAGCGATGCGTAGTATTTTTTAACATCTTTTTGAGTCGCCACCTATATTATTCGTTTGGAAAACATAGAAAAACCATTTTTTGAAAAAGAGATTTGGGTTCGGGGCTTAGGTTATGGAATGGGAAGGTCAAGGAGCACCCATTCCACCCAATCCGGAGATCGATCTTGCTAAAGAAAAGAGAGGTTTTCAAAAAAGAGAAGAAGATTTCAAATAAAAGTAAATAAAGATCCATTTAACGGGGTTAAACGGAATGTAGGATCGATTGCTTCGAGACCGTCCCCATGATTTGGAGAGGCTCTAGGCCGATCCTAGATTCTATGGATTTATACCACTCTAACAATCAATTAGAAAGGGATTTTAGGGGTTACCTTGCGTGAGGTGATTTGGGCAGAGTTTCGACTCAAGTTTAGAATCGAATCTTGATACGGACAGAGCTTCGCCTCGGTCCTTGACTCAGATCTTGATGTTTGTTTATCAACAAGGTTGACAAACAAACTTTGAGGTGTTTTAGGGTGATTTTATAGGAATCTTTCAAGGAGAGAAACCAGTAAAATGTGTGTGAATTGTGGAATTGTCGACCCTTGAACCTTGGAAGTCACCAAGTATTTATAGGTGTTGGAGGGGTGTTGAAGATGAGATCAAACACTTCAAGAAGGTTCCAGACTCCAAACTCTATTGGTTGGCCGGATGGATAAAGTTTTATCCCGAAAAGAGGTTGAAATCGACGAGGAAACTGTCGTTTGCATGCTGCAGAGGGACAATATTTCGCGCGAGACACGCCATTCCGCGCGAGACATTGTTGTCTGTGGACAATTCTGTCCTTTCCCCCTTATCTCGTATCCAGTTTAGTCCCAAACTAACGGTGGTTAGTCAAAACTTAACGAAACACGACGAAATGGTGGATTTCTATTTCTTGACTCGAAGCGAGACTTAGAATGGTATAAATTTGATCTGATGTGTTCAGAATGGGGTGTCTACAGAGCCCCTCGTCGACAAGTCTTATGAAAGAAGTCATGTCGACGACAGAAAAGACATCATTCTGAACATCGGGATGGTCGGACCGCACGGCTTCCTACGTATCTCTATCGGAGAATCAGACCATAACGTAGTTCGACTCCAAAACACGAAAAGGCTGCTTTAGGTATTTTGAAAATCATTTTGAAAATCGAGGAGATTTTGTTTTGAAAAGGTAAATTCGTACTGAGGAATTAAATGAAGACCTAATTCTGAATATACCTGTTTGTCTGGAGATCCGCCTGTCTGGGCTCCGAACCTGCGGGAAATATGTTAGAAAACAAAGGCTTACCTGTCCGGTCCCTTGAGTCCTGTCGGTTTTGTGACGATTCGCCTTTCTGGGCTCCGAATCGGGCTTTTTGTTGTTGAGGATGACGATTCACCTGTTTGGGTGTTGAATCGGGCTTTTATTTTGACGATCCACCTGTTTGGGCGTTGAATTGGGCTTTTATGATGACGATCCACCTGTTTGCGCGTTGGACCGAGCTTTTATGATGACGATCCACCTGTCTGGGCGTTGGACCGGGCTTTTCTGTTGACGATCCACCTGTCTGGGCGTTGGACCGGGCTTTTCTGTTGACGATCCACCTGTCTGGGCGTTGGATCGGGCTTTTGATTTGATGATTCACCTTTCTGGGCTCTGAATCATGTGGACTAAGTTGATCTTTGGACAAATTGGTTTTCGGGCGACTGGTGCCATATCGGACGATCGTGCGGGTGTCACGTTCGGCTCGTTTCGTGACTTGCGGTGCTGATTTTTCCACGTTTCCTTGCTAGTGTATCATTTCCAAGGGTAAATGTGTCAAAATCTTGAATTTTGACATTGCGTAGACGCTTATTATCGGGGACAATTTTGTCAAATTTCAGAAGGTATATCTCGCGCGATACAGCTTATCTCGTGCGAGACTTGTACTGTCGGGTAAATATAAAACAGCAGCTCCTCTTTTAATTTGAAAACATCCTTTTCAAATTCCCTTCCTAGCTCGAGCCAAGGTCGTTTTCTCTGCAAATTTTCGTGGATTGCTCGTTGACTCCTCCTTCTAAACATCTCTCAATCCTTCCTCTCTCCACAATCAATGGCTCAAGAGCGAAAGAATCCGATTTTGGAAAGTTATTTGCTCGGGAAGGATTATCCCCGCGATGACCTTACATTCGATAGGGACGCGCATATCTACACCGCTATTCGTGAGGGTTTGGTAATATCTTCTCTCTCACTTCTTGTTTCTCATATTGCATTGAGCTTGAACCCACTTTTCCTTGAATTCAAATTCCATCAATGGCCATTTTTTCTTGTTTTTGTCTAGAACTAGGTTCTTTCTTGCATGCTTCGTTTTTTTTGTTGAATTTGTTGAATGATTGTCGTTGGGTTGAGTGCGTATGAGTCCCCTACATATCATGGATTGTAGGAGGGGTTGATTCGGGTCATCAATTACATCCTTGGGCAAGCTTTTCTTGTATGCACGCCAAGTGTTCGATGAAATGCCCCAATGAAAATTTCTTCTATTTCATTGAATTTCTGACATGGAATGATTTCTAACATTGTTCTTTTTGCTCTTTCTTTGTTTTGCAGTTGTTCAGGCCAACCAAAAATTGCCGTGGGAGCCCAAAACTGGCTAGAGCGGTGTGGGACAAGATCAAGAATCTTGATGGTGTTCGAGATAGGGTGGCCCAAACGGGGCTTCTGACTTTTGTTGATAACCTTCAGGGGATGAGACGGACTCCCCAAGTTCTTCAGGCGATCAGGGAGAGGTGGTGGGATACTACCCACACCGTTCATTTGCGCTTCGGGGAAGCAACCATGACTCCAACGGACTTCCTTGCTATCACGGGGCTAGAGTTCACCGGCGAGCCCCTTTCGAAGACTGCGGGTTATAAGCCTGCGAGCCCTTCCGTGTGGAGGCAGTTGATCGGTTTCTCCCCTAACAAGGTTAAGGGGTTTGCTGCTGAGCTGACACCCCTCCGGCGTCAGATTGAGGATTATGTTGAGAAGCCGAATGCAGTTACTGATCGGTTGGTGCGGGGTGACCTTTGGTACATTCTTTCTGAGACCATCTTTATGAATCACTCCTCTACGGCTTGTCTTTATCTTTTGGGCCTGTTGGTGAATTTAGATGAGGTGAGTACATATGATTGGGGCTCAGCGGGGCTAGCCTTCTGCTATCACGCCATGGACGAGGCGTGTAGGCACACCAGGGATACCCTGTCGGGGTATTCTTATGCTTGGGAGGTATGCTCCTGACTTTGTTTCTGTTCTTTATCTGTATACTTTATCTGTATTTCGTACTGAATCCGTTCTGTTTTCTTGTGCAGATATGGGGCTATACTGTCCTTGGGCTGTACAAGTTTGAGCTGGAGAGTCCGGACCCTCTGTTCCCAGATATCAGGAGGTGGAGCCACCCCAATCGGAGCGTTGATGAGGAGGAGGATCAGGAGTGGACCCTGACGGTCGCGGAGGCGCGGGCCCTGCTGGATGCTTTTGAGTATGAGCGGCTAGGCCTTTATCCATGGACCCTGTTGGAGCGGGAGGTGCACCGTGCTTGGGACGCCACTGGGATGCAGAGAATGCTGGCATCTCTGGAGGGGGATACTATGTATCTTGGTGAGCGGGTCTTCCCACAGCATGGCCGGGGTAGACTATCATATATGGTGCCAGCGGATCCGCCTAGGGCGATGTACCCCACCTACTCCATTCCAGATGATGATTATGCTGGTCTCATGGTGGGTAGTGCGGCGACGGCTTGTGTTGTCCACGAGGCCTCCTATGAGGAGTTCTTGCCTCGACTGATGGGTCCCCTCCTGGTGGGCGCTAGGCGATCGCACGCTCGTGGCTCCGCCTCTGCCTCTGCCTCAGGTTCATCAGCCCCTAGTACTTCTTCTCAGTCTACTGGTTCTCTGCCCTTCGTGCCGGATTTTGGTCCTCTGAGCTTCACGTACATGATGGGGAGTATGCCGATGATGGGCCATATCCCGACTCTGGACCATATTCCTGAGGGTTACCGCCTCCCGCCGGATGTCTCCTCGATATGTTTCTGTTTATATTTCACGTATTCGTCCATATAAGTGTATATGTCCGACTTCATCTGAGCATTTCTTTTTCTTTTGTTGTCAGGTCACTATGTCCGCGGCCGATTACAACTGTGGGGTGACCAAGATGAAGGGACTGATGGCCTTGGTGTTGGACCTGTCTGAGAGGCTGTTCCAGAAGGCTTCTATGGCGGCTTCGACGGTGGCCTCTACGGTGACTCCGACTTGTGGAGCCAAGAGGTTGAGGAGGGATGGTAGCCCCTGTGGTGATGATGGCGGAGGTGCCGGCGGCTCGGGTGACTTGATGGCGTGACCCCCCTTTTCTCTCTGTTTGTTTTCTGATAATTTGTACATATTGGCCGTGTGGGCCCAGACAATTTTTTCTCTTTTGTTTGGTACCTGTTAGCAAGTAGGTAGCACAAAACATGGTTTTCTTAATTCTTAATCCTAGGTATAATTAGTTAATTTTTTTTTTAACTTTCTCGACTTTCCGTAGTTTGGAAATGAAAAGGCCACCTAGGCCACAATTTTGAGCTTGAATTTGGTGTTGCACTGTATGTTGGGAACTGTATGTGCAGGTTTTTCGAGACTTGCTTCGTCAAGTCGGGGCTAAATTGTTATTTGTGCAGAACTGTTGCTGTTTTGCCGTAGAGATGTATCGCGCCAGACACGCTACCCAGGCAGAATCCTCTTCCTTCTTCGAACAGGATTTCGTCAGTTTTCCCTATAAAAACACCTTGTAGTCCGGCCAGATAACTCATCCTAGCCCTTCAAACTCTAGAGATATTCTGTTAGGGTGAAACTCTCGTCTTCTTTTTTAACTCTGTGATCCATGGCTTCCAAGGGGATCGCCCCAATGTCCATGATTGTCGATGATTTTTCTTTGTCGTCTGAAGTGATTGAAGCATTCAAGCAAGCATCAAGAGATTTTGTGAGGTCGTTTCGCAACCGATCTCGCAATAGGTTTATAGCGGGAATTCGGATTCGGGATCCTTTTCACCTTGAAGAACCTCCAACCGGATTGAAATCTTACGGGGAGTCTTTGCTCAATTTTGGGATCCCTCTTTCCAGCTTTTCAATTTTTCTCTTAATGAGATGGTGCCTACTGTGGAGGAATTTGCCATTATCTTGGATATGCCCTTGACTGGTGAGATTGCTGTTCCTAAATACAATAGGAATCATTCGGAGGCCTTGAATGAATTGCTAGGGATTCCCCTTGATACTTGCTATGAGTTGGTTCACCGCAGGTAGGTAGATTGTTCTTCTTTTCCTGGGCGGTTCAGCGGAGATTCGGATGATGATGCCTTTCATGTCTACAAACGGAACATTCTGGCCCTTTTTCTTTTCGGAGATGTTTTGTTTACATGCAGGGATGGCTTGGTTGACTCCTAATTGGTGGAAATTGTTCTGCAAGCTAGGAAATGTTCTAGGAACATTATCCCGCTAATCTTGGGTGAAACCCTGCATGGTCTTGATGAGCTGCATAAGACCGGTGCCATGACTCAAGGGAGTCCTCTTTTGTTGACTATTTGGCTTAGGGAGCATCTCAAGTTGGTAGGTCCCCCGTTGGAATATTCCTCTTTCACATATCATACGCGAAAGTTGTGGATCAAGGATCTCTCGACGGATGAATGGGCTGAGTTGATTGCGAAGACGGTAACTGCTGATATTCTTTGGTGTCCACCTTATTGGAGATTGAACAAGTATGTTGCCAATACCAAGGGTTTTGACAGGGTTGTCCTTCCGGGTTTGCGAGATTCCTCCTTTTATTTTCCCAAGCGGGTGCTCCGTCAGTTTGGTCGGCGGCGGACCAGCTTTATCTTTTCGAAGGGGCCTCTCGTGAAGTGTCTTTAGTAGAGTTTGCGCAGGTGTTAGCTCAAGCATGGGGTGAAGGAACTAGTCGGGACCGCTGGTCGAACCTTCGGACTTTTAATGCAAGCATCTTCTTATCCGACAAGTATTTGGATTGGTTTCTTCACACTGGCCACCCTAGTGCGGAGAAGATTGATGATCTGCGACTTCTACTGTTAGGGGATTCTTTTGTAGCTAGCAGTATTTTGCGAAGGAGCGAGGCTCAGTCTGATCCTGCTAATGTACGGACCGATCCAACCCAGGATTTTCTTGACGGGGATTGGTACGCGAGGCAAAGGGATGCTTGGAAAGACGCAAGCTTTAGATAGGCCCAATGTCTTCAAGAGGCTTTCGGAGTCTGTCTTTGATCGTCTCGAGAGATGCTCTGCTTCGAAGGGCCCAAAGCGCAAGAAGGATCGCGAAGACGGCGGTGATCATGTCCGCCGGCCTACCAAGTCAATGAAATGCTATATCTTAAGGAGTACCAAGAGATTGCTTTGATAGATCAATGGTTTTATTTTATTAGTATTTTTTTTTCAAGTTTGTTAGCTTAGCAAATTAGTCGTTGTGGTTAGGATTTTCCTTTTGTTATTAATAAAATGCATTTGATTAATAAAAGGACAAAAGTAGATTTATTTATTTGATTAGACCGAATTCGGAGGCTGCCTACGTTCCTCTTTTACAGCAATTAAATAAGAGGCTCAGGTCTAACGTAGTTCATTTTCAAGAAAAAGGACAAAAATACGGTTTCAGACCGAAAGGTAATCTCGCACGAGACAAGACCCCCCTCTTTTTTTTTTTTTTTTTTTTTTTTTTTTTATGCACACCCTTTCTTTTGCCTAGACTGCCTTTTTGGATTTTCAATCTAGCGGGATTTTTTTCTCGTGCAAGCTCTAATTTTTGCCTAGGTCGTCCCTTTCGAGATTTTCAACCTAGCGAGCGATTTTCTGTTAGGAGGCCAAGTCACGCGAAGTATTTCTTGAGCTTGTCCATGTTGACCGGCTTTGGTAATTGATCTCCGTCTAAGTCCACTAGCTGAAGGGCTCCCCCAGAGAATATTTTATTCACAATGTAGGGTCCTATCCATCTTGGTCCCCACTTGCCTAGCGGGTTGAAAGGTCCAGGACGATGCTCACGGAGAACCAGGTCACCTACTCTGATGTTCCTTGTCTTGACCTTTTTGTTGAAAGCTCTTGCCATTCTTCTTTGGTAAGCTTGGGTGTGCTCGGGTGCTTTCAGTCTCCTTTCGTCTAGGAGGGCCAACTCTTCGTATCTGCTTTCTAGCCAGTCGACTTCATTCACTTGGTTTTCTAGGAGAACCCTTAGTGACGGTATTTCCAATTCTATTGGCAAGACAGCCTCCATTCCGAATGTGAGGGCGTAGGGAGTCTCTCATGTAGCTGTTCGGACTGAAGTGCGGTATCCTCAAAGTGCGAAGGGCAGCTTATCGGGCCAGTCTTTCCCAGTGACTGCCATTTTTCTGATGATGGTTTCGATTGTCTTGTTTGCGGCTTCAACTGCTCCATTCGTTTGAGGCCTATAAGGAGATGACTTGTGCCTTGTGATTTTGTACTCAGTTAGGAGGCGATCGGTTTCCTTCTCGAAGTGCGACACATTATCGGATATCATCTCTTGCGGGACCCCATATCGGCAGATGATGTTGTGCTTGATGAATTCTGCAACCTTTCTGGCATTCAAAACTTTGTAGGAGGCGGCCTCGACCCATTTAGTGAAATAGTCGATGGCTACTAGGACGAAGCAGTGCCCATTGGCTCCCACGGGTGTGACCTTTCCAATCACGTATATCCCCTATGTAGAGAACGGCCAAGGAGAAGTCATAGGGTACAGCAGGGAAGGCGGTACGTGCTGAAGGTTGGCGTGTATCTGACACTTATGGCATTTCTTGACCATTTTGGTGCAGTCGGCTTCCATGGTTAGCCAAAAGTACCCTTGCTTGATGATCTTTTTGGCGAGCATGTTTCCGCTCATGTGGGTTCCACATATGCCTTGATGAACATGGTCCATTATTTCTTGGGCCTCTTCCTCGGTGGCACGAAGGAGGTTTCCTTGGGAATGTTTTTTGAATAGACGGCTAGCGACGATGACGTAACTAGCTACTAGCCTCTTAAGGGCGATCTGAGTCTTCTGGTCTGTCTCAGGTGGGATGGTTCCATCTAGGATGAAATGCCAAATATCATGGTACCATGGTTTCTCTTCGGAGTTCTCAACAATGGCACATTCGGATAACTGAATGAACGCTCGCCCGAAATTTATCATTTTTCTTGATTTTTCCTTTTTTTAGAGAAAAGGGGGTATATTGTAATGATAAGCTTTTGAAAACTTCGGTTTTGGGAGTCGCCACGCCGTTTTTAAAGGAAAACATTGAAAAACCTATTTTAAGAGTATTTTGGGTTCGGGAGTCTGGTTACGTGTTTGGGAAGAACTAGAGAGTTCACCCAACACGCCTCTTTCGAGACTTTCAATCAACGTTGGACAATTTTGGACATTCAAAGTGTGTGTGCAAGGTGTGTCGATGAGCAAAGCATGCGAATTTTGACATTTCATTGATAATATCAAGACTGAGTACAACTTGTGAGCCATGACAGGGGGCCACACCCTTTTACATATTATGATTGTCATAACAAGGCAGAAGGTAAGACAATCTGCCCAGAGAGCTTTGATGTCGTCCGACACAGGACCTCCTAGGAAGAGGGTGTCGCACGACATGATACCTCTTGGTCAGATTGTCTTTTACAATGACCAAGCTATTTCTGGAACAGGAATGACATTTATTTAACTCATTCAAGACACTATTTGAAGGTCTAAGCCCAGTTTGGGATTGATGGGAGTGGACAAAGTCACGATAGACTTTGTATGATACGATGTCACATGACATGGAACATCCGAGGTTATTCATGTCATGTGGCAAACCGCCTCCAATAAATCGCACCAAAACAGATCATAGGCACCCAAATAGTGGCTTATGAGCCACAGAAATGCTTAGGTAAGCTTTGAGTTACAAAAGGAGTAATCTGGACAGATCTGAAGTCCAAGAATGGCTTTACAGCCTTCTGGGATCTCCATGTCGTATGACACAGGATCTCCATGGAGTCCTGTGTCGCCCGACAAGGATAGGCCATTTTTTTGCCCTTCAGTCTGTTTGATTCCCCTTTGCTTCTCAAGGCAAACTAAGCACCTTTATTAGCGTAGCGATATTAAAATAGTAATATAGGAGTATTATGGGAGGATCACATGGCTTTAGTGACCAAATGTGATGAATCACATATTTTTGGCCACTTTGAAGTAGCCATCTCCTCCTAACTCGATGCAAATGCGTAAAGATTGAATCTTTATTGATCCTAAGATGACCAAATGTCCAGATCTGAGGTGGGGAGAAGTGAATATTGAAGATTCACTTCTCCACCACCTTTATCATGCAAAAATCCCAATTTCTACATAATATTAAAGCAAGTAAGCATGCAATGTATTATAAATGTATTAAAGACTTTATTTAAAGAGGGAGAAGGGTTTAGTGGCTACCTATTGTAGTCCACAAGGTGAGATCACCAATAGTATGGTGTCCACCCCTTATACACACCAACAAAGGGAGCTTCTTTGGATCTTGACCTTGAAGTGTGTGTGTGTGTGTGAGGAGGGAGGTGAGTGTGTGTGTATGAGAGAGAGAGGGAGACTCTATTTGGACAGAGTTTTCCCTATATTACTGGTATCCTCCCTCTATTCACTCCAAGTCCCCCTTAAAATGATCAGCCATGCCTTGTATTTATAGGCAGGCTGATGGGAAGGCCTTTGTCGTCCGACAGGGGCAGTTAAACCGCCTTAGTGTCCCATGTCGGACGACAGCGTACTCCTTTTGGCCATATTGGGCCGAATGCTTGGCAGGCCCAATGGGTTGGGCTGAGGCTGCGTATGGGCAATTGGTCTCTATTTTCTTCTTTGGCAATTATATGAGTCCAAAAATTAATTAAAATGGACCCAAAACATGAGTTCGGGTCGGGGTACTCACAGAGCCCCTCGGCGACGTCACTTCCACGGGAAGTGGGGTCGTCGACACAATGAGAATCCCGAGCCGGACACGAACGGCGGGGAAAGAGATGACCAAGATGGTCAAGTGGCTAGACCTCTTATGAAGAGGATTCCTACGTATCCCGTGGGGGAATCAAGCCGAATCGTAGTTCGTTAAAGATGGACGTGCCAAATGAAAGGCTACGGGCTTTGTGCCCGAGATTGGCCCATTCCAAGGGGAGTCACCCCGAAGATGAGCGTTTATACCCGAGATTTGACTATTCCAAGGGGAGTCACCCCGAAGATGGGCATTTATACCCTGGATTTTGACTATTCCAAGGGGGGTCACCCGAAGATGCGACTTTTTTCTTTGGGAGTCACCCGCGAATTTGACTGTTTTTCTTTGGGAAGTCACCCGCAAATTTGACTGTTTTTGGTGGGGAGTCACCCCGAAGGTGGGTGTTTATACCCGATATTGACCGTTCCAAGGGGAGTCACCCCGCTAGAATTTGACTATTTTTCTTTGGGAAGTCACCCGCGAATTTGACTGTTTTTGGTGGGGAGTCACCCCGATGATTTGACTTTTTTCTTTGGGAGTCACCCGCGAATTTGACTTTTTTGATGGGGAGTCACCCCGATGATTTGACTTTTTTCTTTGGGAGTCACCCGCGAACTTGACTGTTTTTGATGGGGAGTCACCTCGCGAATTTGACTGTTTTTGGTGGGGAGTCACCCCGAAGGTGGGTGTTTATACCTGATATTGACTGTTCCAAGGGGAGTCACCCCGAAGATGGGCGTTTATACCTGGGATTTGACTATTCCAAGGGGAGTCACCCCGAAGATGTGACTTTTTTCTTTGGGAGTCACCCGCGAATTTGACTGTTTTTCTTTGGGAAGTCACCCGCGAATTTTTACTGTGTGTGAAATTTGTACGGTCTTTCCGGACCGGGTAGTTTAAAGCCATTCCGGGCTAATTTCTGTGTTTGGAAACTGTACGGTTTTCCGGACCGGGTAGTTTATAGCCATTCCGGGCCAATTTCTGTGATGACCAAGAGAGGTGCACATTTGAACCCAAATGAATTGATGAATTTTGATGATGGGCAGCCAAGATAGGCTGACGGAACTTAATCAGGGGCAAAAGGGGAAAATCATCCTTCTGGAACACGGATGTCGTCCGACAGGGGGAGTCTCCAAGGCAGTTTTAATTAAAACAGCAGGTCGTAAGACAGACCCTAAAAACCCCATTGTCGCCGAGAACAGAGAGAGAAAGGGAGAAAAAAATTCGAAATTTCTTCCCTCAATTTGATTCAAATCAAAGATTTTGATAATGCCTCCGCGAGCCGAATCGAGAAGGAATGTGCAACAAGTCTTGTCCGAGAGGAGGAGACTCGTCGAACGGAATAGACGGAAGAGATTCCCTGAGGGACACGGGCTCTATCCGGGCCTCGACTTTCATACTTCTACTATGGAGCAGAAGGGGGTAAGCATTTCAAAAACATTAACCCTTTTGAAATATTATTTCTAGGGTTTGAAATTGGGGGAAATCGCACCCAACGGGGAATTGCAGCTTGGCATGAAGTGCATTATTTTTGAAAAGATTTTTCTTTTTCTGTTTTTCTCTCTTTTTTTTTTTTGAAAGAATTTGTTGATTTTTTGAAAATGCACCTGAATGAATGCACATGTTGTGATGAGTATGCTTTTGATACCTGTGCTGTGCTTACCTGCAGACTTTGCGGACCAAGGGGTCCCCTGAGGCGATTGCGACCATCTGGGGTCTTCTTCCCGGTTCCTCTAACTTGCCGGACAGTCCCAAGGGACTGGTATTCGCTGCTGGTCTTGGACCATTTTTCACAGTTGTTGGAGACTTTGGAGACACGGCCAGGAGCGTAGAGCTGGTGCGGGCCTTCAAGCAGTTCTGGTGGGACTCTACCCACACTTTTCATCTATCTTGGGGGGAGTCAACCATCACCCCTTATGACTTCACTGCTATCACTGGTCTGCAATTTACAGATACGCCCATCTTCTCTGAGGACCCTGGCGTGCTGAGCACGGATGCCATTAGGGCTTTGACTGGACTGACCCTTCGCCTGAAGGGCAATGGTGTTCCGCTGGCGGACTTGCACTCGGCTTTGACTCATCAGTGTCGTCTCTTTGCTGAGGATCTTTGCTACGATTCTCTTGAGTAGTTGGCTAGGGCCTTTGTCTGGGCTGGGTTTTCTGACACCCTATTCTGTAATGCCTCTACGACGGCATTGACCCTTCTGCTGGAGCCTCTTAGAGATTGGAGCCAGGTGTCCACCTTTTCATGGGGAGAGGCTGGTTTGGCCCAGGTGTATAGGGGCCTTGATGAGCTGAGCGAGGCGGTGTGACCTCTTTAGACTTTTATCGGAGCTGTCTTTGGAGGTATGCCCTTTGCTTTTTCACAACTTGACCACCGCATTGACTTTTCTGTCATCATTCTTTTCTGTCATCATTGCACACTAAAAGCTTTTACGTCTTTTGATTTGGTGTGGGCCTATGAGGTGTTTGGTTCTACGCTTGGGTGTGCACGAGAGGATCGCGACAGATTTGTTCCCTGCTATTCGCCGTTAGACTTTTGGAGCGGGGGAGAGTCGGAGAGTGGACGGGATGAAGCCCCATAAGACGGCTTGCTACCATGACACGATGATTGCTTTGAGGGTACCTGTTGGGTTGAGACATTTCCCTGGCATGGTAGGTATGGCGAGGATGTGGTCGGTCTTCTTGCCACGGTGACCGGGACGAGGAGGCTGTTGATTGGCACGGAGGGAGATGCCACTGTATTTGGGGAGAGAGTTTGTAGGCGGCATGGTTATGGCTGTTGCCTCCGCGTCCCTCATGATCCTCCTGCGGATATGGCATATCCGGGCCTTGCACGACTTGGAGCGAGCTGCGGACCGGTATTGATCTTTGCTTGAGCTTTCTGATGGTGGGGACTATGTCCAGTTCGTCTTCACCCGATTGGTGACTCCTCAGGTGATGATGGCTTCCAGGAGGGCGGCGGGGATGCAGATACCGGCGCCTCCCCGATTTTTTGAGTATGAGGCTAGGGGTGTCATCCACCGTTCTTCTTTTGACCTGTCTGAGACACATCCTCATCTGCGGCTTCCCCGCGGGACTACTTCTGTGAGCAATCTTTTTTTTTCTGATAAGTTCAAGCTTTTAAGCGCTTTCTTGTTTGCATTGATTGCTTCGACCGTCTTTTACGTTTTCATTGAGCGAGGTTCCGGCCAAGACGTTCGGGACGGTGGCGAAGGCGCTCAGCGGTCTTTGTGAAGATCTTTGCGCCCGGTTTCGGAAGGAGCGCGGAGCATTGGAAGGGAGGTGTAGCTCTCAGCCTGGTGACGTTGTGCCTCCGAAGAAGAGGCCTAGGCCGGCTTTGGCTCCTTCTGGCTCACAGGCGGGCGGGTCTAGTCAGCAGCCCCAGCCCGATGGTGATGATGGCGAGGATGATCCCTACCAGCCCCCTTTCACTACCGTGCCTGAGTGGCATGGGTACTATGCTGAGCCCCAGCCTTGGGCACAGTACGAGGACGATGATTCAGACGGCGAGATCCATGAGGCGCCGGAGGGTGGCGATGATGGCCAGGAGCAGAGCAGCTCCGAGGAGGAGGTTGGCAGCGTCCAGGATGACAGCGGCTCCGAAGATGAGGAGGATGATTCCGGCGACGACTCCGAGTCGGAGTGATCACGATGGTCCCCTTTTGCCATGCTTTGACTCTTTTAGGGAGAGAGAAGAAATGCATGTATTTTTTGTTCTTTTGGATTGTAAAAACAAATATTTTATTGATTTTGTATTTTGACAACTACAATATTTATTTATTTATGTATTTGTGAGCTTATATGCATGAGTTCGTCCCAAGAAAGGCACGAAAATAGTGGCTTTTGGTGTGATGGGGTATTTTTGTGATTTTTGTATGCTTTGGGTGACGTTTATGCGTCTGCGGGTGTGTTGGATGTGCCGAATCCTCTCCCGCGGGCTTGATGAGCGAGGGGGAGTGTTTAGGTATGATTTTATAGTGTTTTGGACAGGTTTGGGTTGTTTTTTGAGCAAGCATTGGGCTGCTTGAGGTTCTTTGCTGATTGCGATTCTTGGTGTTCCTGATGGAACTCTCCATGTCGTCCGACAAAGGACTTCATGGAGCCTTCATGTCGCATGACAAAGAGAGTCCTGGAGACAGGTTTCTTGGTCAGCAAGCCCCAGCACTTTATAAAAGGCAGACCGTAAACCACTCATTCCAGCAGTTCCAGCAGGCTTCAAACTTGCCTTCCACCTCAAAATTAGCCCCAAGATTTGATCTTTGGCCCAAAATGGAACATTATGACGACAGATCTAAGACCAAAGAGCGTCAATTTCATTCCGATCTCATAAATCTGACCCGCCATCATCGCAGCAACAATAGAAGGATCATCTACCAACGATATGGGCTGAGATGCATCTGGGCATTAAAGGAGTGGGCGGTTGATTGGAACCTTCTCCGGGCTGCATCCAGGTACTGGGATTGCGAGAGGCATGTCTTTACCCTCTTGTATAATGATCTTACACCCACCATTGAGGAGTTCCGGGCACTGATTGGGGGAGCTGAGCTTAGAGATGCAGTCTTTCCCCGAGATCCGCGACCTTTGACCGAGCAGTTGGCCGATTTCTTGGGATTTCACACCGAACAGGTGACTGATCTTATTCTCGACCTGTCCTTTGTTGACCTGGCCCAGATAGCCCGATTGGCTGTATCACATCCGGAGCTGTTTGACCTATCCAAAACCATGGATATTTTCATGTTGATTATGATCTCCCTGTACATGCTTTTGTGAGTACCACGGGGTATGCTCTGGTTTACTGCTGGGAGTCGTTAGACAGATGCGGGGTTCTCGAGGCACCACATTGGCTGATATTCGACCCGAACAGGGAGAGAGAGACATAGTTCCCATTTTGCTGGCAGAGACATACCTAGCAAGAATCCCGATATGATTGGTACTGCAAAAGTGATCCTGCGGTTAATCTGACCAAGACTGAATCCACCTTGTGACATGGCGAGGAACCCGATGTGGACCCTAAAGACGACTAAAGAAGCCCCAGTCTAAAGAAACGGCTTGGCAAAGCCCCAACCTTGAAGAGTTTTAAGGCAGCCCTAATGCGAATTGTAGCAGGAGAGGGAAAACCTATCCTTTCGTACTTACTTTCTTATTTCCTTTAGTCACTCAGTCAACCTTAAGAAGATGTGTACGAAGAGAATTTTAGAAATTTATACATGTGGGGGCATATTTTTCGAATGGTGGGAATAGATCCCGATTTTGTGTTATTTTGATGGTCTCCTTTGATGTAGGCACAAAACTCGATTTGGGTTTGACTCTTTTGAGAGAGTATAAGTGTGGAAAGGTTTGTAAAAGTGTATGGAAGCCCCTGCTGACAGAAAATCAGTGTTTAGCACTATTTTTCCTAAGATGTAGAAGAAGAAGACTTGTCAAGACATCTGAAAACTTGTTTTATTTACAATGATCACAAGATTGCTTAAAACCCTTTAATAATGTTCGGGTTATTCAACCACTAATCTCGATATGAACAAACATTTTGATTAATCATGAGGAGAAAGTCAATCAATGTCGCGGATCAAGGTTGGCTGGGTGTGAAAGAAAAGTTTGTGTACAGGGAGGTCATTGATGAGACCGGGTTTTCTGGAATTTGAATATGCTTATGACCGGACCATTTCTGGTTGCCTACGTTCCCCTCATTGTGAGGAGCTCAGGTCGCCGTAGTTCGGCCTCGGCTGAGCTGTGTTTGGTTTTAGGAAATAGGATTTGAACATTTGTTGTTCCTTTGGTGGAAAGGCTTGGATGAGACGGTTGGATGGTGAGGCGTGGGCCTCGGGATGATTCCTTGACCAAGTCATTTTTGGACGGCTGCTTCAATTGCTTCCTGATTTTCGTCTTTGCTGGGAAGAAATAATTGGCATATGCATAAAGGCTTTGCTTTGACCGCTCCATTGTTACTCCAGCAACATCCGTTCTTCGAGCTTTGATTTTGCCCATCTTTCAATCTTCTGATTGGCGGTGCTTTGGGTCCTTGGCCTCATTTTTTATGTGCAACCTGTTTTTGCCTAGGCTGTCCCTTTCGGGGTTTTCCCTAGGCGGGTATTACTCTTTTTGCACTTTTTTTAAAGCACATGGGGGCCAAGGCGAGCCTGGCTTGAACTTTCTTGATACCCTTGAGGTCGAAGGCAAACTCCTAGGTTGTTGTCGACATGGTGTCGATCTTTCGAAGGCGAGTGGCCTTTCGTTGTCCTTGACGTTGCCGCCGTCGTTGACTTGGTTAAGGTGATGGTGAGGCTTGACAAAGGCTTTTATGAGGTAAGGAAAGTGTATAGGGAGAGCATTGGTTGACTTTCTCACACCGATTAATCGGAACGTTAATTATTTCGAGAGATTATTTGTTGAGCAATGCAAGTGATCATATAAAACAAAACCATTTCATTAAATGTAATGTAGGTGTGCAAATCATGTCTTAAGTCTAGCAAGAAAAGAAAAAGACTCTTTTATAGAAGATTTAAGATCAACTACAAATGTCCGAGGAAGACTTGGTTGAAAGAGAAAAGTACTAGAACCTACGAAGGTTGGCGAGAGACTATTTTATTTCTTGATCTCGCTCAAGGATAGGTAACCCCTAGCCTAGCTACTCTTTCTTTGGTTGGTTTGCCCAGAACACTTGAGCTTTCCATTTTACGGTGACTTTAGGATCCCAGGCCGAGGCGGTGATTAGTTATGTGCCCATGATCTTGGTGGAAGTGGAGGGAATTGAGGCCATGGGGCAGCTGGAGCAAGTACAAGTTGTCCAAAGAAACGGGTCAAAAAAGTCACGGGGACGAACTTTGATGACTGAGCATATTGCTGGAAGGAAGTGAACCTAGGAGGACTTTGAGGGATATTGGGATATGTTTGGGAGGATTCAGGGCTGCGCTGGTTGTTCTGAGTGAAAGGGGTAATATCGGCTGGTTGTGTCTTCAGGCTTTTTTCAAACTTAGAACAAGTTGTCCTGTCAACTTCTCTCACTTCGGGCATTTGGATTTTGCACGGTTGAGTCACTTCTTTGCCTGGTTCGACACCTTGGATCAAGGGAGTACTGGTACTCATCATGAGATCAAGCTTCTCCTGTATTAGTTTCACTTGCTCTGTCAATATTGCTACACGGGGGTCAACGGGAACTTTCGAGTTACTGGAACTTGCAACAAGACTCTTATCAGTAGAGGGAACCAACTCATTAAGCTTCTTGTTCCACCTCTTATAAAAGTACATTACGGACTCATCGTGCCTACGGGTGGTGCCGATTAAGTCACTACGAGTGGTGTACCACTCGACACTTCCTTTGTATTTGTCCAAAAAGAATCAACGATGCGGGACCACGTAGTCCTCGCTTAGGTTTAAGGCCTAAGAACCATCTCAAAGGAGAGTCATCGAGGGACAAGTGAAAGTAAAGGGCTAGCATCTCCTTGGTGTCCCATCTGGCACCCATTGACATAATGTAACTATTCATGTGAGTTTTAGGGCATGTGGAGCCTTCAAACTTAGTTATGGGAGGCATCTTGAAGTTCTTCGGGAGGGCCTTGGAGTCCTTGAGCTCTACGGAGCTGACCATGTTGGACCCAAAAGTCATCTTGTGCAATTGTTCTTTCACATACTTCAGTTCTTCTTTCAAACTTGGAACCTCGGAAGACGGGGTTGTCCTACGGTTGGAGCTGCTGTCGAGGGCAGCAGCTGAAATCAGCGTGGACCTGATTGGCAAGGCAGCCGGAGGAAGAACAAGAGTGCTGGGTATGCTAACATTGCTGTCCACTAAGCCAACTGGGCTGGGGATCTTGTTCCCGTACATGTCGTAACCATTGAATTGGACATCGGGATTAGGGGTCAGCTGTCTTGATTGGCTGCCGAGCCCGACCATGGGCGGGGGACTGATACCGGTGCACGGGCCGAGATACGGGGTGGAACCGTATAGATGTTGGGTGACAGGAGAACAAACCGCAGGCTGAGGGATGTTGTTTTGAAATTGGGGTTGTGGATATTGCGGGATCTGATCCTGGCAAATCTGGTTTCCTGACATGCGATACCTGCTCTGCTGGCGATTGGGTGACCATGAGGAGCAACAAGGCGGCCACCAAGGCTGGGTTGGCACCACTGCTAGGAGGGACATTCAAAACGATGTTCGGCCCCACGTTCTGATTTTGGTCCGGCCCCACACCTTGAGTGACAATCGACTAGGCTGGATCAACACCGCATTCGGACCCAAACCTGCGACGCTTGCGAATCTTGCCATCTACGAGGCTGCTAGAAATGAATCACGATCGGAGAGCGGTTAACCGACCACCCGGAACTCTGACCCAATGCTTGCTCGCTATAAGGGGGAGAGAGTGGTTTTAGGTAGGGGAGAGGATAGGCTTAGGACGGACTCATGCATATGCTCTTTTGTTTTTTTTTATATATTTTTATATATATATTTTTTTTTTTTATAAAAATGATTTTTATTGATCCTAGGAATGGTTGGAAAAGGGGAAACCTTCTTTTTCGCATTCTACGCTATTCCTGGATCAGTGGGTTCCATCACTACATCTATAGACCCCCTGTATTCCACCTGTGTGCACCTCAGGGATGGACAATCCCGGCAGAGGTCCTATAGGGCACGTGGAACCCACCAATCGAAAGGGAGAACGAACCTATGGGCATACGAGCCGAAATAAGTCAAACTCAGGGTTTTCAAAACCAATTCCAAGTCAACGCCTAAACTCGGGAGGAGAGAGGGTCGAACGTACGTTTGAATGTACGAGACCGCAATTTGGAGGTAAAACCCTGGAAGAATTGGGCATGACCTCTCCTCTTTTCGAGTTGGAAATATGGCATGGCCTCTCGTCGCTTAGCGGCAAAATTTTGGCATAACTCTCATTAGTATGCGTTAAGAATTCGACATGGTCCTGCGTTGACACATGTCGAGAACGCGTCATGACCTCTCTCGAAGCCAAGCCGAGAAATCGATATGTACCTACGTCGAGATATGTAGAGATCTTAACGTGTACTTACGTTTGAATTATTTCGTAATTCCGACATGAAGAGGGAGAGTATGCCAAGATTTTTGGAGACGAAGCATGACTCGGACTTTGTGAGAAAATTTTGAAAACCAAGTTTGGAAATGTTTTGAAAAGTATTGGCCAAAAACCAACCGGTCACGGTAGACAGTGTGTCACAGACAAGTGTTGGGCGACTCGCGGGCTAGGAGGACTTTAGGCGCTCAAACGTCGGCGAAACATGTCACTCCGCGATGCCGTCCGTACACTCCCGGGTTCTAACTCTATGTGCGGGTAGAGTGCAAGTAGTGTGGAGGTATTTTCTAGGAAAATATTTTTGCTTTTTTGTAAAAGATATATTATTTTTTATTTTTTATTTTATGCAATATGCGAAAGGAAAAATAAGAGAATGAGTCAAAGCATGACAAATGGGGTGCCCCAAATGTCATATTTTACCGAAGGCGTAGTCCGGCGTCATCTGCCCTGTTACGGTCAACGGGAAGAGCAAATTGCAAAGGGGAAGCCCGGCTCCCAAAGGCATCACATACCATAGAGCATGGCAAAGCTCACGTGAGAACACAAAATGACACACATGCACACACAAGGAGAATGTCGAAATTGTCCAAGTTGATTTAAAGAAAGTTAGACCCTCTTAAGAAAAACTTTTCTCTTTTTTTTTAGAAAATAGAAGAATGAATCTTGGTGCGTGGGATTGTTAGTCCACCATTTATCCCAAGTATCTTCTTCATCATTTTTTAAAAAAAAAAAAAGTTTTCAATGTAAGTCCCAGTAGTCGCCCTTGAATGAACGCTCGCCTGAAATATATCATTTTTCCTTTTTTAGAGAAAAGGGGGGTATATTGTAATGATAAGCTTTTGAAAACTTCAGTTTTGGGAGTCGCCACGCCGTTTTTAAAGGAAAACATTGAAAAACCTATTTTAAGAGTATTTTGGGTTCGGGAGTCTGGTTACGTGTTTGGGAAGAACTAGAGAGTTCACCCAACACGCCTCTTTTGAGACTTTCAATCAACGTTGGACAATTTTGGACATTCAAAGTGTGTGTGCAAGGTGTGTCGATGAGCAAAGCATGCGAATTTTGACATTTCATTGATAATATCAAGACTGAGTACAACTTGTGAGCCATGACAGGGGGCCACACCCTTTTACATATTATGATTGTCATAACAAGGCAGAAGGTAAGACAATCTACCCAGAGAGCTTTGATGTCGTCCGACACAGGACCTCCTAGGAAGAGGGTGTCGCACGACATGATACCTCTTGGTCAGATTGTCTTTTACAATGACCAAGCTATTTCTGGAATAGGAATGACATTTATTTAACTCATTCAAGACACTATTTGAAGGTCTAAGCCCAGTTTGGGATTGATGGGAGTGGACAAAGTCACGATAGACTTTGTATGATACGGATGTCACATGACATGGAACATCAGGAGGTTATTCATGTCATGTGGCAAACCGCCTCCAATAAATCGCACCCAAACAGATCATAGGCACCCAAATAGTGGCGTATGAGCCACAGAAATGCTTAGGCAAGCTTTGAGTTACAAAAGGAGTAATGCGGACGGATCTGAAGTCCAAGAATGGCTTTACGGCCTTACGGGATCTCCATGTCGTATGACACGGGATCTCCGTGGAGTCATGTGTCGTCCGAGCGAGGATAGGCCATTTCTGTGCCCTTCAGTCTGTTTGATTCCCCTTTTCTTCTCAAGGCAAACTAAGCACCTTTATTAACTGTAAGCAGTATTAAAATAGTAATATAGGAGTATTATGGGAGGATCACATGGCTTTAGTGACCAAATGTGATGAATCACATATTTTTGGCCTCTTTGAAGTAGCCATCTCCTCCTAACTCGATGCAAATGCGTAAAGATTGAATCTTTATTGATCCTAAGATGACCAAATGTCCAGATCTGAGGTGGGGAGAAGTGAATATTGAAGATTCACTTCTCCACCACCTTTATCATGCAAAAATCCCAATTTCTACATAATATTAAAGCAAGTAAGCATGCAATGTATTATAAATGTATTAAAGACTTTATTTAAAGAGGGAGAAGGGTTTAGTAGCTACCTATTGTAGTCCACAAGGTGAGATCACCAATAGTATGGTGTCCACCCCTTCTACACACCAACAAAGGGAGCTTCTTTGGATCTTGACCTTGAAGTGTGTGTGTGTGTGAGGAGGGAGGTGAGTGTGTGTGTATGAGAGAGAGAGGGAGACTCTATTTGGACAGAGTTTTCCCTATATTACTGGTATCCTCCCTCTATTCACTCCAAGTCCCCCTTAAAATGATCAGCCATGCCTTGTATTTATAGGCAGGCTGATGGGAAGGCCTTTGTCGTCTGACAGGGGCAGTTAAACCGCCTTAGTGTCCCATGTCGGACGACAGCGTACTCCTTTTGGCCATATTGGGCCGAATGCTTGGCAGGCCCAATGGGTTGGCTGGGTTGCATGGGCAATTGGTCTCTATTTGCTTCTTTAGCAATTATATGAGTCCAACAATTAATTAAAATGGACCCAAAACATGAGTTCGGGTCGGGGTACTCACAATAACCATTTGTCTTTGCAGTCATGGAGATCTATAACGGCGCAGTAGGCGGGAGTTGAACGTCGTGTTATTTTGAAAGGTTTGACTGCCTTTCCTTTAGGAATTTCAACCAAGGAAGCGAGTGTAGCCAATGCATCTGCAAGCCGATTTTTTCTCTAGGAATATAGTGGAATGAAACATCCTGAAATTGTTGCGCCAACTCTTGGAGATGGGCACTATATCTTTGAAGGGTTGGATCTTGGATCGTCCATTTCTTCAATGTCTGATTGATGATTAACTGGGAGTCCCCAAATACCTCGAGTTCAGTTACGTTGCGTTCTAGGGCTGCCTCAAGCCCCACTATGCAGGCCTCATATTCTGCGGTGTTGTTGGTAGCGTCAAAGTCAAGACGTATTGCCAATGGAGTATAGATGTCGTAAGGATCTACCAACAACATTCCGATGCCGAACCCTCTCTTGTTGGCTGCGCCATTGAAAAATAATTGCCACTTATTTTCTTCTTCTATACTCATGATGTCCTCATCATGGAATCGCGGGTCTTCCCCCTTCACTTCGTCACAAGGAAATCCGGCCAACTGATCTACGAATACACTCCCCCTGACGGATTTCTGAGTGACGTAAGTGATATCATATCCCGCGAGCATGAAGTACCATTTGTCCAGTCTCGAAGACAAATTTGATTTGTCTAGGATATATTTCAACGGATCCATTCTTGCAATGAGACAAACCGGGAAGGCTTCCATATAGTGATTTAGCCTTTGTGAAACCCATACAAGAGCGGCGCAGGATTTGTCGAGTGGAGAGTAGTTGATTTTGCTGCCTTGGAATCTGCGACTGACAAAGTAGATGGCATTCTCTGTGTGTGAGGTAGGTTGTTCTTGAGCGAGCATAGCCCCTAACGCGTTGTCGTGCTTAGTGAGGTATAGCTTTAAGGGCTTTTCCTTGTGTGGTGGAACTAGGATGGGTGGGAAAGTTAAGTAATGCTTAACTTCCTCGAATGCTTCTTGACATTCTTCGGTCCATTCTTAAGGTGCGTTTTTCTTTAGTAGCTTGAAGATGGGATCGCACATTGTAGTCAGTTGATTGTTGAATCGACTGATATATTGGAGTCTGCCCATGAATCCCTTTACTTCTTTACGTGTTACGGGTGGAGGCATGTCTATGATGGTTTTTATCTTGGCGGGAGTCTGCTTCTATGCCACGCTACGTGACCATGTACCCTAAGACCTTCCCTTTGACCACTCCGAATGAGAATTTGGCGGGATTGAGTCTCATCTTGTGCTGTCTCAGTCGATCGAAGAATTTTCTGAGATCTCTGAAGTGCTGACCATCTGTCCCATTTGAGTGGACAATCATGTCGTCTACGTATACCTCGATTTCTTTGTGGATCATGTCATGGAATAGTGTAGTGACTTCCCTTTGGTAAGTAGCCCCAGCGTTCTTGAGACCAAACGACATGATCGTGTAACAGAACGTTCCCCAAGGTGTGGTGAATGCTGTTTTGTGCTGATCCTCCTCTGCCATGAGGATTTGGTTATACCCTGCGAAGCCGTCGACGAATGAGCGGACTTCGCATGCGGCTATGTTTGGTAGCGGGAAGTCATCTTTAGGGGATGCCTTGTTCAAGTCTCTGAAATCGACACAGACTCGTATCTTCCCATTTGACTTGGCTACTTGCACCGTGTTTGCCCGGCCATTAGGATATTCGATCACTTTGATGAAACCTACGTTCAAGAGTTTCATGATTTCTTCTTTTACTTGCATTGACCATTCCGGCTTAATTCTGCGTAGTTTCTGTTTGACTGGCTTGGCGTTGGGTAGCAGCGGTATCTTGTGCTCTACAATTGACTGATTCAACCCAGGCATATCTTTGTAGGACCACGCGAAGATGTCGACATATTCTCTGAGGAGCTGTATCAAGGTTTCTCTATCTTCCCCCTTGAAGAAGCTGCCGATCTTTGTTTCTCTGGGGTCTTCTGTTGTTCCGAGATTAACTGTTTGCATTTCCTCATCGTCAACGGGGCCATTCTTTCCACAACGACCTACTTGCTTAGCTAATTCTTTTAAGATTTGTTCATTTTCTTGATCCATCTCATCGTATGATTCATTATTAACGTGTTCGTTATATTGATTATTATTAGTTAATTCATCATTCACGATGTTAGCAATCTCAGGGTACTCGGAAAGATCAAAGTTTTCATTAAGGAAGTAAGGGAATACATGTTCGGCCACCGCCTCGATTTCCTCTTGAGTGAGATTATCAGAGGTGGAGCCTGATTCTAATGTGAAAGTTACAGGGCCTATCTTCCTGCGGGGGTGGGGAGTGCAACCAAGCTCTTTGATCATGAAGTCTTCATCAACAACTGGTCCTCCGGTGATGTGCCAGTTTAGAATTGGCTCATCACATTTCTTTATTAGCCTTGTGTAATCAATAGTTGGAGCGTTCCCCTTGGACATTGCATGGATCTGGCTGTCTTCTAATCGGCACAGGTCTTCAAATTGTCACAGCATGTCTTCTCCCAACACAAAGTCCCATTCGCTTGTCAATTCTGCCTTCGTGCCCCACAAATCTTTAGGGATTAGCGGGACGGATTCTGTTTCATTTGGTGGAGCATCGCAGTCGCTGAAGATTTCAAAGCCCGGTTGGCGCTTTCCTTTATCATCGGTCCATGGTTCTGAATAGATAAAGTAGGGAATGCTTTACCCTTCCCGGACGAAAATAGCCATTGAGTGTCTTTCGATATGGCTCGAGGTTGCAACTCTTGACCTTTGGGTCACTGTGGCCTTTGTGTGTGGTTCCTTCCCACTTGATTTGAGTGAGGTCCCACTCTTCTTCGTCATCCCCATCATGGATGGAAATGATGTATCCTAGGCCATGCTTTGTGTGAGGTGGGGGAACCGATGGTGGTTCCGTTATCCCTTGTAAGTGTTTTCCAAGCCCCAAGCCAGGGAAGTATCCTTTTGCTTGCATCATTCTCCAGACAGGAAGGTTTCCAGAAAACCGAAGTGCCTTAGAGTAATCGTTTTCGTTGCAAGTTTCTATGACATTCACGGTGCTTTATTTCTCGATCTCAAATAAGTAATCAGAATTGAAAAAGGGAAATACTGACTAACTATTATTGAAAAACAAACTTGATACGCTTGCCCACAAATGAGGATTTTAGGCAAGTAGTATTTAAACTAAACTAGACTACTACCGTTTCTTTTGCAAATAAAAGTAAATAACTGAAAAGAAAAGATATTCCTCATTTGCTTGAATTCATCCAAACTATTCCACCACTTGGGCAAATTCTGATGGCGTCGTTGTCAATTAAGTCTTGGATTGCATTCTTCAGGTTGAAACAATCGTTGGTATTGTGGCCATGGCACTGATGGTAATAGCAATAGAGGTGTGGAGCTCGACCTTCCCTCTTAGGTATGTATCCTTCTATTGGTTTCAACTTTCCATCCTTGTGAAGACTTCTGAAGAGATGATTGAGAGTGATATTTCCGATGTCGGAGAAAATCCTCCCCTTCCTTCGCTTAGCCATTTGATTATGGAGGTCTCGGATATGATTCTCATAGTGATGCACAAAGACGTTGTGACGAGACTGATATTCTACTTCCATTTGCTCCTTGAGGTCACGGTGGAGAGTATTGAGGCAATACTTGACTCTTTCATCAATGTCGTCTTCAATGTGGGCTTCGAGAGTGATACACTTTTGGGTCATAGCCTAAAGTTCGCTTTTGACCTCTTCAAGTTCTTCAATCAGCATCTTGGTCTTATCGGCTTGGATGGATTCTTCCAAGTTGTGCCATGCATCGTTGTCCTCAATTTGCTGCAGGGCTTTGGCAAGTTGAGTCTTGATATCACTTAGCTCTTCTTGCACAGATGATCGCCCGCTGTCGGAATCGCTTTCCATTTTGCGGAAATCCCTAGCGATGCGAGTGGTAGGCAAATCAAAGGCTTCTCTCCAACCTCCCACATGTTCCATCTCAGCGACAAGGGCCTTGGTCAAATCTTGGAGAGTGTGTTGTTCAAGGTCCTTCTTAGTGATGACATGCTTTTCAGTAGACATTGTGTTGGGAGTCTTGAAGTTGAGTAGCTTCGGAAAACTGACAGAAGAGATGCAGAGACGATATCAGGATCAAATCTAGCCCCAACAAGTCGGAAGCAGGCTTAAACGGCTCAGGCTCAGTTTCAGCAAACAGAGATATTATCCCGCGCGAGATATGTAATCCCGCGCGAGATAATCACACGAAAAATCCATTTTGAGAGGTTTCTAAGGCCTTTATCAGAACCTAACGACTAAGCAATCAATCCGATTTTTGTAAAACAAAGCCATGTAAGATCGGGTTTTTTTTTTTTGAAGGATTATTATTTTTTTCAAAGGGACATCCGAAAGGGTCATTCCGAAGGGACTTTTTCCGAAGGGACTTTTTCTGAGGGGACTTTTTCGAGTCCTTCTTTATTGTCAATTTTACATGGCTTTGTTTTGGTCAAAAACAAGAAAAGATTACCGAGTCAAAACCGATCGGTCACGGAGTGATCCTAAAAAGACAATCTACATGAAAATGTGGCGATGCAGGGCTGGAAGGCTAGGCTCCCCGCGATATGACAATCTAGGTGGATTGAATACGCGGAGTGGGATGATCCAACTTCGGAGAGACCGGCGACTAGGTGGTTACCGTCATCCGTCCTTAGTGTGGGTCCCGGGTTTATAGAGGGTATGCAGTGCAATGACAGATATAGCATGAGTGCATGTGTGTGATAGTCAATCTAGGTGATAGATAAAAAAGGAGATTTTTTTTTGAAAATAAAAAGAAAACAAATAGTGGCCGCACCAAGTGGTTGCCTACGTTTCTCCCAATTCAGGAAGACTCAGGTCGTCGTAGTTCCACGTAAAGAGAGAGAGAGAGAGAGAGAGAGGAATAAATTAAATTACAACTCCCGAATCCCCAATGGACCGGACTTTAATAAAACAAACCCCAATCGCACGCAGTTTATAAATAACAATCAATTATTTAATCAAAATATGATTTTGAGTTCGACATCTTAAGGGAGGCCTTAAGATGAGGAAACTCTGCAGATAATGGATTTTGGGATCCCCCTTGCGTGTTCGAATTTGGTCTCGGACCTTGAGATGAACAGGAGAAACCAGAAAGCCACAGATTGCCGAGGCGATATCTCGCGCGAGATAGGATATCTCGTGCGAGATAAGCCTGATCTGGGAACAGAAAATTGAATTTACAATAAAAAATTTTGAAAACCTCTCTTTTCATTTTGACGCAAGTTTAAGCCTCTTAATTTTAAATCCCCAACGGAGTCGCCACTTTAGCGATGCGTAGTATTTTTTAACATCTTTTTGAGTCGCCACCTATATTATTCGTTTGAAAAACATAGAAAAACCATTTTTTGAAAAAGAGATTTGGGTTCGGGGCTTAGGTTATGGAATGGGAAGGTCAAGGAGCACCCATTCCACCCAATCCGGAGATCGATCTTGCTAAAGAAAAGAGAGGTTTTCAAAAAAGAGAAAAAGATTTCAAATAAAAGTAAATAAAGATCCATTTAACGGGGTTAAACGGAATGTAGGATCGATTGCTTCGAGACCGTCCCCATGATTTGGAGAGGCTCTAGGCCGATCCTAGATTCTATGGATTTATACCACTCTAACAATCAATTAGAAAGGGATTTTAGGGGTTGCCTTGCGTGAGGTGATTTGGGTAGATTTTCGACTCAAGTTTAGAATCGAATCTTGATACGGACAGAGCTTCGCCTCGGTCCTTGAATCGGATCTTGATGTTTGTTTATCAACAAGGTTGACAAACAAACTTTGAGGTGTTTTAGGGTGATTTTACAGGAATCTTTCAAGGAGAGAAACCAGTAAAATGTGTGTGAATTGTGGAATTGTCGACCCTTGAATCTTGGAAGTCACCAAATATTTATAGGTGTTGGAGGGGTGTTGAAGATGAGATCAAACACTTCAAGAAGGTTCCAGACTCCAAACTCTATTGATTGGCCGGATGGATAAAGTTTTATCCCGAAAAGAGGTTGAAATCGATGAGGAAACTGTCGTCTGCATGCTGCAGAGGGACAATATCTCGCGCGAGACACACCATTCGGCGCGAGACATTGTTGTATGTGGACAATTCTGTCCTTTCCCCGTTATCTCGTATGCAGTTTAGTCCCAAACTAATGGTGGTTAGTCAAAACTTAATGAAACACGACGAAATGGTGGATTTCTATTTCTTGACTCGAAGCGAGACTTAGAGTGGTATAAATTTGATCTGATGTGTTCAGAATGGGGTGTCTACACTCTGTAGGTCGGACAATGAACTTAAGTCGGCGATCGAGAAGATGGGCCTTGAGCCGTGTAATGATTGGGCCTAGCCCACGAGAATGTGGTGGCAATAATAGATTGAGGGCTGGGCTTTATTCGCTTGGCCCGGCTCGACACTTTTGGTATGTTCGGTGGCCCCAACTTTACGAGTTGACTTTGTCGACCGAGGAAGTTAAAGAAATTTTGATGAAGCCTTCTGTGACTCGCAAGTCGATGCTCGCGGCGATGTTTAGCCGACCAAAGGTGACGTGGCTCAATCACGGGCGTTTACAACGAACGGCCGAGATGCGGAAAGAGCGCCGTATTTCACAATCATTACTAATTTGACGTTTGGAAAACTGCCTTGGGAACTGTTTTCCTCATTTAATTAGGAAAATAACATTTGAATTTTTCTTTTTCCTCCTCAATTTCAGAAAATATAAATACCAGATTCCTTCTCCTTTTCGAACTTTTACATCCTCCAAACTCTGCATAACTCCGGCGAAGGTAAGCGAAACGGCAGCGATTTAAAGCCAGCTTCCTTCCTCTGCAACAATTTCTTCTTGCGGCGATTAAGGTATTCCTCTCGTCTTCTTACATTAGGGTTTTAATTTCTGCTTTATTTTTGATTTCGCCATGGCTAGAACCTTCAGTAGTGAGCTAGGAGCTTTGTATGGGTATTGCATCGCCAATCATCGAGTATACAAACAGATAAGTGGAGTGTGGAGAGAGATGTCTTGGAGGAGTGTGCCTCCATCTTGACAAGGTGGGGGCTGACCTTTAGTGAGATAGGATTGCCCATAGGAGAAGACGTAGGGGATTTGGTAATTGACGACTCAAATGTTGTCTCTTTTTATCTCTTCCATGAACTGCTTGACCACATATCTCTATTTTATGTGAGGGATGCTGATAAGCCTTCCTTCCTCAGGAATAGGAAAGGTTTCCTAGGGGAGTCAAGGTCGCCCTTAGGTAGGTCTCCTGAATGTGATCATAGGTCTGACTCCTCTGCTTCCTCTTCTTCTTGTACAGATATGGCAGCTCAGGAAGGAGCTACAGCATCTACCTCCTCCAGTCCCTGAATTGTGAATGCATTCGACTCCTTGGATGTACCGGGGAGAAATGAAAGGGGCTATATGTGCCTCATAGGCCGATGAGAGAGAAGAAGAACTTGGAATCTCGACTTGTCATGATCCATGATTTTTGTGAGGCGGATAGGGAAGATTTTAATGTAACCATTTATAGCAAGAAGGAATTTAGGGCCCAGTTTGGTGGTACTTATAAAGAGGATTCTACTAGAGTTGCCTTCTTCTACGGCCAATTTGAGGCTGGAATGAGATTGCCCTTGGATTCGTTCATAAATGAGTTCTTGGAGTGCTCGAACGCCTTACCCCTCCAACTGGGAGCCAACACATGTAGGGTCTTGGTATGTTTTGCAATGGTGTGTCGATTTCTAGGGTATGAGCCCTGTATGAGAGTCTTCAAGGAGTTTTTTAGCGTTAAGTTTGATAAGACTGATAGGGGAATTAGCACCCCTTCCAAGCCCAACTCTCCCAAACTGTTTGTCAATCTACCTGGTAAGGCGAGTAGCTGGAACTCTCATGTGATCGTGGTGGAGAGCAGGTTAGGATGGGAGTTTCCTCTGCCCAATTCTGCATCTAAGGTTATGGACGAGGAGGATTATTGGGAGCCACATTGGCACTTTGACCTGTATAAGAGATTGACCCAGTTGGCAGATAGGGGACCTATTAGCTGGGAAATTATGGGGACCACCAAGTATAACTACATCCAAGCTGGCATGATGGCTGGTGAGGGGGAAGTGTTGCCTCTTGTCCCCATTGTTAGGTGCCAGATATATCTAGATTGGGTTACCCACGCCTTGGGTAGACTTGAGGAGAAGTGCCAATTTTGCCAGAGGACCCCCAGTTACTATAAAGACAATGGGGAGCATGTTGGTGGTAAGAGTTTACTCGTCTTTATTTCTTAATTCGTCAATTGCTAGCTCGTATGTAGAATTCTTTTTGCCTGTGTGCAACCTTTAACTCGTCACTTGTTAGCTCGCATATAAAGCTAGTAGCTCGCACATAGAACTTGTATCTCGTATGTAGAACTTTTATTTGTCAATCTAATCCTCTATTATCTTGGTCTTGTGCAGTTCTGACCCCTGAACAAGAAGCCAACATGGGTCGCATAGTAGGAGTGTCGGACAAGAAGAAAGCCAAGAAGGCTCATGGCAACTTGCCAATGCCAGGAGCTAACGAGGGAGAGAGAGAGGCTGAGAAACGGAATACTTTGATGTCCAAAGAAAATGTCGGGATGGTGCCAATGGAGGAGATTGGGTCGGAGGATCCTTTGGAGATTAGTAGCCAAGCTTGAGGAGCATCTGAAGAGGGTGACGGGGCCAACAGGTCGATTAGACCAAGCCCAGAGCTCGATCCAGCCCCAGAGACTACAACAGCTACCTCTGGGCATGGAACTGTTGGATCTAGTCCCTTGAACGTTGTGAACGTTGATGATGATGACCTCGACGAAGAGGATGATCGGACCTTGAATTCTAAGAAGAGGTCGAGAGTCGAGAAGGGCAAAGCCGTCTCTCCAAGCCAACTTCCTCCTCCAGTGTCTTGTCCTAGGAGCCAAGAGTCAATTGAGGCTCAAATAAAGAAGCTGAGTGATGTTCCCCCTCTCATTGGGGTCAACAGTTTAAACCGCCATTACCCAGAATTAGGCTTTGGGCAAGTAGTGGTCAGGAGGGCAATAGACGTCGACCTGCTTGCCCATTTTGCTGACAAGGGGATGACTCCTGAGGAGTTTTTTGCTCAATCTGGTTTGGTACAGCGTGAGGTAACCCTTTGCTTCCCCCATCTGTTTGGTCATTTACTCTTTTGATCGTCATTTTAGTTTTTGATTCTTTGTCGAGCTAATCCTTTAATAATTTCCTGTAATGCAGTCACTCACCATGGTGGAGCAAGCCAAGAGCTCTTGGAGGGCATCCATTGAGAGGGAGAAGCTTGCCATGAATCAGTATGCCAAGAAATCTCATGCTTTGGATGAATTGAAGGAGAAATACAATGATTTGGACTCCTCCTACGATGCTTTGGAGGCTTTGAAGAATGACACTTTGGCGGATAAGAACAAAGCATTGGTCGACCTGAAAGCTGTTGAGGCCAAAGTTGGTGAGGTGACCACTGAGAGAGATGCAGAGCGATTGGATCATGAGAAAACTAAGAAAGAGCTTGCAACAGTCTCCCAGATCATCAAGGAGAGGGATTCCTTCTTGGCTGAGTTGAATGAGGGACATAATGCAGCCAGGGCCAAATGGAAGGAGGAGCTCCAGGCCGCCTCTAAGGTAGCTATTGAGAAATTTAAGGATGGGGAAGATTATTACAATGCCATTGTTGATAAGGCGAAGGATTTTCTCAACGTGGGTAAACGCCACATGGCGCGTCGAGCTCTGGTGGACCCAACTACTGATGTCTCCCTTGAACAACTAGCTCGATGGGCCTCAGAAGCTCAATACGATATGGTTGCTCGAGGTGGTCACTCGGTACTTCCTTACATAGACAACGACTTTGCTTTTATTGCCCAGCAAGACGAAGAAGATGGTTGCGAACCATGGATTGCTCCTGCTTTAGCTCCCAGAAACTTTGACGTGGTTCTCCAAGAGATTGAAGATGCAGAAGATATGGAGGAAGATGACGACCCTACTCGACATGTCCTCTCAGACTCGGGTAAAATTGTAGGCCCCCAGCAACAAGAAGAAGATGGAGAGGGTCGAGCTGCCACTAGCGGTCAGGCTGACGCGGGTCAAGACTCTTGATTTTGTTTTGAACGATGTTGTAACGAAAAAGTTCCAAACAATAGTTTGCTTTCGTCTGATGTATGCGTGGATGCCTTGGCCCAGCTTTTTGGGAGGCATATTAACTCGTAACTTTTATTTGTTTAAGTCCTGGCCCGCTTTGGGGCGGAACCTTTATCCAATCGTATTCGACTTTCTATCATTTAGAGTTGTATGCTTTTGATTCGAGGATATAGGTTGAGCTAGATTTAATAGGACAAATAAGTTGCCCTAAGCCTTTGGTCGGGAATTTGGTTTTTCGATAACTCAATCGACCTTGGACTTGTATAATTTATGCAAAGCGAGATTGACTAAGAGTCGAACTCGTTTAAGAGAGCGAGCGACCAAAGGTCGAGCCCGTCAGCAAGAGGTCGACCTAGATGTCGGACCTGATAAATGGACGAAGCTGACTAAGAGTCAAGCTCGTAAGAACAAAGTCGACTAAAAGTCCAACTTGTTGAATGAACGAAGCTGATTAAGAATCGAGCTTTTTAGAATGAGACTGATTAAGAATCGAGTTCATTAGAACGAAGTCGACTAGGGGTCGGACTTGTTAAATGAACGAAGCTGATTAAGAATCGAGCTTGTTAGAACGAGACTGATTAAGAATCGAGTTCGTTAGAGCAGAAAATCGGCTAGGGTCGGACTTGTTAAATGAACGAAGCTGATTAAGAATCGAGCTTGTTAGAAAGAGATTGATTAAGAATCGAGTTCGTTAGAATGAAGTCGACCAGGGGTCGGACTTGTTAAATGAACGAAGCTGATTAAGAATCGATTAGAACGAGACTGATTAAGAATCGAGTTCGTTAGAACGAAGTCGACTAGGGGTCGGACTTGTTAAATGAACGAAGCTGATTAAGAATCGAGCTTGTTAGAATGAGACTGATTAAGAATCGAGTCTGTTGAAATTAATGTAAAGTATAACACAATGTTGGGTCGAAATAGAACAGCAACTTTTATTGAAGTAGAAGCAAGCTTACATCAAAAGTGGAGAGCTAAAACTAAAACTGAATTAATCTTTTAAGCTGAACTGGATAGCTGGACCAGAAGTAGTACTTGATAAGATGAGTAGCGTGCCATGGGTGCTTCAACTCTTTGCTATTTGGGTGAGCGATCATGTAAGTTCCCTCTTTAATGATTCGAGTAATAATGTAGGGACCTTCCCAGTTGGGAGATAATTTTTTCTGTCGAGTTCTCCTTCCTGTTGCGTCGATATTTCTTAGCACGTGGTCACCCACTTTGAATTATCTCATCTTCACCTTCTTTTCATGGTAACTCTTTGTCCTCTGCTTGTAGTTGACCATTCGTAAGTAGGCTGTGTCTCGCTTTTCGTCAATCAGATCCAAGTCGATCAATCTGTTGGTGTCGCTCTGCTCTTGATCGAAGAAAACCACTCTGGCTGTAGGAAATCGCAGCTCAGCTGGAGTCATGGTCTCCGACCCATATGTCAGAGCGAATGGGGTTTCCCCCGTAGGCCCCTGAGTGGTTGTGTGAACTGCCCAAAGAGCAAGGGGGAGTTCGTCCAACTAGTTGCTACGTCGACCAACTAAGCCCGTCTTAAGTGAAGATAGGACGAACTTATTCGCTGCTTCAGCTTGCCCATTGCCTTGAGGATAGGCAACAGAGGATTGCCAATGCTTTATCCCTACTCGATTCATTTCTTCTTCGAAAACCCGGGAGAATTGTAGGCCGTTATCTGAAACTATAGCTCGAGGGATCCCAAATCGACACCAGATGAAGTCATGAATGAAATTGATGGCATTTTCTTCTGTGATTCTGGCCAAAGGTTTGGCTTCAACCCACTTTGTGAAATAATCAATAGCCACGATCACGTACTTGCAGTTTCCACGGGCGGGAGGGAAGGGTCCAATCAAGTCGACGCCCCACATATCAAACGGCCAAGCAGCGATCACTGGAGTTTGCTCCGTTGTAGGCAAATGAGGTAAGTTGGCAAACCTTTGACACTGGTCGCATTACTGAACAAAATCATGAGTGTCAGCTCTCATGTGTGGCCAGTAATAACCCAACGTAATTAGCTTGTCAACCAACGTTCTGGCCCCCGGGTGTCCATCGCAAACTCCGCTATGTACCTCGTGCATTAACTGAGTGATCTCTTGGGGGTGAATGCAATTTAACAATGGCCTAGTGTACGATCTTCTGAATAGCATGTCTCCTTGAATAACATATCTCGGAGCCTTCTTTTTGATAGCTCGAGCTTTCTTCTCGTCCTCAGGGAGCTCGCTTGTATCCAAGTATGCCTTCATTTCCTCGATCCAACACTTGTCATAAACCCAATTTCTCAAGGGGTCTTCTATGCATTGAATTTTGACCCTTTCATATGCTGGATTCTCTAGGTATGAGATAGGTTCTTCATGTGGCTCATCTGTAGTGGCCAATTTCGAGAGCAGGTAGGCCAATTCATTATCTTCTCGACCAATCCTCTGAATTTCCCAAAACTCCAAGTCTTTTATTAATTCCTTCACCAGGTCGCAGTACTTGATCAAAGTGGAGTTCAGCACCTCGTACTCCCCTCGGACGTTGTTGACTATCAGTTGGGAATCACAATATGCTATGATTTCGGTCGCTCCAAAGCACTTGGCGTACTCGATGGCTGCAACCAAAGCTTCGTACTCTGCCTGGTTATTGGAGGCCTCGAACTTGAACCTCAATGCTTCCTCATAGACCGTCCCAGATTCTGGCTCGATCAATACTATCCCAGCTCCACTAACATTCTTCGTTGCTGACCCGTCTGAGTATACCTTCCAGCAATCGTCGGGTAGACAAGTGACGGGATGGGACTCTTGCTCCTTTTCCTTAGTTTTCTCCTTTTGAACTCGTACCTCGCTATCTTCCTTGGTGAATGTCAGCTTGACCAAGAAATTTGCTAAGGCTTGAGCCTTCAACGCCTTTCGAGGTCGATACTTGATGTCGAATTCTGTGAGAGCAATTGACCAATTGAGTAAACGACCTGAACTCTCTAGCTTATGTAGAATTTTTCTCAAGGGTGCATTTGTGAGCACAACAATAGGGTGAGCTAAAAAGTAAGCTCGCAGCTTCCTCAAGGCTACGATTAAGGCATATGCGATCTTCTCTGCATTGTAATATCTGCCTTAAACATCTGATAAAGCCTTGCTAACATAATACAGGGCCTTTTAAAGCCCTTCTTCTTCTCGAACCAACACAGCTGCCACTGATTGGTCACCAACAGATAGATATATGAACAATGTCTCACCAGTAGTCGGGTTGCTCAGTAGAGGTGGAGTAGCGAGATACTCCTTGAGCTGTTGGAACGACGAATGACATTCGGTCGTCCATTCAAAATTTTTCGTCCCCCTCAAAGATTTGAAGAAGGGGAGAGACCTTTCTGCCGACTTGGCTATGAAGCGACCTAGGGCTGCCACCCACCATTAAGTCGCTGCATCTCCTTGATACTAGTGGGCTCTTGCATGTCGACTAGAGCCTTGATTTTTTTGGATTGGCTTCTATTCCTCGTTGTGATACCATAAAACCAAGGAATTTGCCAGCTGCTACCCTAAATACGCATTTGCTCGGATTAAGCTTCATGTCGTTTGCTCGTAGATTGGCGAACGTTTCCTTTAGGTGGACTACGTGACGTCCGGTCTTTGTTTTGATAACCATATCGTCGACGTAAGCCTCCATGTTTCAGACAATCTGTGAAGCAAAGACCTTGTTCACCATCCTTTGGTAGGTCGCTCCTGCATTCTTTAATCCGAATGGCATCATATTGTAGCAGTAGATGCCTCCAGCAGCTTGAAACGCCGTCTTCACAATATCATCCTCATGCATCTTGATCTGATGATAGCCTGAATAGGCATCGAGAAAGCTGAGTGTGGAATGTCCATCAATGGAATCAACGAGCTTGTCAATTCAAGGTAGGGGATAGCTATCTTTTGGGCAGGCAAGGTTAAGGTTGGTGAAGTCGACGCACATTCTCCACTTTCCATTGGATTTCTTCACCATGACCACATTAGATAGCCAGGTGGTATGAGTAGCTTCCTTTATGATACCTGCACTTAAAATATTTTGTACCTCGAGTTTTATAGCCTCCTCCTTGTCATGAGCGAAGCTTCTCAGTTTCTGTGCTTTGTGTTTCATGGTCGGATTGACCTCCAGCCTGTGAACAGCGACCTCTTCCTTGATCCCTTTCATGTCTTCTACTCGCCAGGCAAAAATGTCATTGCTTTATTTGAGTAGCTCGACAATCTCCAATCTTTCCTCAGGCGAAAACTGCTTTCCAATCTGGATCTTTTGCTCAGGATAGGAGGGGTTTGTGATCACTGCTTCCAGCTCATCCATGGCTTCCAGCTCTGGGCCTTCTCTGAATTGTAGGGTCTCGATAATGATCTCTCGAACCCTCTGTCCCTCCTTGGCCCCCAAGTGTGAAGCTTCCTCGACAATCATGTCATCTAGCTCGTCTGCGATCTCACTGGTGGTGGCCCCCGAGTTATTGTCGATCTGGAGGTAGAGCTCGCCTATACAGACTTGGTCAACCATAACTGTATCTGAATCGACCATGGTGATTTCAGAGTGACGTGTCGACTCAGTCATGACCTCTTCATGTGAGCGATAGGTCGACTCCTCCACGCTTATGATTGTAGATAGTCTAGAAGTTGTGGTGACTGACTTTGACACCTTCAAGTATCCTTCAGCAGTTTAAATCTCCAGTTCCCTCTTCTTCCTAGTTCGTAGGACATGGTCAAGATATTCTCGAGCTGTGCTTCGTACACAGCCGACTCCAGCCAGCGTCGGGAACTTAACCTGCTGATGGGGGATTGAGGCCACCATTTCAAGCGCGACCTGACCAGGGATACCAAGAATTGCAGCATAATCACTATTCACATCGATGACAATAATTTTACCTTGGAGACGGCCCTGTAAGGATGTTGGCCTATGTCGACATCCAACTCAATCTGTCTTTTGGCATCGACCCGGTGGTTGGTGAAGCCTTCCAATCTGCCATCATATCGCTCGAGCTGCTCATTTGAGAGTCCCATCTCCTGAAATGTCTTGTAAAACAAAATATCCTTGCATGCCCCCGTGTCTATCAAGAGTCTGCTCGTCGTATACCCATCTATTAATCCTGGGATAACGAGAACCTGCTCTCTAGCTGCTACATTGGTTGCCAGCTCATCCGGATAAAAACTAATCATCTCGTCTCTGACATAGCTTCTAGGGGGTACATGAGGTGCCTTGCTGAGCTGGAATATCTTGTGCTTGATGGCAGTGTTACTAGCTTGCTCCGTGATAACACCCAAGTTCAACCTAGGCTGCCTCGACTCTGGGTGTCCACCCGCAACTCGCTCCCCACCACCTGCTTGAGGTCTCTTCACATATGCGTCGAGCCTTCCCTGTTCGACCCACCTCTGTATGATACGCTTCAAACTCATACAATCCTCCGTAGTATGACCCGTATCTTTATGATACTCGCAGTATTTGTTGTTATCCCTTCTGAACTTATTTGCTGGGTTCATAGGGGCAGGTGGGCCTAGCTCGACCGTATTCAGTATCTCAGTTCGACTCACCGTTAAGGGAGTGAAAGCTTCAGGCACTTTCTCAGTCGCCCTGGTTCTATTCTTGCCATTCTTGTTGTTTCCCCCATTCTTGACTGAGTCCTTCTTATCATCAGCGACCTCAACCTTGGGGCCTTTCCCATTTTTCTTCTCTTTTCTCTCCTCAGCCAAGCTAGATTGTAGGCTTTCTCGAAGTAGTCACAGTTCGAACTGTCAGCTTGTAATCCAAATCTGCTGAAGCAATTCCATTCCTAAAACAATTGATTACCTCCCTATCTGTGAGGTCCTCCTCAATCTTGTTGACCATCTCCTTGAACTTGGTGTAGTAGCTCATTGAGCTTTCACTCTTTCCTTGCACCAAGTTGTTCAAGTCGGTGACTGTCATCTTACGAGCTCCTGCTGTCGAGAATCTATCTAGAAACTTTTTCCTCATATAGGCCAAGTCGAGATGCAACCTGGTGCCAAGCCATTGAACCAAGTAAGAGCTGCTCCAGTTAATGTGCTAGTAAGTGTCTTACACATCATGTCGTCCTCATTGGAGACAAAGCACATGGTAGCCTCTAAGTGTTATATGTGGCTTTTGGCATTGGTTGCACCTGAGTATCGAGGACGGGTAATCTGAAACCTGGAGGAGGTCGGCGATCGAGCAACTCCTTGGACAAGGGACGAAGAGCAAAATCATTTTGTTCGCCCTTTCCAGCATCTTCCTTCTTATCGGCCTCCCATTGTTTGAACTTTTTCTTCCATAGGAGCCACTCTCTAGCATCTGGCCTGTCGTCCCTAGCATGGGAGACATCATTTGACCTTTGTCTTTCTTCATGGTGAGGTTCCCTCCCAGAGTTGGCTCTGTGCCTGTTGCTCCTAGGAGGAGTTATCTCTCTGCTTCTCCTATCTCTGTGAGAGGGTGACCTTCTTGGCTCGAATTGGAGACCTGTGCCTATCATCTCTAAGCGGCGACCTGCGCCTATCATCTCTGAGCGGCGACCTGCGCCTATTCTCTCTAAACGGTTACCTGCGCCTATCCTCTCTGTGGGACTGCGACCTTTCAGTCCTGGCGGGTCTGTTCCTCTCGGCCTCCCTTCGCCGTCTCAGCTCTGACTCAGCCTCCTGCTCCCGGTTGGTGTTGAGGTGACTTCTCAAGTCGTCAGGTGGGACGGGTATGTGAGTACGAATAAGGGGAACGATCTATCGATCACCATTTTGCTGGGCACTTCCACCTTGCCTAACACTCCTTTCACGTTGCCTGCTAGAAACCTGGGAGGGAGCTGCCCTCTCTGACCTCCTGTCAGTCTGCTCCGACTCTTCCTCCACCGCTATCAGCTCTGCTAGAATCTGAGCTCGCTCTAGCAGCATCTCCTTCTTACTTAGGGGATTAGTTGAGGGACCTGCCCTATCTCCTGCAGCCATTCGTCCCGTGTGACGCTTTGGAGGAGGCGGTGCTCCCTGTCCATCTGTAGGACGCTTGTCTCTTCTTCTACCATCTGGAAAACCCCTGCCATCAGCTATGCTGTTAGAGCGCGTCGCCCTAGCGTGATGACGAGTTGGGGGGGGGGGGAGGAGGCAAATTGGCATTTCCAGCATTGGTACTAGCATTTGCATTATCATTCATGTTGGCATTGGTATTTCCCCCATTGGGTTCATCCGAAGCGTCAGAAACATGTCCGTATCTGCGGTTACCTTGGTTGTTGGTTGAAAAGGAATTTCGAGGTCAATAATGCACGTTTCCCGGCAATGGAACCAAACTGATACCGCAGGAAATGTGCTTATCAATCTTCGTCCACGTGTCAGGACCAATCATTTGACTCCTTGACCTGAAATCAGAACCCACGACTAGCCGGATTTGTCTCCAGCTTAGATCCTCGGGCGTGAGAGTAAGTACGATATTTCAGAGAGCAAATAATGTATTGAACAGAGATATTCAAATGACAATATTGCAGTTACCTTAGAACCGTTGCGGTTGTCCTGTATTTATAGTTTCTTGATATGTGTGTGATATATTTGGTAAGACTGCATGAATCCCGTAATTTGAGGGACAGTTACATATCCGGAGATCGGGTCCTTGAGTGGCCCCTGATTTGCAGGGAGTCAGTTATGGAAAGAATAGTGGCACGTGCGCCTGGACTCAGCAGGTCGACGCTTGCTTGGCAGGTCGAGGTCGCCTCTTGGGATTAGGTCGACCTGACTAATGGGTAGGGCTGGACCGTACCCGAAATAGAATCTGGATCGTAGAGTCGGACTAAGTTAGATCGGGACCCGGTAGGTCGGACAATGAACTTAAGTCGACTGATCGAGAAGATGGGTCTTGAGCCATGTAATGATTGGGCCTAGCCCACTGAGAATGTGGTGGCAATAATAGATTGAGGATTCGGCTTTATTCGCTTGGCCCAGCTCGACACTTTTGGTATGTTCAAGGGGCTTCATCATCTCAAACACTTCTCGACTTCTGTAATTTCTCATTCCTTTGTTCATGTTTGTTGTCTAATCCATGATACACACTGTATTTTCTCATTCCTTTGTTCATTTTTGTCCGTCCCAAAAATGTGTTGGGTTTTTCTTCCCTCCTAGTTGATTAAAAAGCCCATCTTATTTTATGTTTTTATTTTATTTTTGGCCCAAACTTTTACCCATTTACTTAGCCCATTAAAATAGTAATATTAGGGTCTTATTACTGCTTTTCTTTGGCTGGAACCGTGAGAAAGCGCCGTGAACACAGAGAGAAAACAGAATTCCCGAGTGCAATATTCCTTCAGCGCAGCAGTTTTCAAATTGCGATTCCCGACTCGTTTGTGGTTCGATTGGTGTGATTTTTTCGCCTGGGTTTTCATAAGAGACAGAGGTATCTTCCTATCGGTGTTAATCGGAGTTTTCAGGTCTCAAAACAGGTGATTTTACTGGTTATATCTGCTGCAGTTTCTGAGTAGTTTGCAGGGCTGTTTTTGGTGTTTTTGATTTAGATCAAGTTGTTGTTCTTGATCTTTGTGTGTGCTATTTTTCTCTCTTATACCGAACATTTATTCATAGTAGTGGATTTATTCTGGACAAGGTCCCGTGGTTTTTACTTCTCGATTTGAGAAGGTTTTCCACGTTAAAATTCTTGGTATCGTTTTTCGTTGGTTGGTGATTGTCTATCCATATTGCTTTGGTTATTATTTTTGCGATATTAGTATTTTCTGATCCTAACAGGTTCACATAAGTAGATAAAGTTTATTCCGCATTGTTACTTTCTCATCAAAGTGGTATCAAAGCCCTTGGTTTTGTGGTTTTATTGACTTGTGTTGAATGATGGAGGTTAATATTAGTAGAATGATTAACTTGAATGGTTCAAATTATCAGTTGTGGAAATCAAAGATGGAGGGTCTTCTTTATGTGAAGGGTTTTCACCAACCTGTTTTTTGTTCAGAAAAACCAGAGGGTAAAAGTGATGATGATTGGGCTTTGTTGCACCGACAAGTTTGTGGGTATATCAGACAGTGGGTAGATGATAATGTGTTGAACCATGTCAGTACAGATATACATGCCCGTACTTTGTGGACTAAGCTTGAACAGTTGTATGCCCGGAAGACTGGAAATAGTAAATTATTTTTGATGAAACAATTGATTGGTTTGAGGTACAGAGATGGGACTGCGATGACAGATCACTTGAACACTTTTCAGGGAGTTATGAATCAGCTATCAGAGATGGGTATAAAGTTTGATGAAGATATAAAAGGTTTATGGCTTCTTGGTACGTTACCAGATTCATGGGAGACTTTTAGAACTTCTTTGTCAAAATCTGCACCTGATGGTATTATTTCTATGGAAATCGCTAAAGGTAGTGTTCTAAATGAAGAGTTGCGAAGGAAATCGCAGGGTTCCAGTTCACAGGCAGATGCCTTAGTTGTTGAAGACAGGGGAAGAAATAGACACCGAGGTCAGAATAACAACAGAGGCAGGAGCAGAGATCAGTCGAAAAACAGAAGCAAGTCAAGGGTAGATATGCAGATAAAAAGTGTGATCATTGTGGTAAGAAAGGGCAGTTTTGGTTTCATTATTATGTGACTCATTCATTTTCTTGACTGTGTCAAGTAAATTAAGATTATCGATATATGACAAAGTACTAGTACCGACAAGTTAGGAATTTAAAATAAAGATCACATTTATTATTACCAAAAGAACAAGAGTAACCTTCCTTGTCCAAAACTGTGATATATTTTAAATTCCATCTAAAGGACGGTACAATGAATATATTATTTAGTACAAAATAATAGCCATTACTTATCATTAATCTAAAAGTCCCTAAGCCTATAACTTCAACCGGATTTCCAGCTCCCATATAGATGTATTTCTCATCTTTACTGGGGATTCGGTAATTCAGGCAACCCTGCATACATGAACTAATGTGAGTTGTTGTACCAAATACAACCACCATGTATATTAAGGAATTGAAACCAAATTTTTCTTAGTACAAACAAGACCAAATGACATACCATTCTGAATTCGCCATTCGCGATACTTATGATAGTCGTTCTTCATGCGAGTAAGGTCCTTGCAAAAGGAGCATTTCTTGACTTTATGATCATTAAATGATCCCTTACGCTTCTTACTTGCAACCGCAATTTCCTTCCCTCTTCTCTTAATCCCACGAGAAGAAGTAAATGCTAAGTGAGTACTTTCTAATTTAAGATATTTCATCCTATCTTCCTCTAATGTCATATGTGAAAGTAATCCATTAATATTCCACTTGTACTTTTGACATTCATAGGTCACCTCAAAAGGACCAAATTGAGGAGGAAGATAAATCAAAACTAAGTGCACGAGCAAATCTTCCGAAATCTCTAACTTAAGTGCCTTTAGTTTGATCGAAAATTGAAATAATTCAATAATGTACTCCCGAAGATTTTCCTCACCCTTGTACCGAATGGAAACAAGTTTCCACAAGAATTCAAGAAAAAACTCAGCATTTTCGATCTTAGAGACATTGTCCAAAAATGTCTTTGAAACTGCATTTTTCATGATCATTAGACTCACGCGGTTGGACCGTTCCCATTGCTCAACATTTTTCCGTTCTATAACGGTATTTCCTTTAGTGAGAGCAGCGGGACTTGGTTCCCCTAATGCTTGATCGATGTCCATACAACCTAAGATCATCGTTATATTATTTTTCCAAGTTTTAAAGTTAATCACATTAAGCATTGGAACATTGTTCATGGCAGTAGTAATAGATGAAGCGTTTATCAAATCTGTTGAGAATAAGAACGAAGAATGAATACAAAACATGTATAAGAAACTACATAATGAATAAAGTGATTAATTATATCAATGAATCCCATCAAAAAGATAATCAACATGACATCAAAACTAATCTTTGGATTGCGAATTGACTCATAATTTGATTTATCTTAGGGTAATAAATGACTTTAAACAACACATTTCAAATACTTGCCTTCCTTTGGGCCGGTTCAAGTATTAAAAATGTCCTAACATTTAAAGTATTTGTTACCCAGCAATAAAGAATATAAACAACTCATTTTAAATACCCGCCTTCCTTTGGGATGGTTCAAAGTATTTAAAATGACCAAACGTTTTATTCAATTATTACCCCATGAATGCAAATATTTAGTCAACAACAAGGTCTCCTTTGGAAAACAAACATGTTATCACATATCAATAAGAACATTCATCACTTTACAATTTCATATCTAAACAACGTAAATCACTTTGGCGATAATATTGTTTAGAAATGAATGAAATTGTTAAGCATATAATTAATCACACTTTAGGGCACAAATTAATGTATACTCCCTCCGTTTCAGCCCAGTGTAAACTTTTGGTCAACTTTGACCAATAGTTTAAGGCCATAATAATGATCCTAATAAAAATCCAAAAAATGTTATTGTTAATATTATTAAGCGTGATACAATAACAAATTTTTAAATTTTTATTAGGATCATTATTATGGCCTTAAATTATTGGTCAAAATTGGTCAAAGTTGACCAAAAGTTTACACTGGGCTGGGACGGAGGGAGTACTTTACTCAAATAATGAATGAAAATTGACCAAAATAGCAAAATATTGAAAATTTTGAAAATCTGGCCAAAATGAGTCATGCTCGGCCGAGTCAAGGAAGGTGCTCGGCCGAGCAAAAGACTCCAGAGAACATCCCTTGCTGATCCCTTGTGCTCGGCCGAGTCTTAGGGGTGATCGGCCGAGTCCTTAGAGGTGCTCGGCCGAGTCCTTAGAGGTGCTCGGCCGAGCATCATGACCGTTGGATGGCGCCTTTTCAAAAAATTTCAAACGTTGTGCTGATACAAATGGAGTGCTCTACGAGTCAAGGAAGGTGCTCGGTCAAGCAGACCCTGAATGTCAAATTTTCCAGATTTTGACTATCAATTCTTAACTTAATGGCGAATCAATATTCAACCAAAGCAAGTAGATCCGCATACTCACAACACATTTTTAAATGCGTGGCTATGCATTTGAACAAACTCACAACGCATCCAATGATGGTGGCTATGTTCAAAATGGGATAATCTTACATTAAGAATTGAAAGTCTTTTGAGTAAAACCAAAATTTATAATTATAATTTAACACAATACTCTATAAATGAATTAGAGTTGCACCAGTTCATTAGTGCACGGCCGAATCAAATTGGAAAATTTTGAAAATACGTGAACAGTGTTTGCACGGCCGTGCGTTATAACTTGCACGCCCGTGCAGTCACTATTCACAGCTTTTTCCAAAATGCACCTTTTCATAATTGGCCGAGAGTAAGGCCCTTTTCACTGAAAATTTTTCTTCACACAAAAGATGAATGGCAAGCAAAAATTAACGCTTAACCAAGACATGAATACAAGTAGATCCAACACGGTTGTGCGACATAAAACGCTCTGTTGTATCAATGGGATAATATTGCATGAACCATCATGTCCTTTTGTGCAAAACTTCAATCCATATTCATAATTTAATCAAGTAATGAATACTAACACCCTAGAAACGAATTAGAGCATTCAAATAACATCATAACATAATGATATCAACAGGATTGAGAATCAAAGTAAAGCAAAATATATGCTATATGAATTCAAACTTAATCCAAAACTTGAGAGGCTCTGATATCAATTGTTGGAACATTCCTATTCCAATAACCCAAAAGCACTCAAGTCTAGATTAAGTAAGAGAAGAAGATGAAGGCGGAAGCGTGATACCTGTTGAGTCCATCTTGTTACTTGATGATGTTCTTGCAAAGGAAGGAAGAGAAGAAGAAGAAAATCAAGTAGGGAATTGTAGATCTTCTTGATGATGAATGTCTTCCTTAGAACTCAGATTATAGAGAGAGTAAATAAGGATGATGTAATGTTTCTAGGCTGATGGTAGACACTCATATATAGGAAACAATGACACCTCATCAAGGGACTACACCCTTTCAATTAAGCGGTGTGAAATTACCATTCTGCCCATCATAAATAGGTAATTTCCACCTCGGAAATTCTACACATTTAATTAATATTCTATATTTTTCAATAACATTATTTTAATGATTTATACATGTACGTCTACATGTCACTTATATTTATTAAGTATACACATTTTGCAATCCATGTTCTTACATTACTTTCTCATCAAAATGAATGTCACGTTTTTAAATAAAGAAATAGTCTTAGTGCAATTTTACCATTTTACAAGCATATTACCATAGTTGACAAGTCAAATAAGTAATTATCAGAATAATGGGACTGAGGGAGTAACACTCTTGAAACAGTCCAACACCAATATAAATGTCCACCTGTATAGTCATTACATCTGAGAACAACCAAATGACTATATACAAGATTAATTTAGTGTCTAAATATCAAGATCCCAACAACAGTTAGTTATATATTTCCCCTACCTAAATAAAAATAAAGCCTTAATTTGCTACGAAATGGTACCTCGAGTCAACGTAGCTCTCAACATCCCACAGAATAGAACCAAACGTTACAGCCTCCAAAATAAGTCTTTTTAAACCCCCAAAGCTTATCTTAATAAGCTCGTCCTTGGAAGAATCAACGGTCCCTTGAGGTGTGATAACAATTTCAGGTCTCCCAAACAATGCTTCCGTATGTTTCTCAATAATAGTAACCGCCTCCTTAGATCTGATAGTTGCGTATCTCTGAAGAGATTCTGCATCAAACGACATCACATAACTTCTCAATCGAGAGGGTTTAATTCCATAACCAAAACCTCCCGGAGTAGGGCCACCCGTGGGCTCGGATGATACTTCTGGGTGAGTTTGTGCACTTGCAAATGAGGAGCCATCATCGCTGTTGGTTTGTACAGTACTACTCTTTTCATCGTTCAACCCCTCGGGGAGGGTTTTCATTGTCTTCTCTAGCTGAAATCTCTGATCGATTCGCTTAAGGAAATATCCATACATTACTGATGCAGCATAAATTTGACCAACCCTCAGTTTGCTTATCTCAGCAATGGACATTGAATCGCCTAACCGATTTCCAAGAATTAGAGTCAGGTGGTTCTGGATCATCTCGAGAGCTTCGGGGGAATGAAGTAGCTCGAGCTTATCATCTTGTTTTGGCCATGTGTCCACTCGGTTAAGAGAGTTATCTGGTGAGGGACTGACGGAAGGTATCAATGACACGTCAGCATCCATGAACTTCTGCACCACCAAGGCATACAATATCTCCTCTAGTGCCTTTCTCCTTTCATTATCTTTCACCTCAGCGATTCTCCTAAAAAAAATCAGAAAACATTACAATATGTATCAGGTTGTTTAATCCACCAAGAATAAGTAATGTATTCACAGTTCCACACAAGGATATAGAAAAATGCGCGAAAAAACCACCATTAATTTTAACGTGTTGTCATTTATTATTATTATTAATATTATTTTGGGGAGGGAGGGGGGGTTTCTGGCCCATCACTTCATCTAATACAACTTCCTACACAGTAAATGTGACTCCTTGTGCTTTTCATAGCCTTAGCGCTCCACTCTTTCCGTCCAAAACGAATGTCGAAAATAATAATTCAAATTTGCTTAGAGCAAAAACAAGTACGTCAAACAGTTCTCACCTGTACAGAACAAGGTCGGTGCCGGAAGAAGCAGGATCCTCATTTTGCTTCTGAGCATCACGCTCCGTCTGAAGCTGTTCAAGCTGCTGCTCAACAGCTGCAGGTACTAAATGTGGGTGACTAACAAGTATTTCCGAGAGAAACTGTCCAATTGGAGACTCGAGCTGAAGTGGAGCGATTGGTGCAGTTTGCCCAGCAGAATCAGAAGACGATGAAGCTCGAATTGAAGTTCTCTTTCCCCTTCTAAGAAGTCCTGACTTGGAATAAGATGAAGTGTTTTGCTGCATCAATCATTTTGAAGTTAAGGTCAGTTAAAAGGTATGCGTTTAAGGTTAATGATGTCTTAAACTCACCCATGAATATTTCTCTTTCAAGTGACGACATGTATACCATGTGAGTGTTTGGGATAAACATTGAATTTTAATTCATTTTACTTTATTTTATATAATATTAATTTTGAGAAAGAGAAAGTGTTGAAAAAGAAAAAGTGACCGAAGTACTCAGTGGCAAAGGCAAAAATTTTTCCGAAGGGGATCGAGAGATCACTTGAGGTAGTATACTTGTATCACAAAAGAGAATGATCATCATAAGAATTTTACCAAATACAAGGAGGTCAATTTAATTAGTATACTTTTCCAAAACATTTAGATGCTAAAATGAAAATTTCCCAAAAAGTGAAGGGGGTATAAGGTGGCTTCGCCACTGGAAGTAGCCCTACTGTTTTTGCTCATTTTGATTCCCCTTATCTTAGGAAGGCAATAGGAAAGCTCAAACACTATAAAACATTAGATGTTTGCTACACATTTGATATGAAAAAAAAAGTTTATTCGTTTCCTTCCACACACACACCAAATCCTGAAATAATGTCTCTTCATTATTACTCCCTCCGTTCCAAAATACTTGTTCTAGAAGTTAAAATTGTCCCAAAATACTTGTTTCTTCTATTTCCGGATTGCATACTCATTGAATAATAAGGCCATGTCCATCAAAATTTCTTCCCCTTCTAATATCTCATCGACTGATGGCTTAATAACAAGTGCATCACCTGCCTTCCCTTCATCAGAATGCACAAGCCATGAGGATACTAGGTTCATGCATATACTGCAAAGTAACATCTTAACATTAACTTAATCCTTACAATCATCTACTTCACCGATCAATTAAAACGTATAGAGTTCGTATAAATCCGTGATTATACTACCAACTTTATATTGAGACCTTCTAGCCTTGGTCTACTCCTAGCAACAAAAGGTAATCACTAAAATTGGATTTCAAAATGTGCAACAAAAACAAAATAAAGATAAAATACCTTGTGATGACTATCCAAACAAAAACAATTTCACCTCAACAAAAGACAAATAACTAAACAAATACTGAATATCTTCATATCCTAGAATTAATCGATAACTATTTCCCTCATTTCTAATAATTTGAACTATTTAAACATTTTCCAAGTGAGATTCTTATTAGTCCCGAGAGGAAAAAATAGTTTGATCAATAAAATTCGTCTCAAAATCCACTGATTTTCTTATCATAAATAATCAGACACTAGAATCTCAGTACTTCTACCGCGTTTTACAGTAGTAATCGTTCAGTTCTCGAAAACAAAGCAAAATATGCATTCGAGAAAATTGGTCAAGCTGCCGTCAGGTATCAAAACAGGATAATGAAATTTAGACGGAAAATTATGAATTCATATAATCTAGCATCAATCTCTCCGGCATTTAAGAGCAATTGTATACCTTAATTGAATGAGAAGGCGTAAATCGGCGATAGTTGACGCCCAAACGGACGACTTGCGGCGACGCCGGCGTAGATCCGGCGAATAAATTCGCCGGTCTCGAAGAACATAAACCCAACGAAGAAGATCGAAGACCAACCACTGCTTCCATCTGCAAAATCAAACATTATCTTCAAATCTATCCACAAAAAAAACCCTAAAAAACAATCCAAACAAGCACCAAAACATAAGAAATCAAAACAGAAAAACAGAACAAATTACAAAATTAAGCACCTTGAAGATTGGATTGAATATAGCAGTTGCTAACGGTGACTTATATTTGCCGGACCGGTGACGAGACGATGATACTATGTACAGATATCGAGATAGTCAGAGTCGGCTTGTTTTGTCCGAATGCTTAACCACTACTTGTTCAACCGGAGTAGGCGTATCCATTTATAAGAAGGCTTAATGTAAGAAAAGTTCTCTATGGTTTGCGAGTTGTATGATTGAACCCCTTATAGTTTATTTTTAACCATCTAGCCCCCTCATATTTTGCATTTGTTGCAACCTTCACTTTTCCCATTCAAATTGATAATGTTTGTCATCCATGTTCCAAAAATCAAAATTAAAATGATTGTAACAATAGTAAAGTCAAAATGCAGAAAAATTACTCTTTATGCTTTGATCAATTTATGGATGAGAATAGATTTGTCAATTGGGTGGATTGGGTTGAGTCGTATTATGTTGAGGCAGAATGAGATAGGTCCAACTCGTTTAAGTTATAGGTCAAATTGATCGAGTTATTCGCGGATCGACTCGATTGGGTATGGGTTAATTCCACGGTTTTTAAAAGACCAATCATAAAGTTGCGGGTAAAATGGTTCGGGTATGGGTTGACTTGTGAACAGACGCACATAAAATCGGTTGACCTGTTTCAAACCAAATATATTAGCGTGCGGATCAACCCGTTAATTTCGTAGTTTTTTAAAAGACCCATCATAAAGTTGCGAGTTAAACAGTTTGGGTATGGGTCGATTTTTAAAAAACGTATATAAAACGGGTCGACGCGTTTCAACCCAAATATATTAGCGAGTCATGTTGGTTCAGTTGAGTAGTGGGTCGGGTCAAGCCGGTTGACGAGTTACGAGTAAGAATTGACAAGCCTAGATGAGAACTTGTTGATAATCAAGTCGTTAACTTTGATGGAAAAGTAACGGTTGCATCTTGATTAACCAAATTATAAGGGGGTTACATGCTAAATGATGTACAGTAAGGCCCTTATGGTACATCATTTTTAATCAGACTTGTGGGTTGGATTCCTTTACGAGTTTACGTATTAGGTTTGATTGAACGTGGTAGAAAGGACAAATGACGAGTCGCTTAAAAAAAATCTCTCTAAGTGGGTGGTGGTTGGGATGGGAGTGTGGGACCCACTGATAAATTAGAGGCTTAGCATACTCTGACGTAGCTACAATATTGTCGTCGGCAATTGAGATTGTGGGCGTAAGTAATTGGGTTTATACGTAATAAAATATACATTTGGTACCTCATTTTTTATTTTTTACTCCCTCCGTCCCAGATCAACCGTGAGATCGAGGTTAAATGCTCATCTTTAGGGACGTCCTGCACAAGAAATTTCATTTCCAAAAATGGCAAGTTTTTGAATATATTAATACCCTTATCATTTTCATATATTTACAAAAAAACCATTCATTATATCCTTATACATTCTCTCTCCTATTTTCTACCACACATTTAACTACTATTCCTCCCACTCATTCTCTCTCCTATTAAATATTTTTAACTTTTACATTCTCTCTCATATTTCCTACCACACATTTAACTTTTACATTATCTCTCATATTTCCTACCACATATTTAATTACTATTCTCTATCTCACATTTAACTTTTATTCATTTTTAAAAAAATTTCTTAAGAAGCGTGAAATCCCCCCATATACCCTTGGTCTGGGACGGAGGGAGTATTGTTTATTTTTTATTTTTTATTTTTTATTAATTTGATCCTACATTTTCAAAATCTATTCATTTGGTCCCTTATTTTTTGTGATTGCAATTTGCAATCAGTGCAGTCAATCTTTCGGTTACCATCAATTATACCATCAAATCTCTTAAAAATGTCCATAATTACAATAAGAGAGTTGTTATAAAAACCCATAAAATTGTTTAGTAACCCCGTATTACTAAATTCACCTCTAAATAAATACTCTCTCGGTCTCAGGTTAATGTTGTTAGTTTGATTTCTCACGAAAATTAAGAAAAAATAAATGTTGTAAAAATGCAGCGGAATAGATAAATAAGAATGGCCTAAACCAATTCTTATTCAAAGAATCGCAATTTTTTAAAACAATAATCTCCTAAAAGATTATTCTGCAAGTCAAATCAATGACTTAGACAAACACACAAGGTGTAGGGTTTTGCAAACTAGCAAATAAATTAATTGATAAAAAGATCTATTATTACAAAATCCCTAGTAATCTATTTATGCTCGCAAATTTTAATAAATAAAAAAAAAAAATAAAGAAAACCTAATAAATAAAGGAAAATAAATAAAACCCTAATGACTTATTTAAAACCCTATTGACTAAAATACCCCTCATCGTCTGAAAATACTAAAATAAATAATAACGATAATAATACGAGACGCGTACCAAATAAAACAACTAATATTAAATCTATATTCACCGTGAAGGCTTGGCATAGTTTCTGTTTGGCCATGCTCGGCCGAGTCTTGGCCATGCTCGATCGAGCAGTTGCTATGACGTCCATCTTCTTCATTGCCATCGAGATTTGACCCATCAATCTATCTATGTGCTACATCATACTCCCTTCTTTAAAAGAACTAGTTCCCGAGTTCACATCCGAGATCTGAAAAGTTTCATTCCACTTAAAAAGATACTTTGAATAAATCAAAGTATTTCGTGTCATTTGATGTAGGACAATATTTTTACCGTTTCACTTGAAAATATATTTGGAGTAAATTCTTCGTTTTAGCACACTTTGGTGTAGAATATTTTTTTCCGAATAAAGAATTATCCCTCTTGCTTTGTTGGAATCGAATAAGAAACATCTTCGGCAACGTAGTCAAGAAATTCTCCATATACTAAATTTGATTTTTTCACAACCATCTTGTAGAGATCCGTTCCATCTCCAACATCCTTCTTCTCTTCAACAACGCTCAATTCTTTCTCTATTACACAAGTAACCTTCTCCTCCGCCAAAGCCAAATTTTTATTATTTGGCTCTAAAATTGCTTCTTTTGGAGCTGAATCTCCAACCACAGAAAGAAAATTTTTACTAACCTCCTCTCCTTTGAAACCTTGATTCTGAATTTCTTGGTCCTGATCCACGGATCCAACTGCAAGAACAACTTCTTCCGCAATCAACTCCCCGGTGAAGAACGGTATATCCGCCCTAATCTTGGGTCGTTGCTCGGGAGGAGGCGCTTCCCTGGCCTCTTCTTCTCTTTCGTTATGAACTTCCCCACCAATCGAGTCTTCGTGGTGGAGATTGTCTCCACGAGCACCTCGATTTCTTGCTTGTAAAGCCCTCAAGATCTCTGCGTGACGGTTAGCCGCCTCCGTTGATCCTCGCGCAACGCTGTTGAAGTAGCGTTTAGAGCATCGAGAATGGTTTTCAAGTTGAGTTCTCCATCATTAGCCACCATCCCAGGATCGTCCTGCTCTGATACCAAATAAAGTATAACGTATCGGATAGATAAACAAGAATGGCCTAAACCAATTCTTCTGCAAGGAATCGCAATTTCTTAAAACAATAATCTCCTAAAAGATTATTCTGCAAGCCAAATTAATGACTTAGATAAACACACAAGGTGTAGGGTTTTGCAAACTAGCAAAGAAATTAATTGATAAAAAAGATCTCCCTATTACAAAATTCCTATTAATCTATTTATACTCGCAAATCCTAATAAATAAAGAAAAAGAAATAAAGAAAACCTAATAAATTAATAAAAATGAATAAAACCATAATGACTTATTTAAAATCCTATTGACTAAAATACCTCTCATCTGAAAATACTAAAATAAATAACAACGATAATAATATGAGACTAGTTACAAATAAAACAACTAACATTAAATTTATATTTCACCGTGAAGGCTTTGCGTAGTTTCTGTTTGGCCATGCTCGGTCGAGCAGTTGCTGTGTCGCTCATTCTTTTTCATTGCCGTCGAGATTTAACTCATCGATCTATATATGTGCTACATCAGGTATTGTCTATTTTAAGCATTAAAACAACTAAGAACCTAAACTGTGATTCCTTGCTTGATAATGTCTATTTTGCTTGGTCTATATTTTTGTAAAACTTTTACTACTCATGGAGTCTTTGAGAGGGGTAGCAGGTTTGGTATTCAATATAATACATTTTTGCTGTCAAATAACTACTGTTAAATGTTTATGTGAATATTGTTAAATGTTTATGTGAATATGGCATTTGTACAGTTATGATGGTATTGTTGATGTAATGCCCTAGGCATTAGTTATGTTTAACTGAAAACCGTTATGTATCATCTTTATCGTTTAAGTTTATTATTTGATTATTATATAGTTTGCATATTTATTGTAATAATCTCCGTCCCTGATTATTAAGAGAATAATTAGTATAATTGTCAATGGATAATCATATGATGATTATATGCATAGAGATGCACATTGAAATCATGGGTACTTGTTATAAAACAAGTGACTGGACTTGACCCGTATGAGATTTATGTCATGGTCAAATGTCATAATTAAATCTCATATGGTCACTTCATTTAGTCCCTAGACCTGAGATTATCATGACCTTACATATGATGAAAGTCATGTTTGATTTTAGTCAAACGATATCTTAACACGATATTTATAAAGGCTATCTTTGACATGATCGAATTCATGATGGGAAGGATGATAAGTCAAGATGGAATTTGTCCCTCGAAAGGGAGATGTTTTGCTTGGGCCCCTCGATGAGTGATAATGATGGAAAGTGTGTGGCCACACCCCAATGCAATTGGAATATCATTATACTCAAGATCGAGAAAGCATTGAGCAGTCTGAAGTTGACGTGGACCATGACTTGTGTTCAATATAACATCGTGAGACAAAGGGAGAAATGGAAGTGTACCATTGGAAATGTGAACTCTTACGTTATATTATTTGGGTAGACATAATGGCTTGCTAGAGTCCGCTTATGTCTTATGAGAGTCGATATGATCGAACTCATTGCCAACATAATATAATCATATTGGGTCACACACAACTAGAATGAATTGGTTAAACCAAAGGATGAATGATTGAGAGTTCCTGCATATGGCAACGTTTGTCACGCGACATAACTAGCCACAGAGGCGGTTTACACTTATTTTCTAATTTGATTAGGGCACAAACTCTAAATACTAAAGTAGTATAAATATGAGTATGTAAACAGCCGAAAGTGAGCCGAATTTTTCAATAGAAATTCACAACAAAAGTTATCTCAATATTCTTTCATAGGTTTAAGAATCTAGCAATTCTCAAGAACGGTTCTTGGTTCATTCTTACGTGTGGATACAATAATAGAGGGTCTTCGCTCGTTTGACGATCAAGGCCTAAAGTTCCAATCTGAAGATTGAAAGGTTCTTGAAGATTGAAGATTGTGATTCAAAATCACAGCAATAAATTGTTCGATAGTCAAGACCGAAAAGCAATTAAGGTTGGTAAATTCTATCTCATAGGAATTCGATTAAATCGTATAGAACGGATCTTAGGGCTTGGGTTTTGTGTTAATTTGATGCTTAATTCCGCTGCGCATGGACCCATAAAACCCAACAGTGGTATCAGAGCCCCGTTCGTATGGTTAAATTTGAATTAACATGCTAGAATCAAGATATAAATCGTTTATATGCTTATTGCATGTTTTTGTATGCGATAGAATTTTGATTGTTTATGTGAAACAATGTGAAAATCATTTTCTGATTATGATGAATTAAATCTGTAAAAGAGTTGTTTTATATGATTTAATTGCCTTATGATTAAAATTGATTGAATCTGAAAAATCTGCGAACTGGCAACCTATGTCGTGCGACATAGTTAGCCACGAGTGAAAATCTGGTAGTTGGGCAAGGTGTGTCACGCGACATACTTAGCCAACTGGCTGAGTTTGTCACGCGACATACTTTGCCAATCTGGGCAGAATCAGTTTGATAATTTTTCTGCTAATCTGTGATTATGTTGATAATCTGAGATATTTTATGTCTTAATCTGGATGCTATAAATTTCTGGAAATAAAATTTATAGGGCTATGCTAGATTAATTCATTGTTTATGATGCATGCTTAATTAATTCAAATGTGTTTTTATTAATTGTTACGATGCATGAATTATTTGTTCTTAAGTGTTAAGAATTTTATTAGATGTTTAGTTGAAACATTGATTCATAATTTCCTAAATGTTTAGTTGAAACATTAAATTTTGGTTTTCTGATTGTTTATGAGAAACAAGTTAGTTTACGCAAAATTTGAAGGAATCTGATTGTTTATGAGAAACAAATCAGTTTATGAGTCTGATTGTTTAAGAGAAACAAATCAGTATACAAAGTATTGATTATGTTGCATTCAAACTGATATTATAATTATGCATGACTAGGAGAGTTTTGTCGAAGGAAAATTTGGTACTTAAGCAGTTCTTGTGGCTCACCTATTTTCTTGGGAACTTACCTGGTGCACAGTTATGATTATTTTTGTTGATATGCTCATAATCTACTTTAAAGAACCTTCATTTAAGTTTTATGTTCTTTATGTCAATCCATGATTAAAGCACTTGAGACCACTTGGATAGTTTTGGGTGGGCTTGCCATAGCAAGGTGCTTTGATTCTATTCCGTTTGCGAGCAAGATGAGGAAATGGTGGTTCCTATACGTTTAAAGTAGATGAACTTAATTGGGTTATCAAAATGGTTTTGGACCCAAGGCATAAGATGAGATTAAAATATGCTTAGACATATGATGTCTTAAATAAATCTCATAAAAGATCTAAGAGTCATATACGATATGATTGATGTTTTCTACCTAATTAGTTTAATCTTGAGCGGTGCGCCATAGCGTACTTGAGATTAAATTAAAGTTGGATCTTAGCCCATTAAATGCATATTATGCTTATTTGCATTGGAAGGTGTATGATTTAGTGGGAGTATTTGTAAAATACATTATTTGCTCTTAAATGATAAATGTGTTGATATTGATATGTGATCATATAATTTGTATATTTTGTTGTAGAAATAGCATTACATAATGATAATTGTGATTCGTCCTTATGAAGGACAAAGTTCGAAAGGAACAATACATAATGTGTACGTTCTTGACGAATCCGTTCCTACTGAACCCATTGCAAATGTTGTAAAGGGCAAATAAGGAAGCAACATTAGAAACATATTGATGATTCTGACAATATTGCTTGCCTTGCATTTGCCACCATATTTAAAGGCTCTTATGAAGAACCTTGAACACATGAAAACTGCTTTTGTTCTAGCATAACGCAAAAAGGGAAATGTTCCAAGTGCAAGCTAGGCAAAATATATATGTTGTGATAAAGGCTCTTAATTCATATGATGAAAGAAGGAGCAATCCGCAAATTGTGTTAATGGTTGACACAATAAAAGAGTTCATAAAGGAAGAAAAAAAAAGGAAGGTAAAGCAAAAGTTGATAAACCTAGGACAAATATTGTCATAGTAAAAGAGGCTAAACCCAAAGTGTCTCAAAAGGATGCATTTTGCTATCATTGCAATAAGATTGTCATTGAAAGCAAAGTTGCAAGGCTTATTAGGAAGGCCTAAAAGGTGAAGAAGGGCAATATGATTGCTACTACTTCAAGTATCTATATGATAGATATTTTCTTTTCAACTTTTTGTTCTTGGGTATATGATACCAGATTGAATCCCACATTTGTTTAAATGTGCAAGAAACAAAGAATAGAAAGCTACTCAAAGAAGGTAAATTAAACCTATGCATAAGAATGGAGCAAGGGTTGCTACATTAACCATAGGGACTTATGAAGTCACTTTACCTTGTGAAGTAGTACTTGTTTTGAACAAGTATGACTACGTTCCGGATTTGAGTAGGAGTATTATTTCGATTTCTTAAATGGATGATGAAGGATATAATTTTTTTATTTTCAATAAGAAGTTTTATATTCATTTAATGATATGCCTTATTGTAATGCATATGTCATTGAATGGTCTTCATATCCTTGAAGATAAGAAACAAAATAATGTTGAAGATATCTATAATATAAATGGAAATCTAAACCGAACAATATGAACAACGCGTTCATATGGCATTGCCGGCTTGGTCAAATAAATAAGAAACACATATCTAAACTCCATTAACACGGACTTTTAGACTCATATGATCATGAATCATTTGAGGAATGTGGATCTTATTTATTGAGATTATCGACCAAACCACCCTACACTAAAGTAGTGGGAGGGCTAGTGACTTATTGGTCATTATACATGAGATGTATGTGGACTATTAAGCAGCATTGCTAGGGGAGGATTTTGGTATTTCATCATATTTCACTAAAGACTTATCTAGATATGACTATGTCTATCTGATGAAGTCCAAAGGTGAATCGTTTGAGATGTTTCGAACATTTCAAGATGAAGTGCAAAACAAACTTGGCAAAACTATTAAGTACTTCAATTAGATCGAGGTGGTGAATATTTGAGCCAAGAGTTTGACAATCATCTCAAAACTATGAAATCGTTTCAGAGTTGACTCTCACCAGAACACCACATTGTATGGTGTGTCTGAGAGGAGGAATTGAACCTTGTTAGACATGGTTCATTCGATGATGTGTCAAGTTGACTTTCCTAATTCCTTTTGAGGATATGCATTAGAAATAATGTGGTTACACTGAATTGAGTCCTTACTAAATCGGTTCCTAAGGCCCCACATGAGATGTGGCATGGAAGAAAACTTAATTTGTCATTCATGAAGATTTGGGGTTGCGAATCTTATGTAAAGAGACTTGTCTCTTATAAGTTAGCACCAAATCTGACTAGGTTATTTTCGGAAATTAATCTTACAACCGCAAAGAGAACAAAACGTTTGTTTCTCTACACGATTTGTTTCTTGAGAAATAGTTTCTCAATAAAGAATCTAGTGGGAGTAAAATTAATCTTGAAAAGAGTTCAAGAACCTGAAAATGACATGGATCCAAGAGTAGAGACGGAACCAAGTTCACAAAGGAGTTGTGGAACCGGTTCAAGATGCACAAGTCCATCGTAGATCGGATAGGTTACAATCCGAACCAAGAAATATTGATTTCTCATTTCGGAAAGTAATAAGATGGAAGTCATTGAGAATGACGATCCTACTTCCTATCTTGAGGCGATGTCCACTCCTAATTTGGATAAATGGTTAGGAACCATGAAGTCCGAATTACAATCCATGTTCGATGATCAAGTTTGGAACTTGATTGGGCTACCTGAAGGTGTAAAAACTAAAGGGGCAAGTAGGTCTTCAAGACCGACATGAATGTGAAGATGTATACTTTCATGACTAAGGATTGTAACAAATGGATTTAGGCAAATTCATAGTATTGACTATGTTGAAACCTTTTTCCGCCAGTTACAATGTCGAAGTCTGTTAGAGTTTCAATTTCTATTATCACATATTGTGACTATGTGATATGACAAATGGATGTCAAACGACTTTCTTTAAATGGAAAGATTATTAAGGATGTGTATAGTACACAAACCGAATAGTTTGTCGATCCAAGAAACTCTAATAGAGTATGCATGTTGCAAAGATCCATGAGATGGGTTGAAGCAAACTTCAAGGAATTGGAATCTTCGTTTTGATGAACTGGTCAAAGAGTTTGACTTCATCAAAGAACAAAGATGAATCTTGTGTATACATGAAATTCAGTGGGAGCGAAGTATTATATCTATTGTTTTATTACAATGATATCTTACTCATTGGAAAAATAAGTTCCGACACTTAAGGCTGTCAAGTCTTGGTCAAGGAAAGTTTTCTCAATGAAAGATATGGGTGAAGCCGCTTACATCCTTGGCATCAAGATCTATAGAGATGGATCTAGAAGGATAAATTGGTTTGAGTCAAAGTGTTCACATTGACAAGGTTCTTAGAAGAGTCTAAGAAGAGTAGCTTGTCAATGGGTCATGGTAGTTCTCTTAGCAATATTCATTGTCTTATGACAACTGATGAGCAAAAGGGAAATGAATGAAGTTCCATATGCTTCAGCATTTGGATCTGTCATGTATGCCATGATTTATACTAGACCGACATCTCATATGCTCTGAGCATGATGAGTCGATACCAATCTAATCCTGATGTGAACCATTGGATGGCAGTCAAGATGATCTTTAAGTACTTAAGAAGAACTAAGGATACATTCTTGGGATTTGAAAGGTTGGAAGATAATCTTGTTGTAAGAAGTTACATAGATGACTAGCTTCCAAACTGACAAAGTTATTTTAAAATCGCAATTAGGATTTGTGTTTATGCTTATTAGAGGTGCAGTTTTGATTGGAAGAGTTCCAAGCAGAAATTGTAGCCAATTCTACTACTAAGGTCGAATTTTAGCAACATATGATGTGGCTAAAAGAGGCAGTTTGGATCAAAAGTTCATTAGTGTTTTGGAAATTTTCCAAGTATCACTAATCGGTGAAACTTTTGTTATGACAAATAGTGGTGCCACTTGTGCAAACAATGGAACCAAGGTCACAACAGGGATCCAAACACTCACTTAGACGTTCTTCGAGAAATTCATAAAGAATGAGAAGACGTTAAGATATACAAAGTATCAACCGATGATGACATAAGGGATTCACTTACAAAGACCCTCGCACAGGCAGAAGCATGATGGTCATGTTAGATCCATGAGTATTCGATACATAAATGGAGCCTAGTGCAAGTGGGAGACTGTTGGTGTAATGCCCTAGGTTTTAGTTATGTTTAACTGAAAACCGTTATGTATCATCTTTATCGTTTAAGTTTATTATTTGATTATTATATAGTTTGCATATTTATTGTAATAATCTCCGTCCCTGATTATTAAGAGAATAATTAGTATAATTGTCAATGGATAATCATATAATGATTATATGCATAGAGATGCACATTGAAATTATGGGTACTTGTTAGAGAACAAGTGACTGGACTTGACCCGTATGAGATTTATGTCATGGTCAAATGTCATAATTAAATCTCATATGGTCACTTCATTTAGTCCCTAAACCTGAGATTATCATGACCTTACATATGATGAAAGTCATGTTTGATTTTAGTCAAACGATATCTTAACACGATATTTATAAAGGCTATCTTTGGCATGATCAGATTCATGATGGGAAGGATGATAAGTCAAGATGGAATTTGTCCCTCGAAAGGGAGATGTTTTGCTTGGGCCCCTCGATGAGTGATAATGATGGAAAGTGTGCGGCCACACCCCAATGCGATTGGAATATCATTATACTCAAGATCGAGAAAGCATTGAACAGATACAAGTTGACGTGGACCATGACTTGTGTTCAATATAACATCGTGAGACAGAGGGAGAAATGGAAGTGTACCATTGGAAACGTGAACTCTTACGTTATATTATTTGGGTAGACATAATGGCTTGCTAGAGTCCGCTTATGTCTTATGAGAGTCGATATGATCGAACTCATTGCCAACATAATATAATCCTATTGGGTCACACACAACTAGAATGAATTGGTTAAACCAAAGGATGAATGATTGAGAGTTCCTGCATATGGCAACGTTTGTCACGCGACATAACTAGCCACAGAGGCGGTTTACACTTGTTTCCTAATTTGATTACACAAACTCTAAATACTAAAGTAGTATAAATATGAGTGTGTAAACAGCCGAAAGTGAGCCGAATTTTTCAATAGAAATTCACAACAAAAGTTCTCTCAATATTCTTCCATAGGTTTAAGAATCTAGCAATTCTCAAGAACGGTTCTTGGTTCATTCTTACGTGTGGATACAATAATAGAGGGTCTTCGCTCGTTTGACGATCAAGGCCTAGAGTTCTAATCTGAAGATTGAAAGGTTCTTGAAGATTGAAGATTGTGATTCAAAATCACAGCAATAAATTGTTCGATAGTCAAGACCGGAAAGCAATTAAGGTTCGTAAATTCTATCTCATAGGAATTCGATTTAATCGTATAGAACGGATCTTAGGGCTTGGGTTTTGTGTTAATTTGATGCTTAATTCCGCTGCGCATGGACCCATAAAACCCAACAGGTCTGTGGTTGGTTGTTTTGTTGTTTTTATTTTCTCCGTTTTCACTCACAATTTGTTTGTGAAAATGCCTCATTACCTCAGTATTTATTTGGCTATGTTGACAGTTAAAAAATAATTATTAATTTTAAGTATTAAGCTAAATAGTGAATTTACTAACAAATATTTTTTGTACTGTGCTATTGCTTGCTTGATAATGTCTATTTTGCTTGATTTATATTTTTGTAGAACTTTTGCTACTCATGGAGTCTTTGAGAGGGATAGCAGGCTTGGTATTCAATATAATACCTTTTTGCTGTCAAATAACTACTGTTAAATGTTTATGTGAATATTGTTAAATGTTTATGTGAATATGGCATTTGTACAGTTATGATGGTCTGTGGTTGGTTGTTTTGTTGTTCTTATTTTCTCCGTTTTCACTCACAATCTGTTTGTGAAAATGCCTCATTACCTCAGTATTTATTTGGCTATATTTGGATCAGGGCGATACAACTATTGTACTAAAAGGCTAAGATGAATGTCTTAAGCTAGGTAGAAAGATGGTAGTGAGTAGAATGTGTTCCTTTAGGGGGTGGTGTGGGGTTGTGTGGGGGAGGGGGGGAATTCATCCTTTCTTTAATTTTTATACAGTCATTTTTGTACTGTCATCGTGCGATTCGCACGAGTCGGTAATACTAGTATATATTACAATAGTGGTGAGTTTTAACCGCCATACAAATAATGGCTAAGATTGAGTTTTAAAAAATGTATATCATGGTTAACTTGGATTTTATGTTGGGGGTTTATTTGAAAAGATAATCTCAATCGACGACTCTCGTTGAGTTTGAAAACTTCACCTCACAATGGTTTATTCGTATTAACATATTTGTTTTAATATACAATAGTTTGTCATTTTCATTGGTCAATCCAATAGATGGAGATAAGTTGATTTTGTGTAACTATCATTTTTCTCATTTCTTCCATGTGTATTGTTACCGTGTCTTTGGCACGGGCATCGAGAATACTAGTATGTGCTACATCAGGTATTGTCTATTTTAAGTATTAAAAAAACTAAGAACCTAAATTGTGAGATATCAAAAATTAAAGTAAAAACTTTAAAATGGGACGGAGAGACAGTACATTCAACACAATATATATTCATAACTTTTCCCCTTTTACCCTTTTTGAATCATAAAAAACACACCCATTCATATCCTTCCTTCCAAACACACACAACCATTCATATAACCTATCAATGGTAACCATCTTCATATTAAAAAAATATTCACTTCGCCCCACACCTAGATGCACAATTGGGGATTTACACGTAAATTAAGGAGGGAGTATTATATTAAAAGTGTTGTGAGTGTGAAAGTAAAATAGGAGAGAGAATGAGTGGAGGAAATAGTAAATTATAATGGTGTTGTGAGTATAAAAATAATTTAGGAGAGAGAATGAGTTGAAGGAATAGTAAAGATTCTTTTTCATTTTAGAAAATGTGCATGTAGGTTTGTGACGTTCAAAATAACAAAATATGCACGTAGGTGTGAGACGGAGGGAGTATAGTTTAAATTTTAAAATGTCCATTTCTACGAAATGATTTGAAAATTCAAACATCAAAGACTAACCTTGACCAAATTACTAGTAGGATCCAATTTCCCCCCACGTTCCATATCCTCATACGAATCAAGCAACCTAACGTCCTCCAAATCACTGGAGGAATCGAATTAACGTCTAATCACGGTCGACGGAGGCAGACGGAGTAAGCTAGAGACCTCTGATGTTTTTTTTTTTTGAAAATATCAGTCAACTAGTAAAAGCCCGTATTCGAGGACACATGTTTTTTTTTTTTAATTTTTAAAAAAAAATTAAAGGGCAAAATGGGAAAGGGACAACTTAATGAGGGCAAAATGAGAAATTTGACATTTGGCACTATTCATTGTGCTGTTCACATGGTGAGGTGGACAGTTCTTATTTATACTATAGACTATAGATGGTTTCGAAATTATTCAAAATTTCGACAAATGAGTGCCGATTTTAATGATCAATTCAGATACACCCAGCCGAATTCCATGAATCAATTAGGCTATACCAAGCTGATTTCCATGAAATAATTTGATCACTAAATTAGGGCTTGAATTTGAGGTTGATGATGAAACTGATAGCTGTGAAGAGGGAGTTAAATTGGGGAAGGTAGGGAAAAGGAGGGTGCGGTTGGGAGGAGAGAAAAGGGGGATAGTGGTGGTAATTTTGTCCCATTTTGTCTAGTTTATACTCCTTCCGTCCCAATATGTTTGTCTCATTCATTTGATTTTTTTGTTGAATTTTGACCACAAATATATGACAATTTAATTATGTTCATGAAATTTCAAAAATTCCTATTGATTCACCATTAATAATATTATCAATAACAACTTTTAAAATTTCATGAACATGATTAATCTCTTTTAAATTTGTGGTCAAAGTTCAATAAAAAAGTCAAATGGGACAAACATTTTGGGTCGGAGGGAGTATCTCTTTTTTTTTTTTTACAATGATTCAGAAAATTTCTCATCTTTGATTGTAGGATTGATCTATTCAATTTATCTGGCATTCTACATTGTCTTGGTTCAAGCATTGTGTTTTATTTGCACTCTGATAATTTAATGGGGCTGGGTTTGATTGCATGATTGATGATAGCCTAATTTCAATTTTTTTTACACAACATACTAATTGCTTCAGACAGAAAAAAGTGTTTTTGAAATTTTATCCAACTTTCTTGATGAATAAGATTTAAGATTGACACATTAAAATTCTAGACAAATATGCATCATCTTGAAGATGTAGTGTTGTTGATTACTTGTAATCCCTAATAGCATGTTTGAATTGTTAGAACATGGATTAATTAATATGTGTTATTTAATTTCATTTGTTATAATTATTTAATAATGTTAAAGTATAGACAAAATGTGTATAATTCCATTAGGTGTAAGTACCATTAAATGATGGGCATAATGGTAACTTCACACCATCATTTTTATGAAAGGGTGTAGTCCCTAAATGAAGTGCCCCTTCTCTTATTATATAAAGGCTATCCATCAGCCATTAGAGAAACTAGTTACATATACAATTCAATTATAAGAATTCTCTTCATTCATTAAGAAGATTATAGTGTGGGCACTATCATTTAGAAGATCTACTCTTCCCTACTTTCTCATTTATTCAAGAACAAGATCAAGAACACAATCATGAAATCACAAGGTACACGCTTCCGTATTATTCTTCTTCTTCTTCTTCTCCTTCTCTTCTTAATCTAGTTGTGAGTCGGTCCATGGTTAATGGATCGTTAATGTTCCAACAATTGATATCAGAGCCTGCTCATATACTAGATTGAATTTGAGTTTCTTGTAAAGCCTTATGCTTTTATTTCTTGAAAAAATCCATGTTCATCATGTGTTCTTGAATTATTTTCATACTCTAATTCAGATTTTAGAGTATTATGTTACTTCTAAATTATAAATTTATTCAAAAGGCTTTCAATTCTTAATGTAAGATTATCCCATTTTTGAACATAGCCACCATCCTTGGATGCGTTGTGAATTTGTTCATATGCATAGCCACGCATTTAAAAATGTGATGTGAGTATGCGGATCTACTTGCTTTGGTTGAATATTGATTCACCATTAAGTTAAGAATTGATAGTCTAATTGGGTGTTATGCCTCTCTAATTGATTCAAACCTGTTCATAAAAGGGTGTTAAAACTGATGACTTTTCACCAATCTGGACAGTGGGCACGAGTCGTGCTATTGGGTACGAGTCGTGCCCTTTGATTCCTGTCGTTTAAATGGTGACTTTTCAAGATTCTGGGCATTGGGAACGAGTCGTGCCTTTTGGCACGAGTCGTGCCCTTTTGGTCATTCGTGCCCACGACTCGTTTCCAAGCTTCCAAGTCGTTCTGATTAAAATCAAGCAATTCATTTCCACTCGTACCCCATTCGTGCTTGTGGGCACGAGTCGTGCTCTGGCTAGGAAAGATAGATTTTTTGAGTTTTGCCCAGAATTTTGTGAAAATTTGTTAGTAAATTATAGTATCTGGACACCAGTCGCGCTTCGGTGGTTCTTAGAGTTATCAAACTTTAAGAATGGACGGGTAGAACAAAAGGATACTATATTTTAATAACACATTTCACTTGTTTGTTTACCTTTAAATTTTCAGAAATTACCTTAAAGTCTTAAATGCCCTAAAGTATGATTAATTATATGCTTAAACAAATTTATTCATTGTTTAAATAATATTGTTGCCAAAGCAATTTACGTTATTTAAATATAAATTTGTTAAAGTGATGAATGTAAATATTGATATGTGATAACATGCTTGTTTCTCAAAGGAGACCTTGTTATTGACTAAGTATTTACATTCATGGGGTAATAATTGAACTAAACTTTTGGTCATTTTAAATGCTGTGTACCATCCCAAAGGAAGGCGGGTGTTTAAAGTGAATTGTTTATATTCTTTATTGTCGGGGAACAAGTATCTTAAACTTTAGGACACTTTTTGTACTTGATCCGGCCCAAAGGAAGGCAAGTATTTAAAGTGTGTTGTTTAAGCTATTTGTTTACCTTAAGATAAATCAAATTGTGAGTCAATTCGCAATCCAAAGATTAGTTTTGATGTCATGTTGATTATCTTTTATTTTGATGGAATTCATTTGATATAATTAATCATTATGTAGTTTCTTATATATGTTTTGTTTCATTCTTGTTCTTCTCCTTCAGATTTGATTAATGCTTCATCCGTAACTACTGCTATAAATGATGCACCTTTGCTTACTGGGACTAAACTTAAAACTTGGAAAAATAATATAACGATGATCTTAGGCAATATGGACATCGATCACGCATTTGCGGAATCAAGTCCCGCTGCTCTCACTAAAGGAAATACCGTTATAGAACGGAAAAATGTTGAGCAATGGGAACGGTCCAACCGCGTGAGTCTAATGATCATGGAAAATTCAGTTTCAGAGACATTTTTGGACAATGTCTCTGAAATCGAAAATGCTGAGTTTTTTCTTGAATTCTTGTGGAAACTTGTTTCCATTCGGTACAAGGGTGACGAAAATCTTCGGGAGTACATTATCGAATTATTTCATCTTTCGATCAAACTAAAAGCACTTAAGTTAGAGATTTCGGAAGATTTGCTCGTGCACTTAGTTTTGATCTATCTTCCTCCTCAATTTGGTCCTTTTGAAGTGACCTATAAATGTCAAAAAAAAAGTGGAATATTAATGGATTACTTTCACATATGACATTAGAGGAAGATAGGATGAAATATCTCAAATTAGAAAGTACTCACTCAGCATTTACTTCTTCTCGTGGGATTAAGAGAAGAGGGAAGGAAATTGCGGTTGCAAGTAAGAAGCATAAGGGATCATTTAAAGATCATAAAGTCAAGAAATGCTTCTTTTGCAAGGACCTTACTCGCATGAAGAACGACTACCATAAGTATCGCAAATGGCGAATTCAGGATGGTATGTCATTTGATCTTGTTTGTACTAAGGCAAATTTGGTTTCAATTCCTTAATATACATAGTGGTTGTATTTGGTGCAACAACTCACATTAGTTCATGTATGCAGGGTTGCCTGAATTTCCGAATTCCCAGTGAAAATGAGAAATACATCTATATGGAAGCTGGAAATCCGGTTGAAGTTATAGGCATAGGGACTTTTAGATTATTGATAAGTACTGGCTATTATTTTGTATTAAATAATACATTCATTGTACCATCTTTTTGATGGAATTTAATATCTATCACAATTTTGACAAGAAAGGTTACTCTTGTTCTTTGGTAATAATAAATGTGATCTTTATTTTAAATTCCAAACTTGTCGGTACTAGTACTTTGTCATATATCGATAATCTTAATTTACTTGACACAGTCAAGAAAATGAATGGGTCCCATAATAATGAAACCAAAACAAAAGGCACTAAGCAAAAATTATCAAGTGAAAATTCTTGTATTCTATGGCATAGGCGTTTGGGTCATATCTCCAAAGGGAGAATTGATAAAGCTTATGTCGGAGGGAATCCTAAAAATAACTTGATACTCCGGATAAAACTTTTGCATTAAGTGTTTTAAAGAATAAATTTACAAACATTAAAGGAAATAAAATTTTGAGAATATCAAACGTCTTGAAACTAATTCATATGGACATTTGTGGACCATTCATTAATCCTTCATGGAATAGTCAACAATATTTCATTACGTTCATGGATGATTACTCTCGTTATGGATACATTATTTTCTTCATGTAAAGTTTCAATCATTGGACGTTTTCAAGTCTTTTAAGGCATAAGAAAGACTATTAAGAACGTTAAATCCGATCATAGTAGTGAAAACTACGGACTGTATAACGTATTGGGTGAATAACGTCCGGGTCCTTTATACTCGCTATTTTTTGAAGTGTAGGATTGTCCCTCACTACACCATGCCGGGCAAACCTAGCATAGTATATTGGAGAGACATAATAGAATCCTTAAGGATATGGTAAGAAGTATGTTTTCTTGTACTTCTTTACCTCACTCATTATGGGCGAAGCATTAAAAACCGCAGCTTATATTCTCAATAGAGCACCTTCAAAAGCTACCGACAAAACCCCTTATGAGTTATGGACGAATAAGAAACCGTCCTTAAATCATCTTCATTTATGGGGGTGTCCAGCAGATGCTAGACCTTATAAGGTCTAATGAGGGCAAACTGGACCTAAATACTGTTAGTAGCTATTTTGTAGGGTATGCCGAGAGATCTAGGGGATAAAAATTTTATGACCCGAAAACTAGAACATTTTTCGAGACTGACAATGTTAGGTTCCTTGAGGATGTTGAATTTAGTGGGAGAAATAGTAATGATTTTGAATTTGAAAAGTTAGAGAAACCACTCTTTGTTCCTCAAACTTTAGTTCCTGTTGAAAATCAAGTAATTGTACCTAAAATTCAACAAAGAACATACAATTCAAAATAATATAGAGACTCCCGTAAATAACGGACAACATGAAAATGTTAGACATAATGAAATTCAACAACCTCAAAATGAGGATGAACCGGTGCCCTTAAGAAGATCTACTAGAGAAAGAAGAAATGTTATTCTGGATATTTATGATATGTATCTTGGGGAGAATGAGGACACCTTAAGTTTAGTGGGAGATGATCTAATCACCTTCCATGAAGCCATTAATAGTCCTAATTCTCATAAGTGGATCAATGCCATTAATGAGGAGTTAAAATCAATGAAAGACGATGACATTTGAGATCTTGTCCCATTACCTGAAGGTGTAAAACCTATTGGTTATAAATTGATATTTAAAACCAAAAGGGATTAGCAAGGTAATATGAAAAGATATAAGGCACGTCTTGTTACTAAATGATTTACTCAAAAGAAAGGCATTGATTATAAAAAAATATTTTTTTTTCGGAATCTTCTAAAACCTCTTTTATGATCATTATGGCATTAGTGGCACATTATGATCTTGAGCTTCATCAAATGGATGTTAAGACAGCTTTTCTCAATGGCAACATTGAGAAAACTATCTATATCAAGAAACCAAAAATGGTGACTAATTCGGATCAAACTAGTCAACTGGTTTGTAAACTTAAGAAATCCATTTATGGACTTAAGTAAGCATCTTGTCAATGGTACTTAAAATTTAACCAAGTTATTATTTCATTTGGCTTTGAAATGAATCTTGGTAAAAATTGTGTGTACCATAAGTTCAGTGGGAGTAGATTTATTATTTTGATCTTATATGTGGATGATAATTTTCTTGCTAGTAATGATAAGGACCTTCTAAAAGAAACTAAGAAATTTCTCAAACAAATTTGAGATGAAAGATCTTGGTAAGGCATCTTTTGTATTAGGAATCCAAATTCATCGTGATCATTCACGAGGTATTTTGGGATTATCACAAAAGAGCTATATAGAGAAGGTATTACAAAGGTTTAGCATGGAAAATTGTAAACCACATGACACCCCTATCTCTAAGGGAGATAAATTCAGTCTAAAGCAATGTCCTAAAATTAATTTTGAATCCAAGTATATGGAAAATATCTCTTATGCACCGGCAGTAGGAAGCTTAATGTATGCGCAAGTCTGTACTCGTACAGACCTTATATTTATTATTGGGATGCTTGGTCAATACCAAAGCAATTCGGAAAGAAGAAAATTAAGTCGCATCCAAAAGAATGATGAAGTACCTATAAAACATTAAACTACATGCTTATGTATATAAAATCGGATCATTTTGAGATCATTAAGTATTTCGATTATGTTTTAGTGGATGCAAAGATGTCGAAAGACATCATATGGTTATGTCTCTTGTTGAAGAGAAATAAGTATAAACTGAACAAATAGATATACAACTTATAGGATCAAACTCCATGTTATTGGATCCATTTTATAAAGCGTAATCTCTTTTGATGTTTCACGAGCATACTGCTCATATGGGTGAAACAATTTTGATAATGCTTAAATCAGTGGGAGTTTGTGTTGTTTTCTATTTCTTTGTGTTGTTTTTATTTATATTGATCTCATTTGGTTAAGTAGGACTAGTTGGAGAATATATATATGCGTTCTTCATATATATTCATTAATATTCCATGCTACATATCTATACTTAATCTATGTCATTTAGTTGGATATATATATGTGATTAATGTGGGTTTAGTTGCGAATCAATTACAACAACTGCCCCTTTAGTCCCTATACTTATAAGACTAATGGACGGGATTGTGTTGGATGACAATAAACGTGCACATAAGGATTGTCATTCATGTTATAAATGATTAAGGAATTTATTTAGTAAAAGATACATATTAATATTAATCCAAGTGGGAGATTGTTAGAACATGGATTAATTAATATGTGTTATTTAATTCCATTTGTTATAATCATTTAATAATGTTAAAGTATAGACAAAATGTGTAGAATTCCATTAGGTGTAAGTACCATTAAATGATGGGCATAATGGTAACTTCACACCATCATCTTTATGAAAGGGTGTAGTCCCTAAATGAAGTGTCCCTTCTCTTATTATATAAAGGCTATCCATCAGCCATTAGAGACACTAGTTACATATACAATTCAGTCATAAAAATTCTCTTCATTCATCAAGAAGATTATAGTGTGGGCACTATCATTTAGAAGATCTACTCTTCCCTACTTTCTCATTTATTCAAGAACAAGATCAAGAACACAATCATGGAATCACAAGGTACACGCTTTCGTATTATTCTTCTTCTTCTTCTCCTTCTCTTCTTAATCTAGTTGTGAGTCAGTTCATGGTTAATGGATCGTTAATGTTCCAACATGTTATTTCGGATATTTATGATATGAATCTTGCGGAGAATGAGGACATCTTAAGTTTAGTGGGAGATGATCTAATCACCTTCCATGAAGCCATTAATAGTCCTAATTCTCATAAGTGGATCAATGCCATTAATGTGGAGTTAAAATCAATGAAAGACGATGACATTTGGGATCTTGTCCCATTACCTGAAGGTGTAAAACCTATTGATTATAAATTGATATTTAAAACCAAAAGGGATTAGCAAGGTAATATGGAAAGATATAAGGCACGTCTTGTTACTAAATAATTTACTCAAAAGGAAGGCATTGATTATAAAGAAATATTTTTTTTCCGGAATCTTCTAAAACCTCTTTTATGATCATTATGGCATTAGTGGCACATTATGATCTTGAGCTTCATCAAATGGATGTTAAGACAACTTTTCTCAATGGCAACATTGAGGAAACTATCTATATGAAGAAACCAGAAATGGTGACTAATTCGGATCAAACTAGTCAATTGGTTTGTAAACTTAAGAAATCCATTTATGGGCTTAAGTAAGCATCTCGTCAATGGTACTTAAAATTTAACCAAGTTATTCTTTCATTTGGCTTTGAAATGAATCTTGGTAAAAATTGTGTGTACCATAAGTTCAGTGGGAGTAGATTTATTATTTTGGTCTTATATGTGGATGATATTTTTCTTGCTAGTAATGATAAGGACCTTCTAAAAGAAACAAAGAAATTTCTCAAACAAATTTGAGATGAAAGATCTTGATAAGGCATCTTTTGTATTAGGAATCCAAATTCATCGTGATCATTCACGAGATATTTTGGGATTATCACAAAAGAGCTATATAGAGAAGGTATTACAAAGGTTTAGTATGGAAAATAGTAAATCACATGACACCCCTATCTCTAAGGGAGATAAATTCAGTCTAAAGCAATGTCCTAAAATTAATTTTGAATCCAAGTATATGGAAAATATCCCTTATGCACCGGCAGTAGGAAGCTTAATGTATGCGCAAGTCTGTACTCGTACAGACCTTGTATTTATTATTGGGATGCTTGGTCAATACCAAAGCAATTCGGAAAGAAGAACATTAAGTCGCATCCAAAAGAATGATGAAGTACCTATAAAACATTAAACTACATGCTTATGTATATAAAATCGGATCATTTTGAGATCATTAAGTATTCCGATTATGTTTTAGTGGATGCAAAGATGTCGAAAGACATCATATGGTTATGTCTCTTGTTGAAGAGAAATAAGTATAAAATGAACAAATAGATATACAACTTATAGGATCAAACTCCATGTTATTGGATCCATTTTGTAAAGCGTAATCTCTTTTGATGTTTCACGAGCATACTGCTCATATGGGTGAAACAATTTTGATAAAGCTTAAATCAGTGGGAGTTTGTGTTGTTTTCTATTTCTTTGTGTTGTTTTTATTTATATTGATCTCATTTGGTTAAGTAGGACTAGTTGGAGAATATATATATGCGTTCTTCATATATATTCATTAATATTCCATGCTACATATCTATACTTAATCTATGTCATTTAGTTGGATATATATATGTGATTAATGTGGGTTTAGTTGCGAATCAATTACAACGACTGCCCCTTTAGTCCTTATACTTATAAGACTAATGGACGGGATTGTGTTGAATGACAATAAACGTGCACATAAGGGTTGTCATTTATGTTATAAATGATTAAGGAATTTATTTAGTAAAAGATACATATTAATATTAATCCAAGTGGGAGATTGTTAGAACATTGATTAATTAATATGTGTTATTTAATTCCATTTGTTATAATCATTTAATAATGTTAAAGTATAGACAAAATGTGTAGAATTCCATTAGGTGTAAGTACCATTAAATGATGGGCATAATGGTAACTTCACACCATCATCTTTATGAAAGGGTGTAGTCCCTAAATGAAGTGCCCCTTCTCTTATTATATAAAGGCTATCCATCAGCCATTAGAGAAACTAGTTACATATACAATTCAGTTATAAGAATTCTCTTCATTCATTAAGAAGATTATAGTGTGGGCACTATCATTTAGAAGATCTACTCTTCCCTACTTTCTCATTTATTCAAGAACAAGATCAAGAACACAATCATGGAATCACAAGGTACACGCTTCCGTATTATTCTTCTTCTCCTTCTCTTCTTAATCTAGTTGTGAGTCGGTTCATGGTTAATGGATCGTTAATGTTCCAACATGGATACCAATGATGAATATGTTAATAGTCACAATTCTCGACGTAGAACACATTTTACCAACGATTTTTACTATAGTAGTGTGGAATGCTTTTATGTAATTATGGATCGACATATTTTGGAGATAAATGATTGACTCAATTAGGTCAATTACGAGTCGCTTACTTATATTGCTAGTTTGAGCCCAAGTGATGATTTTGTTGATTTCGATAAATCAAAGTTGATAAAGATGGCTCATTTTTATGTGGATGCCTTCTCTACGGTGAATCGTCTCTTGAGTCTCAACTAGAGATATATATTATGGATGTGCGATCAGATGATAAATTAAATTGATTGAAGTGGTTTGGAGATTTATGTTCAAAGCTAGTGGAAAAAAAAAACTTGTCATATCCATTGGTGTTTCGCCTTTTGAAGTTTGCTTTGATTTTGCTAGTATCAACAACAAGTGTGAAAAGATGCTTCTCAGCAATAAACATTATCAAGAACCATTTACATAATCAAATTGGTGATCAATTTTTAAATCATTGTCTAGTGAAAAATAGTTGTTTTGAAACGTTACTGATGTTGATGATGTAATTAAACATTTTCATGGTATGAAAATGTGTAAGAGACAAATGTAGTATGTTCGTTGTTTGATGTAATCGTCGTAGGTAGTCATGTAGAAAACAATTAATTTTTAAAACTTTTGGCTAATGTAATGTAACGACCCTAACCATAGGCACCTATTTTAGTATCATATTATATGCTTTTAATATTAATGTTAACTTTATGTGCTTATTTTATGCCTTTAATGTTTATGTTAAGTTGAGATGGTTAGGAGATAATTTTAAAGCCTTGGGATAAAACGAAAGTAAGTTAAAGTCTTTGGTTGAATTAAAATAATTGAAAGTAAAATAAAGTAATAGGGTGGAGTGATAATAAAATGAACAAATAAAATATTATGGGTTGGGAAGGTTATTTTAAAAAGAAATAGAAAGAAAGAAAATTTGAAAGTATGGGGGGGGGCATACTTCCTCCCCTTAATTCCCTCATTCCCTTTTCCCTTTTTGTCAACCCCTCCCATACCTCCTCCATCCTTCCCTCATTTCCCTCATCATTCTCTTCTTCCTCCTCCCTAAAATTCTCCATGAAAGCCTTCTTGAAGCTTTACTTCCCAAATTCCTAGAGAACTCAATCCTTCTCCATTTAGCAATCCAATTGTACTTCCGTGTTCGGGGTGAAGAGGGGAGCACATCAAGCTAAGAAAATCTTCATTCCATCCCATATTTGCTAGGTAAGTTATTATGACTTCCTTCTAATAATTGCTCACTTTATGTGTTAATTAATCTCTTGTTGAAAGCAAATGATTTTTGGTATTTGGAATAATGTTATTTGAGTTGGAATTGATCTTAAATTGTAAATTGGTGATCTAAGTTGGGAGAAGAGTGGTATAGAGTAATTGGGAATATTAATGGTTTAAGTGTAAGTATTTATTGTGGGTTTGGCCAAGTATTAGAGTTAGAAAGTGAGTTATTATGATTTTCCTTCCTCTAAATGCTCATGAAATAATTATTGTGTTATTGTTGTTACAATGGTCATTTGATGCTTTGGAAACCTTCTTGAAGTTGAGGAATTGATTAATGGTATAGAATGATATTATTGTCCATGGAAATTGATCAAAGTGTAAGAAGATGGGTTGAATAGATTAAAAAGGGTTAACTTGAAAAGTGTTAGTGAAATGGGTTGGAAATCATGTGGTAAATGATCTAGGTTTACATCATTTTGGGTCTAAAGGATTTAGTATGTGAAGTATGAAGTTTAGTAAGCTTTTAGGTTCACAAATAAAAGGGAAGCTTGGGTTGAAAAGTTGGTTTCTTGGGATTATTGGGTGTTGCCGTTGGTGCTCGTTCTGCCGTGGCACGAGTCGTGGCCCACAGCACGAGTCGTGCCACGTGCACGAGTCGTGCCCATGGCCAACTCGTGGTTACGATTCGTGGATTGGGAGCCAAATCGTTCTGATCAACTTGAAGGGGAATTGGCACGAGTCGTGCCCTCAGGCACGAGTCGTGCCCTGTGAGAATCACAAGTCGTGCTTGTCTTGGGAAGCATGATTCTGGGAAATGCCAAAAGGGCACGAGTCGTGCCCTGGGACACGAGTCGTGCCCTGGCCTGGTGACATTGAACTATTTTTGGAGCTGTTTAAATCTATTCAACCTAGACCATAATTGAACCCTCTTTAACTTAGATTAAAGTAGAATGCTTGGGCTATACAATGAAGTCTTATTTGGTCAAAATGGAATTGTGGAAGTAGTTTAAATATTGTTCGGGAAATGGTTGATAAGCTTGAATTGTAACTTCACCAAAGTGGTTCAAACTTGGGAAGTAGGTCTTGAACTTTCATTAAAGTAATCCGAGGTTGGGTAATGATTATGTAGGAATGGTTTATGATGCATAGTGGCCTTACTTGCTCCCATACCCTTGGTGATTAATTTGAATAGTGTAGAAACTATAAGTTACACTATTACGTTAGTTGAGAACGTATATGTATTACATCGTTGTACTGTATTTCAAGTGTGGATTATTTGGCTATATGGATACCTTACTTGAATTCATATTCATTGATGGATTACGCATAGTGTATTAAATGAATGTTGCACTATAGTATTGATTTAACATGAGTATATATTACCATGTTGTTATGTTCTTATCCCTTTTGTGGATTTATTTCAAGTATCTATTATGTGCTTGAACGTGTATATGTGATTCGGGGGTATAATGGGATTCAATCAATTATTGATTTGTTCTATAAATGATTGAAGGTTCATTATACCTGTGATCGGCCCCTCTGTGGCCACAGAGTGGGATGTGCTAGCAGCTGTATTGAGCCAAAAGCCTTACAGTCCGCTGCGATTTGGTGATTAGGTGAAATGCTTCTGTATTAAGCCAAAAGCTTTACAGGTAGCGCTGATATTATATGATACTCTGAATAAGGGTCATATAAGTATCCTATTTTCTTATATGGATCTCTGGGGTATGAGTCCTATAAGCGGTGAAGGTGCATGGAGGCAATTCACCAAAGAGCGGAGTTTTACTCCCATGTTGTACGACTTATTGTTCAGACGGGAAAGGTAAAATGAGGTAACGTAAGGTGTTTACCGCTTTCATAATGTGTTACGTGCTACCATGCTATGTGTTGCATCTTGTTTGGCATCTTGCTGCATTCATAATAGCTTATTGAGATTTATTCTCACCCCTTCCCTTTTACTGCTTTAGATTGTGGTGAGGCAGGTGACCTGAATCAGTGAGGCCGGGGATAAGAGCGTGGACTCTTGCTTTTGGGACTTGTCAGGTTAATTATAGGAGTCGGTTGTCTGGGAGTCCTATTTAAGTATTTCTCTTTTATAATTTGTATGAAAAACTCTTTTGTTAAACAATGTTAATTAGGGTTTTCAATGTAATTGATTAAGTAGGGTTGTTGAAGTATTTGTTTAAATTCCTCCGAGTGGAGATATTATCAGTTGATTTTATTTTGAAAGTTTGAGAATTGATTTTCTTTTAAATGTGAAATAAAAGAAGTTTTGAAAAATCTAAGTTGGGATTTCTTAGTTTGAGCCTCTCCAGCTCGGGACACGCGTTAGGTTCCGGGTTGGGGTGCTCACATGTAATTTGTGAACCCCTTTGTTTTGGCCATAGATCCGATGAATGGTGTATCAATGGTGAATTTTTGTGATTCAATGAGTGACCACTTATTATTTATTTGTAGGAAAATAATAAAAAATACTTTTTATGATTTCAAAAAATTCAAGGGTTTCGGGGTTAATTTATGAAATTGGAAGGTCAAGAATCATCAATTCCATCAAATCTTAGGATTGGTATTGCTAACTAGGTGTTATCAATCAATTCAACTCAAAGTAATAAAACAAGTAAAACCTAATTAATTTATTAATTAGGGTTGGAATGTCGTATTGTGTGTTTCGATATCACCTTTATGAATTGAATAGACTCTAGGCTAATCCTTTTGATGTAATTACACTACTTTAAAAGCAATTAGAAGGGTTGAGAAGAGAATACAAAAGTGTAAGAGTTTACCTTATAATTTTGAGAGTTTACAATGGGTAGTCTTTACAAAGGCTTGAGATTCTTGTAAGAGAGAGAGGAAGAATGAATTTAAAGAGAGATTTATGATTATTTTGTGTCTTTTGTTTAGCAGATCAATCAAGCAAAACATGTGTGGGTGAAAGTCTGATTGAAGGTCCTTGTATATGTAGGTGTGAATTAATTGATTACCAAGTTAGGAGTCACAATTTGTAGGTGTGAATTAATTGATTACCAAGTTAGGAGTCATAAGTAAAGAAGGAAATAATTTAGAAAAGTTTGATAAGCAAGTAAATATGTGACCGTGAGGAAGGTTACAGGGAGTTACAAATTAAGATAAATCTCGAATTAGGAGATGAGATAACAAGAAAGTGATCGAAACGGAGAAGAAAAGTGAATCTGCTCATTTTGCAGAGGTTTTCTCGTGCGAGATACGTAGTCTCGTACTAGACAACTAGTCATGCAGTTTGACTATTTTGTCTTTTTCAGTTATTATGTTAGTCAGTTAAACTCAAAATTAACGAAGTTAATCAAAATCTAACGAAATATTACGAAACTAATAAACTTTTATCAAAACACAAAGGCGAGATAAAAAATAGTGTAATCATGAATATTGAGTTTAGAATGGGATGTCTACAAATGGTACATATTATTAGGGTATTGTTGACTTCTTAAATAAACAATGGAATGAATTTTTCACGGTAATGACTTGAGGGATCAAACTGATAGAAAAAGTAAAGATGGGTGGGGGCAAATAAATATCATTTATAAATATAAGAGTAAGCTGATAAAAATATCAAAGAGGAGGGATCAAAGTATATATAATTATATCATGCAAGCCCTAATTCATGACTCATTTTTTCTGTGGAGATTTTTTATTCTTATTCTAATAAATTAATTAATTATGTTTATTTTTGTTTCAAGCAAATATTACGAAATTGCAAAATCGAAACATAAGAGGAAAACCATGAATTCAAATATAGAAATAGTATTTCAGTTTGAGAGTATTTTTATAAAGAACAAAGGATAAAGTATTCATTTGAGACATCAAACTTAATTAATCAAATTTCTCTATAAATTCATCAAATCCAGAATCGTGTACAACAATAATAATAATTTAATCTTAAAATAATTTGAGACAGACTAACATCATATATCTCGATGTATAAAATCGCCTAAAAAGAAGTGGAAAACAAAGAAAAGTAAGATTTTTTTGTTGTTGTTCAAGATAGAAAAGTGAAATGTTAAAAAAAACTGTTAATTTTTTTTTTTGGAAAATAATAATAATAATAAAGAAAGTTGGAAAAAATAAAAATAAAAATAGATAAATATACATATAATATACAGCATATAAAAAAGTAAAAATACTTGTCCAGCGAATGATTGAGCTAGCTTTGTGATCTGCACACCACAAGAAATAACAGTGAAACTGCGTCGGGGGTCTTCCGGCAAGGCCCTCCGGCGTGAGAGTAAGATGATGGACTGAGATTATGAAAAAATGGTATGGAGAGTGCAGGGGTACGTAAATATGCAGTAAAGCATTACCTGTGTCCATCACGTTATTCTCTTATTTATAGTGGGAGTAGTGGTATTAGGGTTTTCACCAGAGCCGTTGGATTGGATGGTTACCAACCGTTGGATCAGCTCCATCTCCCAGGCATACAGGTGTCATGCTGGGACTGGTCCGTCTATGTAAGGACACTGCAACACCTGACACTGATAAGCAGCTTGCCTTATAAGGGAAAGTCAACCTGCACGCCTTTTGGAGTTATTATTGGTTGCATGATTGCACGTGTAACAAGGCACTGTGGAAGATCTGACATTATCTCAAATTAGCTAATTAATCAAGCTTGCTGAAAAAGCTTAATAGAAGGGACGACCTAGAGCCGTACGTCCCGTTAGGTCGTCTCTTTGAGAGGTGACTCGACGAGCATGTGGCATTGAGAGGAGGTCGTTCAATGACGACGCTCACTGCCGGAGGAGACAAGCTTGGCGCGACTGGAAGGCTCGTCGTTAGGTGGGCTGTGGCTCATTGACGACGGCCTCTTCCTGGCGTATCGACGAGTTAAGGTACGAACCTTTGCTAAAAGGAATATTGGCCCGTCGTTTAGATGGGCTTGGTCGCTCAGTGGCGACGATCGCCATCCGTTGTAAGACGGGCCCTTACCCTGATCATGGTCTGGCTCTTCATAGTTGGTCCTTTGGTGGGCCCGTCGGGCCCCTCGGCTCGTAGTACAATATTGGGCTCGGCCCATCACATATTATTCCGTTCAGTGGCCCCCAACTCATGGTCGTCTTGTCGGGCCAGGAGTTGTCGTTTTCCCTCCAAGACTGGCCGTATAACCGTCAGTTTGAATTTTGAATTATGTGACGTCAGTATTGATGACGTGGGTGGCTGGGATTTCTCCATTAGTTGACACGTGTCCTTTGAGGGGACATTCTCCTCGGAAGTTGCAGAGGGTATTTAATGCCCCTCATTATTCCGCCGTTTGGGTTCCCAAACACAGACCCTCCATCTTCTTCACATATAAAAACTTCCTCCCTCCTACATTTCGAACTTTCCACACTTTTGATTAGTGAGAGCAAAGCAGCAGAGGCGATTTCCGGCAACCAACAGAAAGAACTCCGGCGAGAAAGAACCACCGTCTCCGGCGGCCGTAACTGCTCTGGCAACTCCGTTTGTAAGGCACCTGGGAGCTTAGATAAGAGATTTCTTTGATCTTCCACCGGAAAATTCATCGGAAAGCATATCTTCCACCCCTTTACCAGGTAATTTCTTCATTTATTCTTCGTTTTCTGGGTTTTTCTTTGGGGTTTTGGAGCTTAGAGTCATGGGGCCCAGAACCATCAGCTTTGAGAGAGGTGTTAAATTCGGTTTTGGACTAAATCAAAGGGTTTACAAATGTGCCAAGGGGGTTTGGAGAGAGATTCTGTTGTCTGAATGTTCCTCGATCTTGATTAAGTTCAATTTTGAAGACGAGCCATTGGGATTCCCAGAAGGTGAGGCTCTAGGGAATTTTGAGGATGGAGATCCAATGATAACCCCTTTTAGGTCGATGAACGATCTTCCCAACCACATCAAGACCCACTACTCTTTGTCCCGTCGTGATTCACTTAGGGATTTGATTTTAGGGGAATCTAGGTCGCCCCTAGGTAGGTCGTCGCCTGTGGAAGTTAGGACTGATTCCCCCTTTCTTTCTCCTTGTTTTGTAGACATGGATCACGACACGCGTCCTAGCCAACCGGCCCCAGAAGCAAACGAGCCAAGCACAAGTGCTGGGGGCAACCAGGCAGCTAAGGCCTATCATACATTTGTACGAGTTGGATCAACTGACAGTGAATTTGGAGGTGGGGCAGGAGGGAATTGGGCTATACCCAAAATTGAGCTCAGGAAGCCGAATGTTGGGAAACAAATGATTGACGCTCTACGAGGGTCATACAGGGTTCAAGCTTCGACCTATAAGCTGGAGCACCTCAGCCTGGCGGAGTATGAGCCCCGTCGCCGCCCCTTCCGCCGAAGGAGAAGGTGGCATTTTTCTATAAACAATTTGAATTTGGCTTGAGGTTGCCTCTAGACCCCTTCATTAATGAATTCTTGGAGGACTCAGCCTGTGTGCCCATGGAGGTTAGTGCCAACACCATCAGAATCTTATCCAGCTTTGCCGTCGTCTGTAGATTTCTTGGCTACGAGCCATGCAACAAAGTGTTCCGTCAATACTACCGGGTGGCTAGGAGTACCTCCAAAGACAAAGGGAAGTCTATAGTAAGTGTATCTTCGATCAAGAACACAAGGAACTTTTTCTTGGATATCCCAAACAAGGTATACGGTTGGGAGAACCATCTGATTTTGGTGGAAAGCCGAGTGGGATGGCAGTTTCCTTTTCCAGCGGGTAACAAGGTAGTTGCTGATAAGTACATCTTTCAAGCTCCGTGGGCCGAGGAGCTAAAGAAAAAGATAGATGATTTGTTGGATCTTGGATGGGTCTCGTACAAAGACATAGAGGCCTCCCAGTGGAGATATATCAGAACCGGCATGATGTCTAAGCCGGCAATGGGGCCTGAACCTTTGGTGAAGATAGGCTTGGATGCCCGCTATCCCGTCTGGGTCGTCCACAATGAGTTTGCTTTTAAGGACAATTGTGTGACTTGCGCGGCGTCACGTGTTAGCCGTCCTGAAGAATGTTGTGAAAATTTGGAGATGACTGGGGGTTGGGCTCCTGACACCTATTCTCAATTTTTATACTTGTCTCTTGTCTCGTCGTGAGTAAAAACTAACCCTTTTTACTTTGTCTTTTTGCAGTTCTTACTCAGTCCGACGTAGACAGAATCGAAGCAAGGATAATGGACGGGGCATTCCAAGCTAGCGACAGGGGTACCAATAAGAAAGATAGGGCAGTCACCCACGCCATAGTTGATCGTCAGGAGAAGATGGGGACGAGGAATGATGGACTTCCAAAAGACCCTGAGGGAGCCATTCCTATGATTGAGAGAGAGCCCGTCGCTGGGGGGCTCAACACTAGAGGTCGTCAAGCCATTGTCGACGCGCCTGAGAGAGATGTTGGGCTTGAGGCTGATGCAAGTGTGGAAGCTTCTGGAGCTCAAATGGTCGCTGCCGACGAGGCCGAGCACACTGCTGTGGAGACGGTGGGGAGCACAGACTCAAACCCTGAAATGGGTGAGGCCGGCGTCCAGGTCTCTAGGAAGAGAAAAGATCATCCCGCCGGCTCTGAGGGGAGAAGGAGAAAGAATAAGAAGAACAACGATGATCCTCCTAGCTCGTCAGATCCCTCTACTCCAAGAGCCGATGCTCCAGGCTCGTCTTCAGTGGCCTTGTCTAAGGCGAAGGCTAAAGAGATGGCGACCTTGATTGCCAAAGCCTCCCCAATAGCTGGGATTCCCTATCTGTTGAGGAATGGCGATCCTCTGTTGTTGGGGACGGCCCTGACTAGGCGCGGCCGGGACGTTGACTTGACCCGTCGGATGAGGGAAGCAAAACTTTCTCCTGAGACTTTCCATGCCCGTCTTGGGCTGATTCAGACTGAGGTATTTCAAGTTTAAATTTGTGTTTCTTCCCGTCTTTTTATACTTAGGTTAATAATTCTGTTGTGGCAGCTGTCGTCGATGATGGACGCAATGACGGCGGATTATAGAGATTGTCTTGACGCCGAGCTACGGGGCAACGAGCAATTGATAAAGGCTATCGGCGACAAAGGGACTGCGGAGCAGAAATTGAAGGAGGCGGAGACCAACGTGGGTGAGCTTACCACTGCCTATGAGCTCTTGATGGGTCAGAAGAATGATATATTGAAGGAGGTCGAAGCCTTGAAGGAAGGGAAGTCCAAAGCTGAAGCCGACTCGAAGGTGTTTGAGGACGGCCTCCGCGTTTGTGAAAATAAATTCAAGAAAGTGACGGCCAGCTTTGACAGTGCACGTGCCTAGATTGAAGAGATGAAGACGACCCATGAAGCTGCCTTGGCTAAAGCTAGACTTGATGCTGTCGACGAATTCAAGAAGAGTGCTGAATGCCTCCAACTAATTACCAAGCATGCTAGTGGATTTTTTAAGGATGGGGCTAAGCATATGGCCAGGCGACTCTTGTTGGACCCGACGACGAAAGATTTGCTCTCTGTTCGTCAGTTGGCCGACCTATGCACTGAGGGAGCATACGACGACGAAGCCCGTACGATTCATCCCCTCGTCCCTTACACTGATAATGACCTCCTTATCATAAGGGAAGATGACGCAAAGGTTGGGAAGGAAGAGTGGCCTATTCCTGTCGTCGTCCCAAGGAACTTCGACGCCTACTATGCTCATTTCGTTGAAGACGGCCCCGATCCTGATGAAGTCCCGTCCAATGCAGGTGTTGATCCCCAGTGATTTCTTTGAAATGTTTTGTAATGTCCCAAACAATGCTCCAACTTGATTTGGTAGTTTTAAACAATGTTTAATTTTTTGGTGGTGGTTCCAAACATTGTCCTAAAACAATTTTAATTTTTGTAATGCAATCGACCTGTTTCCTCGTCGTTTAGAGGGGGTCGTACGTACAATGTTTACTTTTTTTATGTAAGTTTATCCAATGCCTTTGCTTTCTGTTTGCTAATCTGTTGTTAACGTAGATGGCATGTGATAACTTTATTTTGGTGAGTAAGTTTGAGGACAAGTGCGAATGGTCGTCGTGAGTGACGACCAGAACTTAGGTCGTCCTATTGTGGGCGACGTTTGTTCGCCCTTGTATTTTCTCAACTTCTCAAAGGCTCGTAGGAATAGTACGAAGGCCCGTAGGTTTTTGCTCGTAGGCAAGACTCCATGGACGAGTCGTCTTATTCCGTTATAGCGTTCGACGAAGTCTGGCTCCGTCTAACCTTTATACTTGGCTAAAGTGAGTGTAAGTGTCAAAGTCTTTGCTTTGACTGATCTTTATACTTGATCAAAGTAGTTGAGAGGGTCGAAGTCAGGCCTCAACCGTTCTAAGCTTGAGTTTGTAATGGACGAAGTTTGGTGAAGTGATGAGTTTCCATTGATAGTTTCTGTTCAACGATCGTACATTGACAACTCTCACTTTATAAGACTTCTGGGATTTATAAGATTATCCCTTACAACTTTCAAAAATACAGACTTCCAGAATTTTCACAAAATGACAATAAAAGCTTTAACTAAGAACCACAGATAGGGTGCCCTGAGGGCGCTGGATGTTGTTGATGACGACGGTCTCAAAAGTAGTACTTCATAAGGTGATTGGCGTGCCATGGATGCTTAAGATGTTCACCATTTGGCTTAGCTAGGCGGTAGGTTCCTTCTCTGACCACACTGGTGACGATGTATGGTCCTTCCCAGTTGGGAGAGAGTTTGTTTTGACGGGCTTTGAGTCCCGTCGCTTCAATCTTTCTAAGAACATGATCGCCGACTTTAAAGAACCTTTTCTTCACCTTCTTGTCGTGGTAAGCCTTGGTTTTCTTTTTGTAATTTTCCATCCTTAGCTGGGCGTCCAATCTTCGCTCGTCCGCAAGGTCCAGATCGACCTGTCGGTTATGGATATTTTTTCCACATCGTAGAGAGCAACTCGATCTGTTGGAAGCTAAAGCTCGACAGGAGCCATGGCCTCAGAGCCATAAGCCAAAGCAAATGGGGTTTCCCCCGTAGGCCCCCGGGTGGTTGTGCGGACTGCCCAGAGAGCCGAAGGTAGTTCGTCCAACCATCTTGTGCTGCGTCCCTCAAGATTTTTACACAAGGCAGACAAGACGAGCTTGTTTGCCGCTTCAGCTTGCCCGTTGCCTTGGGGATAGGCAACAGACGACTTAGAATGTTTGACGCCCATTCTGTTCAACTCTTGCTCAAACTTCCTCGAGAACTGCAGGCCGTTGTCCGAAACAATTACCCTTGGGATTCCGAAGCGACACCATATTGAATCATGGATGAAGCTTAGGGCATTGTTTTCAGTAATCTTGTTTAAGGCCTTGGCCTCCACCCATTTTGAAAAATAGTCAATCGCCACAATCACGTATTTAACTCCTCCCTTGGCCTGTGGAAAAGGCCCAATTAGGTCAACACCCCACATGTCAAACGGCCAAGCAGCCATGACAGGGGTTTGCTCAGTCGTCGGGAGTTTGGGGAAGTCAGCGAAACGCTGGCAAGTGTCACATTTCCTTACAAACTGTTTGGCATCTTCACGGAGGTGGTGCCAGTAGTACCCCATGGTAATTAACTTATCAGCCAAAGTGCGAGCCCCAGGGTGGCCCCCGCACTCTCCTTGATGTACCTCGAAAAGTAATTGTACGACCTTGTCGGGGTGGATGCATTTTAACAACGGTCTGGTGATAGATCGTCTGTATAGCTCTCCTTCTACGACCGTGAACCTGGTTGCCTTTCTCTTGATCTGTCGCGCCAAGACCTCGTCAGATGGCAATTCATCTTTTTCAATAAACGCCTTAAGCTTGTCGATCCAACACTTCGGGCCATCTCCTACGCACATGATCTTTACTCGTTCGTAAGCTGGTTGGTCGAGATAGGCCAAATGGTGGCCATGCTCGTCTTCAGGGAGTTGATCTGTTGCCAGTTTGGAGAGTAGGTCGGCGTGTTCATTGTTTTCGCGAGCAATTCTCTGGATGGCCCAAAATTCCAATCCCTGAACCAATTCGCCGACCAAAGAACGGTACTTCTGAAGGGTTGAGTCGACGACCTGGTAGTCGCCGCGGACCTGGTTCACGATCAATTGAGAGTCACAAAAAGCTGCAATTTTGTTGGCTCCAAAACACCTGGCATATTCGATGGCTGCTATAAGTGATTCGTACTCCGCTTGATTGTTTGATGCTTGGAACTTGAATCTTAACACTTCCTCAAAGACTTTTCCGCTTTCTGGTTCGACAAGAACGATCCCTGCCCCACTCAGATTTCTAGTTGCCGACCCGTCTGAATCGATCTTCCAACATCCCATAGGCAAAACTAACTCCGCCGGCTGGTCGCTGACTTCCTTTCCCTTGCTCACTTTCTTCTGCGGCCTTTGATCGTCGTCAGTAGTGAACGACGTTTCAACTAGGAAGTCTGCCAGGGCCTGTGCTTGCAAAGCCTTTCTTGCCACATAACGAACATCAAATTCCATTAGCTCAATGCTCCAATTGAGTAGACGACCGGAGCTTTCGGGGCGGTGCAGTATCTTTCTCAGTGGGGCGTCGGTGTAAACAACGATGGGATGAGCGGAGAAGTAAGCTCGTAGCTTTCGTGCTGTAATGACGAGAGCATAAGCGATCTTCTCCGCGTTGAAATAGCGGGTTTCCACATCCGTCAAGCTTTACTAACATAGTAAACTGGCCTCTGTGTTCCATCCTCCTCCCTAACCAACACCGCGGCGATGGCCTTGTCACTTGCTGAGAGATAAACGTAGAGATCTTCTCCTGCGACGGGGCTCTGGAGGAGGGGTGGGGAGCCAAGATACTCTTTCAACTGTTTAAATGACTGGGAACACTCTTCTGTCCATTTGAAATCCTTAGCACCTCGGAGAGCCTTGAAAAAGGGAAGCGACCTTTCGGCATACTTGGAAATAAAACGACCTAAGGCCGCTACTCGTCCATTCAGGCGTTGAACCTCCTTGATGTTCGTAGGCTCTGCCATGTCAATCAAAGCCTTGATTTTTTCGGAATTGGCTTCGATTCCTCGTAGTGAGAGCATAAACCCCAGAAATTTTCCTGCTGCAACTCCAAAAACGCACTTAGCTGGGTTGAGAACCATATCATTAGCTCGTAGATTGGTGAAAGTCTGCTGGAGGTCGTCGATGTGCTTCCTCTTTTTGGATTTGACAACCATGTCGTCAACGTATGCCTCCAGGTTGTCGCCGATCTGATCTTTGAAAACCTTGTTGATCATCCTTTGGTATGTGGCCCCGGCGTTTTTGAGTCCAAAGGGCATCTTTGTGTAACAGTAAGTTCCCCCTGCAGCCTGAAAGGCCGTCTTCGGAATATCCTCTTCGGCCATCTTTATTTGGTGATAGCCAGAGTATGCGTCGAGGAAGCTCAGAGTTGTATGCCCGGCCACAGAATCGACGAGCTTGTCGATTCTGGGCAAGGGGTAACTATCCTTGGGGCATGCCAGGTTTAGATTGGTGAAATCTACGCAGAGTCTCCACTTCCCATTTGGTTTTTTCACAAGGACCACATTAGCCAACCAAGTCGTGAACCCAGCGTTCACAATAATTCCAGCCCTCAGCAACTTCTCAATCTCTTATTTTATAGCAATCTCTTTTTCAGTAGAAAAAACTCGGCACCTTTGTTCTTTGAACTTCATGGTAGGGTTCACTCCAAGCCTATGAACTGCCACGTCTTCTTTAATTCCCTTCATATCTTCCACTTTCCAGGCAAAAACATCGAGGTTCTGTTTGAGTAGAAAGATTATCTCTTCCCTCTCCTCAGTGCATAACTGAGACCCCAGTTTGATTTTCTGCTCTGGATAGTCTGGGTTAATGACCAGTTCAATTAGTTCGTCAGCTGGTTTCATCTCAGGGGCATCATCCCTAAAGTCCATGGATTCAATGACGATCTCTTTAATTTTTCTTCTTGCTTCAGGTGTCAGATCTGGTACCTCGTCGTCAATCAATCTATCCAGCTCGGCCCCCGATTCTTGGGCGTCCAAAAGTTGTGGCTCGGCAGCTTGGTCGTCCATGAATACCTCCTCAAAGACCTCGGGGTTGTCTATACACTTGATTGTCGAGATGCTGGCGTACGAGGTCGTCGTTTGTTTGACAGATTTGGAGAGCTTCACAATGTGATCCGGATCGTCGATTTCAATGGTCCGCTTTGCCTTCAGCACGTGCTCTAGGAATTCTGGGGCCGTCCCCAACACACATCCCACTCCAGCACGTGAAGGGAATTTGATTGTTGGTGGGGAACTGAGGCGACGATCCCCAAAGCGGCTTGACCAGGTTGGCTAAGAATTGCATGGTAGTCACTGACGACGTCAATCACAATAAAAGTCACTGTTTTGATGGTTCTCAAAGGATGTTCTCCGATGTCAACTGGAAGGTCAATCTGGCCCTTTGAGTCGACCCTATGGTTGGTGAATCCCTCCAGACGACCTAATTAGGGACTTAGGCAGCTGTCGGGTAGACCCATCCTCTGGTAGACGTTGTAAAACAGAATGTCTTTGGCCGCTCCAGTATCAATCAAAATTCTCCTCGACTCACAGTTGTCAATGAAGCCGGGAATGACCAGCGTCTGTTGACGAGCCAATGGGTTAGCTGCTAACTCGTAGGGAAAAAAGCTTATCACGTCGTTTGGAACCTCCGACTTGTGGGGGACATGAGGGGCTTTCTTGAGATGGTAGATGGCGCTTTTGATTTGATTCTTGCTCGTCTCTTCAGAAATAACCAAGACCATCCTTGGCTGTCTCTCTGGAGGGCCGTCGTTGGCAGCTCGAGTGTTGGCTGCTTGACGATCCTTCCTTATGTACTCCTGGAGACGACCATCGTCGATCCATCTCTGGATGATTTTCTTCAAACTGAAACATTCCTCAGTGTCATGTCCCTTATCTCTGTGGTATTCACAATACTTGTTCATGTTTTTCTTCCCTTTCCCGTTGGGGTTCATCTTCGGCGCCGGGCCAAAGTCCACATTGCTCAAAATTTCTGCTCTAGACACGGTCAGTGGAGTGTACGACTCTGGGACTTTTTCGGCCTTCACTTGTTTGTTCTTCCCCTTTTCTCCAGCCTTGTCTTTTTTGGATTTTGCCGTTTCCACCTCGTCGACAGCCTTTCCCTCTCGCTGCAGCTTCCTCTCCTCAGCCTCGGCGACAGCGTATGCTTTGGCATAAAGGTCTTTTCGGGACTTGGCTGGGTGGACTTGTAGCTCGTAGTCCAGAGTAGAGGAAACAACACCATGTCTGAAACAGTTTATAATCTCCCTGTCAGTCAGGTCTTCATCAATTTGGTCAACCAATTTCTTAAATATTTTGAAATAGCTCATAGAGTTTTCACTGGCTCCTTGGGAAATGTTACTGAGATCGTTGACTGTTTTACGACGCTCTCCCGCCGTTGCAAACCTTCCCAAAAACTTTTTCGGCATTTGTTTCCACGACTCGATACTTCCCTTGGGTAGGCTCCTGAACCATCTTAAAGCAGCGTCGATCAGTGTGCTCGTAAGGGCCTTACACATGATGTCATCGTGGCCTGAAGCTCTTGCCACTACGTACATCTGTGCCTCAAGGTGTTGTATGTGGTCAATGGCGCTGGTAGAGCCGTCGTATTGCTTTAGGTCGGGAAGCTTAAAGCCTGGCTCTGGGGGTCCCGTTTCTAACATCCAGGGTGCCAAGGGATTCATAGTGCCGCCATCATCTTCTGAGTCGTCGCTATCCATCTTATTTCTTTTGTTCGTCAACTCCTCCACCTGACGTTTCAGCCTTAGGAACTCTCTCATGTCCACCTCTCCTGCTGGGCCGGCTGGGGGGATCCTATCTTGACGAGGCCCCCGGGCAACGATATTGGATCGTTGCCTCTCTGGGGGAGCGAGTCGTCGTGAGATGGATCTCTCCCCTCCGTAGCACGTTGACGGAGATGGTCTGTACGATCTGGATGCCTCTCGTTCGTGATGGGGGGGAGTTCGTGTTCTCTCCCTATAGCTCGGCGCCCGTTCATTTCTCAACGAGGGTGTCCGTAGACGACCTTGAATCACTTGGTTCTGATTTGCTTCTGGATTTTCGACTGCCACAATTCTACGAGCGTCTATCTCTCCCTCTCTTCGTTGTTGGGAGGGCGCTCCTTGGCTTCGCCTTTCGTTGAGATGTTCCCTTAGATCAAGTTGTGGTACGACGCGCTCATTTTCAGTAGCAGTTCCTTCGCGACGACCGTTATTCTCCCTCTGGTTCCTTCTTCTTCTTCCCGACGAGACTGTTTGGTGGGACGCCTGCGGGGCTTGGGGAGCGGCCATCTGGATGAGCTCGTTCTGGATTTGCAGGAATTCTTGAAGGGCATTAGCTCTCTCGACGAGGAATGCCACTCTGTCGAGTTAGGGTTAGATGGACCTCCCGCATACCTTACAGTTGTCTCAGGCCTCCTTTCCAGTGGGGGTCTCCTCTGGCGCTCAGGTGCAGGTCCTTTTTCTCTTCTTTTGGTCGCTTGAAGACCCGTACCATCAACCACCCCTTGTGACCTGGTAACCCTTAGATTGGGGTTCCTAGGTGGAGAGGGTGGTCTAGGGTTTTCTAGTTGAGGTGGAGGCACGCCCTCATCTCCGGTAGACTTGCTGGCCGTGTGACCATCTGACACCATTCTTCCGGGCTTCTCTAGCTGTATTTCTTTTGCTGGAGATCACTAACCACTTTCCCGGCAATGGAACCAATCTGATCGCGCAGGAAAGCGTGTTGGGCTCAGTTCTTGGGTCCAGCGAATGATTGAGCTAGCTTTGTGATCTGCACACCACAAGAAATAACAACAAACCGCGGGGTCTTCCGCAGTTTCCCCTCCGCGAGAGTAAGATGATGGACTGAGATTATGGAAAAATGGTATGGAGAGTGCAGAGGTACGTAAATATGCAGTAAAGCATTACCTGTGTCCATCACGTTATTCTCTTATTTATAGTGGGAGTAGTGGTATTAGGGTTTTCACCAGAGCTGTTGGATTGGATGGTTACCAACCGTTGGATCAGCTCCATCTCCCAGGCGTACACGTGTCATGTTAGGACTGGTCCGTCTATGTAAGGACACTGCAACACCTGACACTGATAAGCAGCTTGCCTTATAAGGGAAAGTCAACCTGCACGCCTTTTGAAGTTATTATTGGTTGCATGATTGCACGTGTAACAAGGCACTGTGGAAGGTCTGACATTATCCCAAATTAGCTAATTAATCAAGCTTGCTGAAGAAGCTTAATAGAAGGGACGACTTGGAGCCGTACGTCCCGTTAGGTCGTCTCTTTGAGAGGTGACTCGACGAGCATGTGGCATTGAGAGGAGGTCGTTCGTTCAATGACGACGCTCACTGCCGGAGGAGACAAGCTTGGCGCGACTGGAAGGCTCGTCGTTAGGTGGGCTGTGGCTCATTGACGACGGCCTCTTCCTGGCGTATCGACGAGCTAAGGTACGAACCTTTGCTAAAAGAAATATTGGCCCGTCGTTTAGATGGGCTTGGTCGCTCAGTGGCGACGACCGCCATCCGTTGTAAGACGGGCCCTTATCCTGATCTTGGTCTGGCACTTCATAGTTGGTCCTTTGGTGGGCCCGTCGGGCCCCTCGGCTCGTAGTACAATATTGAGCTCGGCCCATCACATATTATTCCGTTCAAAAAATAAAAATAGATAAATATACATATAATATACAGCATACTCCCTCCGTCCCACAATACTTGACACACATTTCTATTTTGGGCGTCCCACTGATAAGTCACACTTCCTAAAATGACAAAGAATCTTTACTATTCCCTCCACTCATTCTCTCTCCTACATTATTTTAATACTCACAACACCATTATAATTTACTATTCTCTCCACTCATTCTCTCTCCTACTTAACTATCTACACTCACAACACATCAACCTTTTTACTTTTTCCTTAATTCCCGTGCGGAACAGTAACTGTGTCAAGTATTACGGGACGGAGGGAGTATAAAAAAGTAAAAATACTTGTCCGGATACAACTTAAAAATTAGGAACCTCATAAATTTATTAATGTTTGAATAACATTTTCTTGAGTACGTAGTATTTGAGGTTGTGTAGGTTATTACGCGTCCTTTCTTGGCTGGTAGTACTTGAATTATGTGGCTTCCAAATCAATTTACATATCCTTTTCGTTTCAATTTTATGCGATAACAAATACTTCATTTGTTATAGTGTTTCACCGTTATCAAAATCAAATAATGTCATATAAATAATTTAGTACAGAATGTAAAATATTTTAAACGAATGTACAAATATTTTTTTTTATTAATATGTGAAGTAAATATCAAAAAAGTCGTATAACAGTTACACTAAACAATGTTAAAACTTTTCATTTTATTATTTACTTAAATTTATAGTAGACTTTGTACACTATTTAACACACTTTTTACCTGTCGTTATTTAAATTTTAGTTATTGCGACGATGAAATTAAGCCTAATCGTAGCGCTTCAATTTATTTATTTATTATTTTTATTTTTTTTGCATCAATTTCTTCACGTGTGATCATTTTATATTTCTGGTGTGTTCTTCCGTTTGCGGTCACTGTTTGACTGGAATGTTTGTTTGTTTGTTTTTTTGGAACTCTTTTATTGGTTAATTACACTTGATGCCCTTTGAGGTTGAAGCCAATTTTATTGACTGTTTGCAGATAAGAAAAGAGTCTAGCAAGCAAGGGATAGAACAATCGGTCGGGCACCTCTGGATAATATTGTCCTACTTTCTTCTGTCATTTTCTTTTAGGAAAATAGCACTTTACTACTATTATTAAGTTTACACAAAGTTGTAATATACGATTTAAAGTTTTATTTTTTGCAATTTAATATATTATGTTTATACTTTGTTGCAATTTAAGACAAAAATGGATGACACTTAACGAAAACTAATGAAATAAATGAAAAATGTAATGAGAATATTTTAAATTCACATTTTCATCCCCTGAAGTTTAATATTTAAAAAAATAATATTGTAACAATAAATTCAAAAAAAATAAAACAATACTCCCTTCATTCCACCGATCTTAAGAAAACATTTCATTTTGGACGTCCCACCAATCTTAAAAATTCCCAAAATGAAAAGTTTTTATCACTATTATCTCCACTCATTCTCTCTCCTACATTATTTTACTACTCTCAACACCATTATAATTTACTATTCCCTCCACTCATTCTCTCTTCTATTTTACTATTACACTCACAACATTTACAATTTCATTAATCCCCGTGCCATTTGAAAATTTCTTAAGATCGGCGGGACGGAGGGAGTAATATATAAATGATTTAAAAAAATATATAAATAAAAGTAATATAATATATTTGAAAATATAGAGCAATCTTTAAAAGAGAAAAATTTCAATTTTTATTTACATTCTAAGAAAATTATGCCTCCTTCGTCCTAGAAAATACGTTATATATATAAAAAAATAATAAAATCTGAACGGAATAAATATGACAGGGCAGGCCCAACAGATGTAGCCCAATATTTCAGTCACCAATTTACTCTATTATTGAATGGGCCAGCCCAATTGCTACATTGCCAACGGCCCAGCATCGATTAGTCGACCTAGCTCATTGTCTGACCCTCCGTGGTTTCGACCTAGCTTCGTCCGACATACGATCATATGCTAGTATAATTATTATCAAGCCAAAGCACAGAATCAGGTCGCTATTGACAACTCAATCGACCTCGACCTACCAACACGTGCGTCAACACCAGTCATTATTTGTAACCGTCTCCTACTTTATCGGAGTCAGTTACGCCAACATCAATACCGTGATTTTAGTGATTCAACACGATCCTACATCAACCAAGCTTCAAATAGAAGTGGTTATACGGGGAAGAATAGAACTTGTGCACTGAAAAAGTCGAAGTTTTTACCCCCTCACCAAGCCTATCACATAAATTATGCAGTTGGTAAATCTACCAAATCCTCGACCGCTCGATGAAAGAACAAAGTACACCCATGATAGCTTCAAGTATTGTGCCTTTCACAAGGATCACAGACACGACACGAAAAATTGCATCTCCCTCAAGAGAATGACCCAGAGATGTGTAGACGAGAAAAAACTTGTTAGAGAGCAGTTAATTAAGCAAAACTCGCTACACCGTGTAGCGAGTTTGACCTGTCCAAGTCAAACTCGCTATACCGTGTAGCGAGTTTATCTTTAATAAATTGCCCAGCTACGTTTTCCCAGATTCATTTATCTTCCTCTCCTCCTCTCCCTCGTTCATTCATTCTCTCTCTCTCTCGTATCCTCCTCGCAACCCTCAATCTTCTCAATCAAAATTCTATTAAACACAAAAAATGGATCCTAGAGAGCAGCGTTTTTTTTTTCGCGGTGAATCCTCCTCTTCCTCGCGTGTTATTCCTGGTCCCGCCGGTGCCGTAGAGTCCAGCATGCACCAAAGAAATCTCGACCATCAGAATTTATCTTCACAACAAACACCGATCGCAACCCAAGAGTATATACGGAGAGCGATTGAAGATCCGGTGAAGGATGAAGCTTTCCAAGATGGTCCTTGGCTCTCTGAATGGAATTTCTCACTGAAGACGGTACATATTATCCGTTGAGCTCTATCAAGAAGAAATGCCATACTATTGACAGGATGGAACAGGTATAATATCAAGACTATTTATAGTTAAATGTGTGTACACTTTGATTGATTTTTTACATTTATGCATGTTCTATTAGGTTGTTGCTGTTATCAAGTCCTGTACAAGTCAAACTCGCTACACCGTGTAGCGAGTTTGACCTGTCCTAGTCAAACTCGCTACACAGTGTAGCGAGTTTCAAAAAGTAGGACAGTTTGGGCAAAAATTTGAACAGTAAGTCATTTTGGAAAATAAAATTTCTAAACAGTATTATTTGAGAAAAAATTCCTTGTTATTCATTTTTAAAATTTTAGTTTTGTAAAAATATAATGAACTATAACAAAAATTTTGAAAACAAAGTATTCGGGACAAATATTTGAAGGTAACATCTCAAAAGGGGATTTTATCAATTGAACAGTATAAACCGAGATACGAACATGGGCTTGTCCGGGTCAGGCCCAAATAGATTGGGCTATAAACATAATCCTTATACAAGTGCAAGATACTCCAATTACAAGTGCCGAGGAAGACCTTCCTCGTATGACGAGGTGCACCTCCTCGGCCTTAACAATTATCAACGAGCTCTTCCTATCATTTTCCTTGTCCGACCTTAGGCAGTGATAAATGACGAGGAGAGAAAAGTTCTTACCTCGGCCTATATTCATATGACGAGGAGACAAAATTGTGCATCTCGGCATATTCACATGTCGGCAAATCATCAAATAACGAGGAAGCAGAATCACGCATCTCGGCTTACATGCCAATGTCGAGATAAGGAATTCATGCTCCTCGGCTTTCCGGCTAGCAGATCGTACAATCATATTCAAACAAGGATTCAACAGTTATGATCCAATCAGGATTATAACCACCGTCATCAATTCAAGTCAAACAATGACTCCTTAACAGATATAATTCTCATAGGATTATATCTTATCTCTTTACAAGTTCAATTCTACATGAATTCTATCAATCCATCACTATAAATACAAGTCATATGGCCTATTATTTGGTACGTTACTTTTTACATACAGAAACTCTGTCAATTTAGTTTCTCATACAAAAACCGTGAACTTACTCTCACGCCGGAGGGCCTTTAGCCGGACTCGCCCCGGCTTAGTTTACGTGTTTTCTCTTATTTTCAGGCCTAGCAATCTCCGGAGCAAACGATCGCTTGTATTTGGGCTGATTTGACAATTTTGGCATCATCAATTGGTTCCATTGCCGGGAAATTGATTCAAACAACCTTTGTTTGGCCTGGAAAAAGTTCGCCTGAAGCCTGATTCTTGCTGGAATTGTTTTCTGATTTAACGGAAAATTCTGTTCCGCTTTGTTCTGCTTTCAATTTTGGCCGGATTCTGCAGTTTAGCCGGAATTTGCCCAGATTTTCCTTGAAACAGGCGTTTTGACCGGAAATCTTGGCGTTGTCAAATTGCAATTTGCAATTTTTTGTTTGCGTCAAATTCTGCTCCGAATTTGGCTGAAAATCGTGATTATTGTGAAATTCGCCTTATTGGTAATTTGTTTATTACAATTACTAATTTGCAATGGAAGACGGACAGTTTACAAGTGTTACTGCCGAGGAGCAGACTCAAGTTGTAAGTACCCAAATCCGGATCGTCCAAATCCGTCAGAAAGTTAACCGAAATCCGTTAACTGGCCCGCTCCTCCAGTTAACCGAACTCGCAAACTCCCGTTCTTTGTGCCAACGAGACGTCCCGGGACTGCCCCATGCATCCCGACGTCGAACCGTACTTAGCACGTGACATCTCACGTAAAAGTATGGCTTTCCCTGAAAAACGCATTTTCCGGCATTTTCCGGGGGCGTTTCGGACATTTCCCGGACTGTTATTTTAAAAAAGGGACAAAACCGAGACCGGGGAACAATCTTCCACCTCAGCTGGTGACTCAGAGGGCACGTGGCAGCCATGCCACCTCCCTCTAGTCACCCTTCAATCAATTTCAAAGAGAAAAGACCAAAATGCCCCTGGTTTGCAAGCCAAGAAGTCCCACCGGACTCACCGTGCACTTTTCCCGAAATTGCCGGCCAAGTCCCAGATTTCCAAAATCCCCAAAACCCCACGAAATTCGGTCAAGTCCGGCCGGACTCCTACCGCAATTTTCACCCTATAAATAGAAGTTGTCATCGAAAGGCAAGAGGGGGATTTTTCACACAAAAATCACCACCCCCACGGTCCAAACCGGTTTTCACCCCTCCCGAGCTCCGTTTTGTCTCGATTCGCGTGAAACCTTCGTATTTCGATCAAATACGCACCCTACAACTTCGAAACAACCTTTCGAATCACTTTCCGTGTCCCGTACACACCTCCCGAGCCAAAGGAGTCGACCCTAGCCATAGGTATAACTCCTCTCTCGAATCTCCCGTTAGTCTCGGTTTACGCGCCAGTCGCTATAACTGTTTCGAACGTTGTTATCAAAATATAGACGCCTCCGTCTAACGGGGTCCGATACGTTTTAGCCCCTCGATCCTCTTCTCTTTCCGTAAGAGAAGTAATCACGAGTTAAAACGGCGTTCCGACCCCGTTCCGTTTACTTTCATGTCATTTACAAGTCCGAGCCGTTTGGCCTCGTTGATCGTCATTTACAATTCCGAGCCGTTTGGCCTCGTTGATCGTCATTTACAATTCCGAGCCGTTTGGTCTCGTTGATCGTCATTTACGAATCCGGATCGTTTGATTCCGTTGACACCGCTTTAAATACTGTCATTTACAAGTCCGATCCGTTTGGATTGTGATAGTATTTACTTTTCAAAAGTCCGAGTCGCAACCCGATTCGTTGATCGCATATCATTTAATATGTATTTTTCCCGTAAAAATCGTTAACAATGTAATGCCCGGTTCAAAACCGGAGTTCGTCCGTCGAACTCTCTTTCAAAACGCGCGAAATGACGTTCGGCCTCCGAATGCTCATCTTCAAACTCAAAGCCGCCATTTGACACTTAAAATCATTTAATACGCATTTTTCCCGTAAAAATCGTTAACAATGACTCGTATGGCTCAAAATCGACGTTTGCCACGCAAACGCTCATTTCAAACTCAAAATCGACGTTTGCCACGCAAACGCTCATTTCAAACTCAAAGTCGACGTTTGCCACGCAAACGCTCATTTCAAACTCAAAATCGACGTTTGCCACGCAAACGCTCATTTCAAACTCAAAGTCGACGTTTGCCACGCAAACGCTCATTTCAACTCAAAACCGACGTTTGTCATTCAAACGCTCGTCTTTTCAAACAAAGTCACCTAATCAACGTTTGACATTCAAACCAAGATTAAGCTTGTCATTCAAGCCCCCATTTCAAAACACACACACACACACGATTTCGAGAAAGGTAGAAAGACTCGTCATGCGAGGCGTTTCGGGCGATCTCGTAATACTCTACCCGAAACGTAACCTGACCTCCGAACCTAACAATCTCTGGTACTAAAAGCTTTTTACTCGTTTTTGCTGCCAATAAAAATGATCCCCTTTTTCAAAAAGCCTTTTCCTAAGTTTTTGCTACCAATAAAAATGACACCTTTTCACAAATAGCCGTTTCTCAACGTTTTGGGCTCAAAATACAAAAACCGCGTGGCGACTCCTCATTTTGTTCCTTCCCATGAAGCGAGGTCTCAGACACCAACCCCCCGCGAAAGACAACCGCCTTTTCCGTGCCCCCTCGCCCCGCGCGCGAAAAAGATCGGGTAATTTCAGTTGGCGACTCCGCTGGGGAAAAGATACTTTTTTCAAAACTGCCGATGTTTTCAAAAAAGCCTTCCGTGGGTCAAACTTTCGTTTACCCTTCCTCGTTCTCGTGTGTGTGTGTTACTTTAAACCTCGAACGGTTTTTTTCAAAGGCATTACATTGTCAACTTTTCAAAATCTTACCATGTTTGTGCATCCCCATTCATGTTTGATTTTCATGCTGTCTTTTCAACTGTGCATCATAAATTCTTTAAGACACATTCTGAAAAATCTCTGTTTTACTCAGAAAAAAAAAAGAATTTTAGTGACCGCACACTACGCGCACTTGCTGCCTCGGTACACTGCACACTACAACCCCTAACCCGGGATGGCCTTATCAGTTGCACTCCGATTGGTGCCCGAGACACCTTTCGGGCGCACGGGGTTGTCCCAAACATCCCATCCTAGCCCGTGTAAGCCATGCACTCTTTGTGTCACACTTTGTCCAAGACCCCGGTTGGTTTTTTTGGCTTAGCTCGTGTCATAAAGCCTAAGTGTATGTTTTTCACGCCGGGCCCCGCTCCGAGTCAAGCTCGAGAGTTTTAGACCGAAGGTCGTTCCCGACCCGAAGTCTTGAGCTTTTCAGCCTTGACTTTGACGCGGAGCTCTGCCGAAAAATATACCCGAAGGTTCAATGTGACACCATGTCACCAAACCTCGCCGTATGTACCGTGCCAGCCACAACTTGGCCAATGCTAAAAGCTAAAGGTCTCTCGCACAAGCGAGTCAGGAGAGGTCATGCCCAAATTTTGGCACGACTCCCGCCTTAACTTAAGGACGTTCACCTCGACCGTTGCCCGTACGCCGCACACGTCGAAAGTTTGCGTGATCGGCTAGCCTTAAGTTCACTTTTTCCTTTGTCGGTGGAACTCGCTTGCCTTATCGGACCTCGCTCGCGATAGTCCGTCCCGAGAAAGATGATCTACAATGGAAACGAGGGGCTTATAAGCGTAGTGACGAGATCCAGCTGATTAGAGCTCTAGGATTAGTTGCGAAAAGAAGACACGCTCTTTTCCAACCAATTAGGACTACGAGAAAAGCGAGCTTTAAGTAAACTTTAATCGGTAGCGCACATTGCACAAGCCCGAAAACCTTGAGCCAAATACCCTTTTCCGAAGCCTAAACCCTTCCTTTCGTTCCCTTCGGCGAGCGAAAGTGGTTCAGATTTCCGGGTCGGCGCCTTGCCGGGATCACGGTAACGGCGGCGTCACAGGTTCTTCGGTTCCCTCGGTTCCCTCGGCGAAATTTCCGACATATCTAGCTCACCGAGAAATCGTGACGGGGAAGGACCCCGCCACCGATAACGTATATGACATTGGAAGAAGCCATCCGGGCTTGTGAGGTTCACAAGAGGCGTAAAAGAAGATCGGCGGAATTTCGTGGTACGGCTTACGAATGAGCGTGGTATAGCGGCTATCCCCCGGTCGGACGGTACTTTTGTCCTTATCGAGGATGACGATTCCCCAAAATCAGTTCACCAAGCCTTCAATCGGGTTCCTCCCCGCCAACTTACGGGATGCCTTCCAGCCAAGGAAACTTGGCCGACCTAGGCTCCATGTTGCCACCTCTCGGGGCAACCCTGTCAATTTTGGTCGGCCCGGTGCTACACCCATCACTCAATATCACCCGGCGCATTGGACCATCTCAGGATGCCAATATCCTCAATACCCTCCAGGGTTCGTCCCGTTGCCTATACACGAATCCTAAACATCGGGGACAAACCCCGATCTGATTCGAAAAGGCTCCCGTATATTCTCATATACCAAGCCTTTCACCTCCAATCACTACCGCTCACGTGGTAGCACCGGCGCCGAGCCTCACAGTCCACCACTGGACCCAACCTTAGCTGGATGGTCGAGCAAATGAAAGACACGAAAGCCACCATGAGCGGCTCAAAGCAGGAAACGCTCAAATCCACCGATCCGGGAATGGTCACGCCTCTCCTGCCAAGTTCGAGAATGCGGAGATGGACCGATTCGATGGAACCGAATGTCCTCAAACGCACGTCGACACTTACGTTCTCGGCATGAGAGCAAAAGGAGCAACCCTCCGGCAAATGGCCGACCACTTCCGGCATACGCTCAAAAGTTCGGCGTTACGATGGTTTCGAGGGTCAAGCTGCGGATCGCCACACACAGGAACAGATCAGTAACATCTTCCTGGGCAGTACAGATCCAACTTAGAGTGGGAAACAAGTCGCGAGGACTTAATCACCACCGAGCGAAGCGGATGAAAGTGTTGGGGAATTCTACAAGAGATGGAGTGGAAACTCTCCGAAATCATGGAGCCACTCTCCAAAGACGAGCAGATGCGGATCTTCAAGTCTTGCTTGAGACCGTCCATCAGAACTCTCATCGAGTCACAATTTCTTCCCGGATCTCGGGCCATGGTCAATGCCGGCTCACGGTTCGAGAAGGATCTCAAGGAAAAGTTGGCTCTTTGCACGGCCATACGAGATACCGCTCAGCAGTTGCATTCAATCCCGCTAGGCCCCGTGAAGGGAAAGATACGTGCCGTCAACTACGTCCATCGGGGACAACGGTCGGGTAACGAAACCCAATCCCGCCAAGCAACAATTCTACTCGAAGCGGCTGTCGTACACTTCGACAAGTTAGACATGCCACCGAGCAAGATCTTTGGAAGGGTTAATCAAGGAGGGTCTCCTTAAGCCCGTGGCCAATTACAAACCCAAAGTTCCCGTAGCCAATGCGGACAAGAGCAAATCTTGCGCCTTCCATCGATATCACGGCCATACCACGACAATTGTTTGGGGTTACGATACGAAATCGTAACTTGATAGAAGAAGGCAAGTTAGAGCGCCCCGTGGGCCCAATACGATCGAGAATCCCTTTTCCGAACAATAACAGCGTGAATTCCATTGAGTGGGTGCCCAAGAAGCGTGCCACAGAACCGGTTTCTCCGCCTCTTTCGTGGATCCTCCTCTAATGTCCACATCGGCTACGATGTTTGTGGCCTTTCACTTTGCACAGAGTACGAGTCTCGAGAAACTGTCAGGAGCAATCCTCAGAAAACGAGAAGAAGAAATCCTCTCAGCGACGGCCCGAGAGAAAGATACGAAGCCGGAGATACCGGTGTAGGTACACTTGGAGAACCCTCGGGAGGTTCGACTACTACGTCTTGTACTCCGGCCAATCCTCTTTGCCTCCGGGCCATGCGGCTTTAGAGCAAACGGGGTGGGAAAGCCGAAAAGCCCAGTGAAACCGAGTCCAGACCTTGGGAACAGGAATACCTCGGATCTTGGTAGTCTTAATGCCCGGTCGAAGCCTAACCCTCCGCGGGATCGGCCAAGATTCACTTGTCCGGCTTCGAGCCGGACCGGTAAAGGAAGATCAAGGTCGGCTTGGCAATCGCACTCGATCAATGTGCTAACCAAGGGCGGCAACCGCCACGGGCGGCCTCAACATACTCCCGAGGTTCCCGAAAGGCTTTACCTCGCAAGAGGAAGACAGAAACGGATGGGTGGATGACTCTCCTTCTACGGATAGAGACGAGATCTACGACTCCCGTTTGTATGGCGGCATGATCACGTTACGTGATGAAGACTTACCGAGAGACGCCTCGGGGCACAACGAAGCTCAGACATCACTCTCAAACTCAACACCATATCACTCCCCGGAGTATTGGTAGATAACGGAGTCGGCCGTTAATGTCCTCCCTCTCGGCATGATGCGAGCTCTCCGCATCCATGAAAGCCATTTGATGCCGTCTACTCGGACTATCAAGGCCTACGACAACTCGTCTCGTCCCATCACAGGGACGGTGACTCTGGAACTACGGTTCGAAACCCAAATGGTGCCAGCAAAATTCCACGTGATGGACATTCCATCCGAATTCACGGCTCTTTTGGGACGTCCTTGGCTACACCACATGAAAGCCATAGCTTCCACTCTCCATCAGTGCGTCAAGTTCATTAACCGGCAGGGAGATCTCGAAGTCATCCGAGGGGACAGTTTCCTCATAGGAAACGAAGCCGAGACAGTAGCCAAGCGTGTCCGCACTCGTGCACCGGGGTTACCTCCTTCGAATCAACCAAGGGACTACCGGGGCAAATCTCATCGAGAATCCCTCAGAGTCCGGAGATGCTAACTATGTAAACGTACTCGAGCAAAGTGCACTGGCGGCCCAGATACATCAAGTTCAACTGTCGTTTCCAACATTTGGAGGCAGATTGGAAGGAAACGCTGAACATCGCCATGATGCGGGCACTGTTCGGTCGAAACCTAACGGTTTATTTTATATCCGCAAGCGCACGGGCTATTGTAATATAGCGGGTGCAAGTACGAGTCGATCCCACAGAGACAGGGTTTACTTAAGGGATATTTTTGTCTTTTAGAAAATATAGAAAGGATTGGGGGGGGTAGATAAAATTTGTTTTTAGAATAATAGAGAGATCATAAACAGAAAATACTTTTAATTTAAATCCTATAAAACGAAGCATTCTTGGGATTGGAAATCATACACATATTCTTATTCATCAAATTGTCTTTGTCTTAGAAATAAAAGATTTTCATAAAAAGCAAGGATGGTATGTTAGGCCTACGCTATTTCGGGCTAGGACAATAGCGTTTGTATTCTTCACTAATTATGTCCTAACTGTTTGAGAAATCCGTTTATGTTTGCCCCCGCACTGTCACAAACGGGCATTCGGCTTATCTCTAGCCGACCATAATTAGTAAGAATCCATTAAGGACGGAAGTCAACATACTTTCCATTAAAGGAACATCCCTAGGCCATTGAACTACTCTCGTGATCAATAAACCTAGTTTCTTTATATGGTTCCGTCAATTGAGATTCTCCGCTAGGTACTTCTCTCAATTGACTGAATCATACAAATTGGATATCGCCAATAAGTAAGGCATTTAGAGAATAATATAAAGAGATTGTTTTAGATGAAGAAAGAAGACAAGACTAATCATTTTTTGATGATGAATAAGCATGCTTTTGAGTTTCCAACCCCAAGAATATGGGGGATTACTCACAAGCCATTTATAATATATAAGCAATTAAAATAAGAGATTGAGTAAGAAAGACTTATGATGAACAAATGCTGGAAATAATGCTTCACTTTTATTGCTCTTCTTCCAAAGTGACTTCAAGAACAAAATAATGACTTGATTTTCAAATCTCCTTGGAAATTGTTATCACAAGTATTTGTATTTTCTATCTATCTAATATCAGTAGTTTCTCTCTAATAATTCGTTTCTAAGACTGATCACTAGGGTCCTATTTATAAAAAGGAGGGAACTCTTCAATCGGGTGCGACCAAAAGGTGCCTTTACGTCTGCAGTCGCGTTTTGCACGGCCGCGTCAAGGAAGTTGCACGGCCGTGTGACCCTTGGCGCCAGATTTGAATTTAAGTCTTGACACTTAGCACGGCCGCTCCTATATAAGCTGCACGGCCGCTCCATAAGATGACACGGGCGCTCCCTCTTCAAGACACGGCCACTCTATAATTTAGGGCCAAAAATGGCCTGAAAAAGGCCAAGTGCACGGCCGCTCCATCTTTGCTGCACGGCCGCTCTGTCTGAATTTTAACTTTGTGTGCTTGATTTGGTTGGTGCTCTCCCAAGTCTTTTTCCTTGAAGTGTCCAAGTATCCTTTTGATAAAAATGAACCTAAAACCTGTCTTAAAAAGCAAGAAAAATACCAAAAGCGTAAAATCTAGAAAATAAGGAGAAGGAACTAAAAAGTATATGAAATGAAATGAGAAATGATTATTTATGCAATAAAAAGTATATAAAAATAAGGATAAATGACTATATAATAGTCACTTATCAAACTCCCCCACACTTAAACCTTTGCTTGTCCCCAAGCAAACTTAGAATGAAATATGGAGAGGGAGAAAAATATGATTGATTCCCTCAGAAATAAAGTAGCAAGCCCTTGAATGCCTAGTAGATAATGCCTTTTATCTATCTAATCATATTTTGAATACCTTTTAAAAATTTATTTTAGGAAGAAATATTTTAGGGATATTTTAAAGAGATAAAAATGCAAGACAATAACCTAGTATAGCATATATAGAATTTTGACCAAGTAAAGCATGCTAGAAGGAAGAATCTTCTTGGTAGGAAAAGCTATCACTTTTTAGAGTGATTTTTTTTAGAAAAGATGAATTTTATTTCTTTAAGATGTACAAGAGAAGGTATAGACATTTTATTCACAATTTAGAAGTTCCGAAGAATTGTATTACATTCTTGAATCACAAGGGTGAAGAATGGGTGATGGTAGTGGAAAAATCTCGTCAAAGTCAAACAAATTTATCTTATTTTTGTACGTGTTATATTTTTGCAAAAGACCTAAGTTATTCTTGATCCTTTCAAGTAGGAGACATTGTGGTCGCGAGCCCCATGTTCCTAATACTTAGATCAAGAATACTTTGGATATTATTTCCGTTTTGGCAAGGAAGCATCGTCGCAGCGAACGCCGTGCTCCGAGTTACTTAGGAGATAATAGGTTTCTTTTTGCTTTTAAGGTTTGGTGACCATTGTCACTCTTTTTATTAATAAGATAGAAGTGTTTTTCTTTGACTTGATTTGAAAATGGAAGGATGGAATTTATGAAAGGGTGTGATTCAAGGGATGCAAACAAAAAGGTGCTTCTAAAAAGGGAATAAATATCTAATAAAGATAAAAAATGTACAATCTTAAAAGAATATATTCAAAATTTGCATATATAACCAAGCATAAAAGAATTCCTTTCTAATCAAATGCATTTTCCTTGATGAGATTCTATATTGTGCTATACCAACTTATGAGGCTTTCAATTATTTTCTAAAAAGATCCCTTATACTTTTCCTTTTTATAGATTTCTAAGTGTATAGAAAATATGAGAGAAAGATAAATAGACATTTATACTAGGGCAAATGGCAAGCATAATGATAATGATTTTTGATCATCATAGGGATTTATTTTTTTATTATTATTATTTTTTTATATATATACTATTATACATGCATAAAAGAAAAAAAATGCAACTAAGTTAAAAAGAAAAAAAAATTACACTAGAAAGCGATTAAATCTAACCTAGAAAGCAAGTAAAATTTTAAAACTAGAAAGCGAAAAATAAAGCGAAAAATAAAAGGATAGATTTACCCCCCACACTTGAAATGAACATTGTCCTCAATGTTTCAAGGAACAATGCCAAATCCGGGAGGGTAAAGGGAAAAACTTACTAAAATGGTGGTGGTGGTGGAAAGTTGTCCCAATAGTTTGCCCCATAGTTGTAAATGTCGTCAATCCTTCCTTGAGCATATTGAATACGACCATCCATTTGGCCGAGTTGTTGAAGGATTTGAGCGTTTTGCTCAAGTAGTTGACCTTGTTGGGCAAACATTTGATCGAACCTTTGGTAGAAGTCGGGTGGCAATGGGGCTTGAATCTCTTCTTCTTCTTCTTCTTGGCCTTCTCCTCTAATGGCATTTGGGAATATCCAAGTCTCGGGCTCTCTTATCAGGATGGTGGGGAGATTATTGCTTGGGAGTACAATGTAGGGCGTTTTATCCGCTCCTACTAACCAATTATACTCATTATTCCCTCTTACCGAAATGAGTTGCATAGTTCGAAGAGTTGGAATATCCAGTTTTGTTGACCCTCTCACCTCAACCCACTCATTTGGAATTTCAAAATTGAAGTGTTTGGCAAAAAGAGTAACTATTCCTCCCATATGAATTTCTCCATTAAAGGTGGGAGAAACAATGTCACCAATCAATTCAAAGAAGAAATTGCAAAGGTTCATCCTTCTTCGCTCCCAAACAAAACTCCATAAAACAAACAACTCCTTTCTATTCACGGTTCCCTTATCTTCCCTAGCAAAGATGGTACAAGCGAACATCCTATGTATGAGGCGGAGGGATGGGTGAATGATAGAAGAAGCTTTGGCACTTCGGGAAGTATAGGATGGAAGGCCGGTAATTTGGTTCCAAAAAACAGTCTCATTGTATTCAATGGGCATGTCGGGAAAAGACTCCGTTTGGAAAGATAACCCCAAAATTCTACTAATCTCGGCCCGGTCAAATGAAGCTCTCTTCCACCAAGGCGAAAGTCCAAATGGAATTGATTAAAAACTCTTCTGTCACTCTACAATTTTCCTCCACAATTTTCACCTTTAATGTACTCGGAAATTCTAAGGTAAGGACCTCATAGGTTTTCTCATGCCTCTGAAGGAAGCTATCAGATCTCATTCCCATAAAAAGAGTAAGAGCGTCCCCATAAATTCCTAATGCTCTCAGGGCAAGCCTATCAGGAAATTGGGTTGGACTAATCCTTTTTGAACTCAAGGCAACAAAACGTGTCGTCTCCCTTGGAGTTCTAAAATCAATCCCCAAAGTATTGAGAGTAGGATTCAAGTTAGAGGAAGATCCTTGCTCTTTTCGAGACTTCTTTGTTACTCTCTCTGTGACCTTTCCTTTCCCTTTGGTAGCCATTATCTCAAAACCCGGAAAAATTGAAAGACAAGAGAGATGAAGGAGTTCTTACGAAGAAATTCTTGAGTAAACCCGAAATCTTTGATGCACAGCCACTGAAATGTCCAAGAGCTTCCTCCTTAACCTTAATCTTGAGCAATCCCTTCGAATTTCATGAAATGGGTGAAGGGTTTTGGTATTTTCGGAATTGGGGTTTTAGGAGGGTTTTTGGACTGATTTTGGTGGTGGAGGAGGGATTTTTTGAGGAATTTAGGAGGATTGAGGGTTAAATTGTGAGTAAAAATGGTGTAGGAGTGGGTATTTAAAGTGGATGGGGCGGAGGTTTTGAGGGAGAAAGGTTGAAGATGAAGTAAATGAGGGAGGAGGAGAAAAGGCTGCGTCTTTTGGTGGGCGACGCAACTCCCAGGCGTCTTGCACGGCCGTGTTAAGGAACTTGCACGGCCGTGTCCCTTTCTTGAGTCAACACGTCCCAACTCGATATGAGCTGCACGGCCGCTCCAAGATGAGGCTGCACGGCCGTGCGAACTAAATTTCACCATTTTTAAATCTTTTTCCCTATAAAATAAAGTTAGCACAAACAAATATAAAAACTAAAAAATAAAAATGAAAATGAAAATAAGACACAAATAATCCATCGGTTACCATCCCGATGATGCTTGTTTTAGGTCCTTAGCTTGACCCCTTCCGGTAGTAGGAGATGCATGATATTTGGTTGGCCTTTTGTCATTGACAACTTGCCATTGCAATCCTTAGGGGTAATAAGAATCTTCTGCGGTAGACATTTCTTCCATCCCGATTTCTTGGGTAGAACAAGTGACCTATAGTCTTTGCACTTTCGAAAACTTCGAAGTGACCTCCGTCTTTGTTCTTTTTGACTTTTTCACTTGCATTGTTAGTTTTGGGACATGCGAAATATCTAAAATATCATTGCAAATCAAAGGTTCAATATTTACGAGATCATTTTTTATTTCTTCCTTTGATTTTGTTTCCTCACCCATTAAATCTTCTTCACTAGGAATCCAATTTTCTTCGCTAGGGGTGTAGGTCTCTTCAATCGGGGTCCAATCTTCTTCACTAGGAGTATAGGCCTCTAGATAAGGATCTTCGAGAACTGGCTTATGCATACTAAATTCGACCCTTTCTTTCCCTATATTTAGGGAAAATGTGCCATTTTTCACATCAATGATTGCCCCCGCAGTGGCAAGAAATGGCCTTCCTAAGATGACGGGAATATAATGGTCTTCCGCCATATCCAAGATAACAAAGTCGACAGGGATGATTAAGTTCCCTACTCGACAAGGCAAATTTTCCATAATACCAACGGGGTATTGAACGGATCGGTACGCCAATTGGAGAGTTATGGTTGTGGGTGCCGAGTTCCCCTATACCAAGCTTCTCGCTAACCGATAATGGCATTATACTAACGCTTGCTCCTAAGTCAAGGACAGCGTTATCTATGTTTATTCTGCCAACACAACAAGGAATGGTGAATGTACCCGGATCCTTTAATTTTGGAGGGTCTTTATTTTGCAAAACGGCGCTTACCTCCTCCGCTAACATAACATTCTCATTTTCTTTTAGCCTTTCTTTTTCAAAAATTAACTTTTTTAAAGGTTTAACGGCTAAAGGCATATCTTCATCTTTTCTAAAATAAGGAATGTTAACATTAATGGCATCTAGGTTATCAAGGAATTCATCATAATCCTTGCCTTTTTCTCTAGGGGATTCCGTCCCCAAACTAGTCTCAATCATCGGAGGGATTGGACTATGATTATTTCTAGGGCATTCATTTTTCTTTTCTTGCTCATCCCTAGTTTTTACCACATTAACTTGCTCATTTGGCCTTTGAGGTTGACCGGGAAGACTCCCTTGTGGTCTATTCAATGGGGTAGCCTGTTGAGCTTGTTGGGTTTCTAGCATCTTATTATGCGCTGCCAAGTTATCAAACCTAGCATTTAGCAATTTAAAACATTCCCTAAATTCATTATTGATCTTTTCTTGGGAATTTTTATTTTCCACTACAAAATCCATTATAAGATCTAATTTAGATTTAGGGGGAAAGGTACTTGCATTGTTGTTGAAATTCTTAGGTGCAAATCCCGGAGGTTGTGTAGATGATTGCGGGTTAAGAACGTTGTTATTCTTATAGGAAAAATTGGGGTGATTCCTCCACTCGGGATTGTATGTATTAGAATACATCCCCCCTTTTTGCCCAAAAGAATTAACGAAGTTCACTTGATCGTTAGAGGTAACGTCAAGTAACTCGCGATTATCCGTACTATGTGAGTTAGACCCACATAGTTCGCATACCACATTTACACTAGCAATGGGATTGACATTAAGATTTTCAAACTTTTTCAAAAGCATGTCAACTTTAGAGGAGCGAAGAGTAAGCTGCATCAACATTATATTTATCGGGCGTACCTTGTTCTTGCTCCTCTCGCTTGACCATTGGTAATGGTTCAATGCAATGTTTTCGATAAGGTCGTACGCCTCATCGACTCCTTTGTTCATCAACGCTCCTCTGCGGCGGCATCAATGGTCTCTCTTGTTTTGAAAATGAGACCGTTGTAGAAGGTGTGAACAATCAACCACTTTTCAAGCCCGTGGTGGGGGCACATTACGAGAAGTTCCTTGAACCGTTCCCATGCATCATACAAAGTCTCACTATCTGTTTGACGAAGTTAGTGATCTTTGTTCGTATCTGAGCGATCTTGCTTGGTGGGAAAAATCGACCAAGGAATGCTTCTTGAATTTGGTCCCATGTTGTCAATGAATTACAGGGGACCGAATTCAACCATTGTTTCGCCTTATCCTTGAGTGAAAATGGAAAAAGGCGCATCCGGATTGCTTCCACCGTAACACCTTGAATACGTGTAGTATCACAATATTCAAGAAATGTTTGGATGTGTAGATGGGGGTCTTCGAAGGCAGTGCCGCTGTATTGGTTATTCATAACCATGTGCAATAATTGCGGCTTTATTTCGAAGTTTGCCGCTCCGGCATTCGGCACAACAATAGGGGATCTAGTTCCCGGGGTACTTGGGTTAACAAAGTCCCGTAGGGTCCTAGCAGGTGTTTGCGGTTCTCCGTCCATGTGTTTTTGTAGAGTTTCTCTAAATCTTCTTAATCTTTCGTGAAAGCTTCTTTCGGGTTCCGGATCAAAGTTATCAACAAATGTCCGAGACCGTTTCATAAACTACAAGAAAAACACTTGAAGAAAAATTAAACGTAACAGATTATAGGATAGGAAAGCAAAATAGTAAAAACAAAATAAAAACTAAAAATTTGTAGTAAAGACAAAAATAAAAAGTAAACCGTTGTCCCCGGCAACGGCGCCAAAAACTTGTTCGGTCGAAACCTAACGGTTTATTTTATATCCGCAAGCGCACGGGCTATTGTAATATAGCGGGTGCAAGTACGAGTCGATCCCACGAGAGACGGGGTTTACTTAAGGGATATTTTTGTCTTTTAGAAAATATAGAAAGGATTGGGGGGTAGATAAAATTTGTTTTTAGAATAATAGAGAGATCATAAACAGAAAATACTTTTAATTTAAATCTTATAAAACGAAGCATTCTTGGGATTGGAAATCATACACATATTCTTATTCATCAAATTGTCATTGTCTTAGAAATAAAAGGTTTTCATAAAAAGCAAGGATGGTATGTTAGGCCTACGCTATTTCGGGCTAGGACAATAGCGTTTGTATTCTTCACTAATTATGTCCTAACTGTTTGAGAAATCCGTTTATGTTTGCCCCCGCCCTGTCACAAACGGGCATTCCGGCTTATCTCTAGCTGACCATAATTAGTAAGAATCCATTAAGGACGGAAGTTCAACATACTTTCCATTAAAGGAACATCCCTAGGCCATTGAACTACTCTCGTGATCAATAAACCTAGTTTCTTTATATGGTTCCGTCAATTGAGATTCTCCGCTAGGTACTTCTCTCAATTGAGTGAATCATACAAATTGGATATCGCCAATAAGTAAGGCATTTAGAGAATAATATAAAGAGATTGTTTTAGATGAAGAAAGAAGACAAGACTAATCATTTTTTGATGATGAATAAGCATGCTTTTGAGTTTCCAACCCCAAGAATATGGGGGATTACTCACAAGCCATTTATAATATATAAGCAATTAAAATAAGAGATTGAGTAAGAAAGACTTATGATGAACAAATGCTTTGGAAATAATGCTTCACTTTTATTGCTCTTCTTCCAAAGTGACTTCAAGAACAAAATAATGACTTGATCTTCAAATCTCCTTGGAAATTGTTATCACAAGTATTTGTATTTTCTATCTATCTAATATCAGTAGTTTCTCTCTAATAATTCGTGTTTAAGACTGATCACTAGGGTCCTATTTATAAAAGGAGGGAACTCTTCAATCGGGTGCAACCAAAAGGTGCCTTTACGTCGCGGTCGCGTTTTGCACGGCCGCGTCAAGGAAGTTGCACGGCCGTGTGACCCTTGGCGCCAGATTTGAATTTAAGTCTTGACACTTAGCACGGCCGCTCCTATATAAGCTGCACGGCCGCTCCATAAGATGACACGGGCGCTCCCTCTTCAAGACACGGCCACTCTATAATTTAGGGCCAAAAATGGCCTGAAAAAGGCCAAGTGCACGGCCGCTCCATCTTTGCTGCACGGCCGCTCTGTCTGAATTTTAACTTTGTGTGCTTGATTTGGTTGGTGCTCTCCCAAGTCTTTTTCCTTGAAGTGTCCAAGTATCCTTTTGATAAAAATGAACCTAAAACCTGTCTTAAAAAGCAAGAAAAATACCAAAAGCGTAAAATCTAGAAAATAAGGAGAAGGAACTAAAAAGTATATGAAATGAAATGAGAAATGATTATTTATGCAATAAAAAGTATATAAAAATAAGGATAAATGACTATATAATAGTCACTTATCAGGCACATAAACCCCCAGTCTCCAATCGGAGATTCGTCAGTATTCTCCAAACAAACTCTCTGGCCCCGCCAGGCGAGGAGATCTTTGTAATAAAGGTCAACAAGCACCGTCATTCTCGGGATGAATGCATGGAAGTTGTATGGGATGTCCTCCACGAGGAACTACCCGCTGCACCCCTCTTCTCCAACAAAGAGCATGATGTTTTCCTAGTTTGCTCGGCAACGCAACTTTGACGCAATACGTCCCTACACCTGGATTGAGCGATCGGATGACGATGAATCTGGACTCTCCGGAGTCGAGGACGCGCGCACCCGCAAGCGGACCTCTGCATTCACATGCTCGGTTTTGAGGACGGAACTCCTTCCGATCAGGTCACTTACGACCAAGGTTCCAATACCATGGAAATTGTCAAGCTCAACGTCCGGTCTGCAGACGGCTATCGATAATTGGAAGCACGTGATTCACGACGAGGAATCCCTCGATCAAGTGAATGACGGCGACTTCGTCAATATCATCTATTCGGATATCCCGATGAAGCCAAGGATCCCGTCCTTGTTATCGTACGCAACACGAAGGTCACCCTCGATGACCGCTTGCTCATGGTAAACGAGGCTTTGGCCAAGCGAGCTCAGAGCTCATCACTACTTCCGAGTACCCGGCCCACTGCAACCGGCCCGTGCCGTCAGTCAAGCTTATACCCTCAGCGCCGCCAAGGCCAAGGGCAACAGCCGAAGGAGACCAAGCTCCTCACCTGCTACAAGTCGAGATCGGCCTCGGGAACGCTTCCACCGGCCACCCCGAAAACATACGTGAAAGTCTTCCCCGCAAGGCGAGTCGGCTTCCGATATGGGAAATGACCACCTCGGCATCAACATGCTTCGGTTCGATTCTACTCCCGGTCGTCACGGCCCCGGATTCGAACATCTTGCCCGGTCGGCGCTAGCTTTGATAGACTTGGCGATCGAGCGAGATCACGAGACCGTCAACATTGCGAGAATTCAATACCCCGTGGGGTCAATCAAGCGAGATATGGGCAAACTTCTTGGTGATCGAGATTAAGGAAGGACGCATGGAATGTCCCGATCCGACTTCCTTCGTCAATGTAATCCAAGTGTTCCCGCCATTCGGCGATTTGAATGTAATCACGGTTACGGACACTAGCCGGACGATGCGCACCTACGGAGGCTGCCTAGGTCTCGCAAGGAAAGCTCTCATGGAACTAGCCGCTCAAGAAAGTCGTCTTTGGGACGAAGACCAAGCTCGAAAGACCTACGGGGACCAAGCCCTTAAAGTGTCACGGGCGGCTTCGGACGAAAGCTAGAGGCCACTCTAGACCGGTTCGACCTCGGGAGTTTTGCCCATGGCAACTTCCCGGACTACCGTCTGTTCTCATCCAACCCCTGCGCCGGGCAAGGGTGGTCAACGGTCCCAGATGACCTAGGAGATGGAACGACACGGCGGAAACGAATCCCGGCGCTTACCTTCCCGAGGAAAGCAAGTTCTCCGTGAAAGCGACAATGAAGACGATGAAACCATTCTCTTCCAAGCCGGGCATGAAGTCAACAAAGCCGGACTCCCAAGGGTCTGGGAGGATGGGAACGGATCATTACCGCACTCAAATTGAAAGGCCAACTCGGGGAGGAAGGTCTATTTAAAAACGGGAGGAGGATGGAAATTCGTCTCGAGCAACTACTCGGGAAATTCCACGGTCTGACCTTTATTTACGAAACGATCAGCGGGACGGCAACCGGTCACATGGGCGAGATGTTCGGGAAGCCGTGTACTCACCTTCCGACATACCCGCCACTCGAGATAAAGCGAGAGAGAAAACTCTCCCGATGGAGGTTTACCTAGACCGCCGCAGTTCAAAGAAGCACCGGCTATTCTCACATGGGAAGAAACGCGAGGCATTAACTCTCGACGCGAGCTCATTGCAAGAAGGTTGATCTGGGCCCGAGTGGAGGAAAACTAGCCAACCACGAGTATCGCGGACCCAAACTCAGGCCCCGAGTATGCTCAAGAAGAAGGAAAGGAACGCGATATACCGTGAAGAGATCAAGGAGACCGTTCGTTTGAGCGAGAACTCTCCAACCTCCCAGGAGGGTCGGCGCGCATAGTTCGGTTCGGGCAATCAGCATTTGTGCACGACATTCGAACGGCTACGTCAAGCTGTAGGCTACCTCCCGCAGAGGCACCTAAGCCGGTATCTGGGACGAGAATCCGTCAAGTGCCGAAGCTCAGGAATTCATCCACAATCAATGAGTTGAGGAAGACATATGGCCCTATGCTACGAGGAATCCTCCTCTAACTATGGCTCAACTCGGAGCGGCTGTTCGAAGGGACCAAACGATGTCGGCGTTCTAACCCGATCGGGTCAAATCCATGCATTACCACCTAAGGCCACCAAAAAGCCGACGGGCGAGCTGCAATCCGGCCCGGCCCGAAGACACAAGTTCCTTGAAAGAGGACCCGATCCTCACTCGGCTCAAGCGAGACTCGAGGCAAACATTTCCCTTTGGTCTCTGCTCACCTCCTCTTATCCTCACAAGCTCAAGCTAGAGGAAAGCTGGCCCGTACCATGGTCCCAGTGGGCGCAACCCCGGATGAAGTCATTCGAGATGATTGGTAACATCCACTATGGCAACATTATCACCTTCGCGATTTGGACCTTCCAAAATTTGGGGGCGATCACAATGAGCCGCTCTACATCACGATCCAGTGGACGAGCGTCGCCTTCCGCGTGTTGGTAGACGGAGGTTCGGAATGAATGTCTTGCCCGCCAAGATGATGGACTGCTTGACATCAAGCCCGCGAGATCTTAAGCCTTGATCCACCTTTGTCGAGGCCTATGACTCTACTTCCCGTACGGTTCTCGGGGTTGCTACTCTTAACATACGGTTCGGCAAGCGGGTGATCCCCACCGAATTCCAAGTGTTGGACATTCCAATCACTTTCACGGCCCATCTGGGCGTCCTGGGCTGCATCAAATCAATGGCGTGGCATCCACCCTTCACCGGTGCCTCAAGTTCATGCAAGGCAACGAGCTAACCACGGTCTACGGCGATAGTGTCACCACCGAGGGGACCGGCACCAACGACATTCCGGTGTTGGAAATCAAGCATAATGATGACATGCCATTAGCTTGGATTCACTCACGGAGACCTCCAAGATCCAAATATGCAACGTGGACCTTCCATTTGTCTCACGATCGAGATTCCTCCCGCCATGAGGATGATGAAACTCATGAACTTCATCCCGGGGCGGGGCTCGGCAAAAGGCTGCAAGGCCGGCACCAAGTTATTGAAGTCGAGGACCACACCACGGTCCGGGGGCTTGGCTACGTGCCAACACCGGTGACATCAAGGAAGACAAAGGGCTCGCCCGCACCAAGGCGCGGCCCGAAAAGGGGAACCTCCGACGGCACACCCAATCTCAGGCCTTACGGCTTTGACCTCGCTCATTACTTCACCAAGGGAACCGGCAGCAGAAGCGAGGGGACCGACAAGGGAACCGGCAGCGAAGCCGAGGGGACCGACGGGAACCGACAGAAGCGAGGGACCGAGGCCGAAGCGGTGGAGGCGATGAAGATGAGAAAGAAGCGGGAATAGTCAACACCAAGACTACGAAAGAATGGAACGGCTAGCACGGGACCTCAAGCGTTTGAGAGGACTCAAAGCTAATCCGATAAGGAGCGTTCCTCGACATCACGGCTCTACTGGACCAAGCTGCCACCACGGTCCGGCATGAGTACACATTGAGGAATCCCGAGACTTGGAGGAGCAACTCAAGGTACTCTCCATGGGAAACAAGTTGTTCGGATCGTGTAGAGGCCACATTCGAGACAGTAAATCCAAAGCGAAGGAACCGGGAATTCATAGAAAACGCTCTCGGTGGACCGGCTCTGAGTACATTTGAAGAAGTCATGGAGTTGCCCAACTTGATCGGCGGGGCTCAGACAACGGCATGATCGCCATGATAGGGACGGCGGGAGCCAAGCCTCTCGATCCGCACCCTCCTCAAGCATCCGGCAATGCCGGCTGAAGAATTGGGTAACTTTCACCGGACGAGGGCAAGCCGGGCGGGAGTGGAAGACAAGGCGGGCCCGCACCCACATCTCCTAAACCCGGTCTCAAACCCTGCGAGTCGGTCCTTGTCGAGTCCAGTCCTACGAGTCATCCAACGGCCTTACGCGGAGGACTATAATGTTGTAGCCAATCATGTATTCCCGTTCTTGTGTAATGAAAAGTCGACCTTTCGGAGTATCCTCTCATTGCCACTTTAACAGCGATAAGTTAACAAACAACTTAAAAGACGTTAATAATTCAATTGATAAAGAAGCGAGACACATTAAACGAACAATACATTAAAGAAGTTCTCGAGCGTGTAGTTGACCAAGAGGACAACCGGGCCCAATGCCGAAGAGGTTATGACCAAAGTGAACACAGGGTCGGTGCAAGAGCCTAAAGAGACACAAGTGGGCGGTTTCTTCGCCGATGCGAAAAGGAAGCCACGATAAGCCTCCTCAGGGAGTATGTTGACGTGTTCGCACAGTGGTCATACCGGGACATGCCGGGACTCGATCCCTCAATCGTGGAGCACGAGAATTCCCTGGATCCCGAATCCAAGCTGTCAAACGAAGGCTGCGCAAGATCAAGCGAGTGGTCCTTGCAAGTTAAAGAAGAAATTGAGAAAATGCTCAGAGTTGGTTTCATCGAGTGATTGAGTACCCGACTTGGCTCTCCAACATCGTGACGGTCACCAAGGCCAACGGAAAGGTCGGATCTTTGCGTGGATTTCCGGGATCTCAACAAGGCCGGCCACTAAGGATGATTTCCTTTGCCTAACATCGACATCTTTGGTCGACACCACGGCAAATTTCGAAGTAAAGTCCTTCGTGGACGGGTTTCTTTGGATCTGACCGAGATCAAGATGTCAGGAGGATCGGGCCAAGGCGCCTTCACCACTCCATGGGGGACATGCGTTACACGGTCATGCCATTCGGTCTAAAGAACTTTGGGGCTACTTACCGGCGGGCACGCTTGACCCTCTTCCATGACATGATTCACAAAGAAATCGAAGTATATGTCGACGACATGATCATCCACTCGAGGGATCGAGACATGCGGCACATGACGGATGCGAGGAAGTTCTTCAACGAGACTCGAGAAAACACTCCATGAGGTTGAACCCGGCAAAGTGCACCTTCGGCGTCAAGCGCGGCAAGGTCTTGGGGTACATGGTTACGAAAGAGGTATCGAAGCCGATCCCGGGAAAATCAAGGCCATCATCGACATGAAGCCGCCTCAAACCACTGACGAGAAGTGAAGAGCTTCATGGGAAGACTTGATTACATCGGTCGCTTCATCAACCGGTTGACATCTCTCTGCGAGCCCATGTTCAAGCCGATGAAAAAGAATGCCGACATCAAATGGGACTCAGAGTGCCAAACGGCTTTCGAGAAGATCAAGACCTACTTGGTTAATCCCCCGATTACGTGCCCGCCACATGAAGACAAGCCACTACTCTATCGACGATGATGAGACACGTCTATCGGAGCAATGCGGCACAAGAACAGAAAGATTCCAAGGTTGAGCATGCAATCTACTTCGTAAGCCGAAAGCTTCAAGGAAGTGAACTCGGCTACTCGGCATCGGAAAACTGTACCGCCTTGGTATGGGTAGTCGGGAAGCGAAACACTACATGCGGTCGCATTCGGTGCTCTGGTCTCCAAAGTGGACCCGTCAGATATCTCTTTGACAAGCCATCCACATCGATGCGGCTAGCCAAGTGGTCATTCTTCTGGTGAGTTCGACATCAAGTACATGGTCGAAGAAAATCGACAAAGGGCGAGTAATGGCGGATCAACTTGCCGACTTCCGAAGCAGTGAACCTAAGGGTCACGATCCGCAATTTCCGGACGACGGAATCTTTTCACTTGACGGCGCAAACCGGCGCAACTCTTCTTCGATGGGGCAGCCAACAAGAAGGGGAATGGCATTGGAATGCTCCTTGTCGATCCCAGGACGAGCATACTCCCATAGCCATCAAATTTGAATTTTGAAGCAACCAACAATGCGGCGAGAATCTGAAGCTTGTGCGGCGGAGTTTGGAAGCCGCCCTCGAGCGCAACATCTCGGAGCTGGATGTATATGGAGACTCGGCATTGATCATCAATCAAGTATCCAACAAATGGAAGACGGTAGATTCGCGCCTTGAAGTACCACGCGTACATGGAGGAGCTCATTGCTCGGTTCAAGGACATCTCTTTTCACTATTTGCCAAGAGACGAGGAACCGCCGCGAGACGCCACAGCAGCCCTCGCCTCTCTTGTCGAAATTCCCGATGGGAAAGCGGTAAAACCCCTCGAGAATAGGCGGACGGGAAACACCCGCCTATTCTTTGTGAGATCGAAAAAGAAAAAGAAACGATCGACGAACCACAGTACAATCAAATTTACCGGTACCTCCAAAGCGGAGAAGCTTCCTTCACAAATGAAGATGGAAAATACAAAGAAGGGATCAAAGCCAAAAACATGATGGCATTAAAACGCTGGCATCCCATTTCGTCGTGCAGGGGGTATGTTGTACAAGAAGCGCCACGAGGCCGCTCCTTCGGTGTGTAAACAAAGAAAAAGCCGGCGAGCTAATGAGCGAAGTTCACAACGGAACTGCGGTCCGCACATGAACGCCCGAGCATTGACACGAGATCATTCTCCGTATGGGATACTATTGGATATCAATGGAAACAGGCGCATCCGGTTCGTCAGAAAGCTGCGACAAATGTCAGCGGTTTCCAACCTCAATCACATCCCTCCTCACGAACTCTCTTGCATGACTACGCCATGGCCTTTCGCCACATGGGGAATCGACGTCATCGGCAAGATCACTCCTCCGAGGAGCAATGGTCACGAGTTCATTTTAGTCGCGATCGACTACTTCACCAAATGGGTAGAAGCCGGATCGTACAAGTGCTTGAATTCTAAGAAGGTGGCGAGTTCATCCGAGAGAACATCATGTGCAGATATGGAGTGCCCAGCGAGATCATCTCAGACAATGGGACTCACTTGAAGGAGATTGTGACCAACTGCGGCCGAATTCGAGTCACACGTCACGGGTCTTCTCCTTACGGACCACAAACCAATGGTGCGGTAGAGGCGGCCAACAAGACTCTCGCCATGATAATCGGAAAGATGACCACCGAGAGGTCGGGAGGCCCGAAAAGCTACATCTAGCCCTGCAGGGATACCGAACATCGGTCGGAACCGCCACGGGGAGACTCCGTTCGCACTTACCTACGGAATGGAAGCAATGTTACCGTGGAATTAGAAATTCCATCCTCAGAGTCCTCTTGGAAAACGGGATCAATGAAGTCGAATGGCTACTGAGCCGTCACGACGAACTTGCTCTACTCGACGAGCGCGAGATTGAAAGCCATGGAACACGCTCGAGCCTACCGGAGCGGAATGGCACGAGCATTCGACAAGAAAGTCAAGATCCGAGACATCGAGAGAAGGCGACTTGGTGCTAAAGGAAAAGCCTCCTACGCGAGACCAATCCCCTCGGAAAGTGGGAGCCTACTGGATAGGACCGTTCGTGGTACAAAGAATCTTCTCGGAGGAGCCATGAAGCTAGCGAGACTTGGACGGAAACCCTTTCGTTAACCCCGTGAACGGAAGCAAGCTCCTTGAGATACTTCGTTTGAGGAAGAGCACGAGTCAACTCACCTTCCCCATACACCGTCCCCCTCGGTAAATTAAAGTGCTAAAAGAGTAATACCCATTTGGATACATTCCCGCTAATGATCCGGGTAAAAAGCAGTCGCACTTCTTTTGTCTTTGTTTTCTCAAATTCACCTAAAGTGTCGAACTACGGTGACTGAGCCCCTTAGTCCAATTGTAAAAGGGGAACGTAGGCGGCCATCTTTGGTTCGGTCTAAAAAACAAAAAAATACAATAAGCATCAATTGCTTGTGTTTGAAAAACTCTTTTCATTTAACCTACAAATTCATAACGGTTAAAACATTCTTTGATGAGTTCAAGCACGGTCGACTCTTGACTCGCTACACGCTAGCAAAACTACAATAAAACATTAATCAATTAATGTGTACGCAATGACAATGGATGGATACTACGGACGGCAAGGTCAACCTAGTTTCCCGTACTAGGTCCTTCATCCTTCTTCCCCTTCCCTTTTCCCGGCGAGTGTTCTTCACCTTCGCGGGAAATATTCGGTAGGCCTTCTACAGCTCGGGGACTCTTCCCGACGCCTCCGTCAATCTGTGTTTGTCAATACGAGTCCTTTCTCTAGCTCTGTCTCGAGCCGCCTCGCTTCGAGCCATCATCGCGGTGCTTTGATTGGCCTCCGATCGGCACTTGCCACATAATCGGCCATGGCATCGCCGATACGATTCCCGGGGTTAGCCCTCGCCTGTCCTCCTCAATGTCGAGCTGTCCGGGTGATCGGCACCCAGCGGCTCACTCCGTCTCCACAAGATAGCCATCTGTGTCTCCCTATACACTCTTCGTACCGGTTCGAATCTGCGTCGACGAACAGTGCCCTCTCTGGTGAAAGAGAACCTGGCGGGAAAGGACGTGTATTGCCACCGCGGGTGACCAGCAATAGCGTCGAAGGATCCTCCATCCGCGAGATCCCACCTCAAAGGTAGCGGCATAACTCGGATCGATCGGTGGCATCTGCTCCGGCCCATCTTGCCCGAGAACCAATGATGGAATATAGAAAGACGTGCGAGACGGCCCGGCACTCGACGATCAACGGACCCTCTGAGCGGTCCTACAAGTCTGTAACTTCCAATGGGGAACCCACCATCGCAAGTGATGCGTGCAAAGTGCTGGCCATCGAGCTCCGGCTCGGCTGATTACCCCTATCACCGGAAGGGACGTCGCGAGAAAGACAGCGTCACAAGACATTGGCACCTCGGGCATCATCTGCGGCCTGCTCCCTCGGCCACATGGTCGGCATAGCGGGACTCCCTCCCCACATGTATCGGCTACCGGTCGCCATCCGGCCTATGCCCGAGAACGTCTCGCCCAAGACCAATGGCACGATGTCTCCTCCACTCCGGCCTTTGCCTCACCGAGGTCCGGTCTGCTTGTGATGGCACACGCCGAAGGCGTGAATGTGAGCGAGTAGCAATCACGCACGAGCAAACGCGTCCCACGCAAAGACGCTCCCCTCGGCTCGGCAAATCTTTCGGGCGGTCCCGAAATGTCAACGTAATCGGTATCTGTATCGGCATCCCGTATGCTTCTCAGTAGAGATACCCAGCAAGGACACTAGCTTCTCAACGGTGGCCATGCCACCGGCATACGGAAGAACTAGGCTATTCCGTCTCGGGTCCTCCAGAATGGCCGGAAATCTTCAAACGTAGGAGTGACTTCGTTGTACGAAAAGCTGTACACATTCCTCCTTACGTCCCGAGAACCGAGACGCGGCTCTCAAAGATCCCAATCGGCATGAGCTCCTTGAAAGCCCAAAGCAGATTTAATCCCAGTAACGACCTTCGAAAAACCTTTTGTTACGCCTCGTGTGGTTCCGTACCCACGGCGAAAGTTGTCCAAATATCGCTCTTGCATCAGAGACGATAACTTGGGAAAAGGAGCCATGTCGGAAGGTGAAGAAAACCTTAAGAAATGGAAAAGAACTCGGCGAGAATGAGCAAAAGCAATGCGCGGTTCTTACAAATTGCAAAGCTGAAGCGCAATTTAAAGAATGGAAATTCAATTCTAGTCGTAGGACTCCCTCTGCCGATTGACTTGGTCAACTCTGCGGCCATTTGCCTTAAAGTTGGAAACATTTCCAAACCATGCCTGTTCACTCTTATGAAATCTGCGTGCACCTTACGATTTCATTCAACAATGACAATATCCCTTAGCCAGGGCTCGTGCAGCAGTGCAAATAATTAAAAATTAGTGCATACATGCTTAATTTTTGACCCGTTCAATTTTAATGCATTTCTCCTTTTTATTTATCTTTGATTAACCTATTTGCTTATTTGCGAAAATAACGAAGGTGATCACGAGAATAAATATGCGAAATACGAGTTCCGCCCCACGGCGCCTTTTTGCAAATACATTTCAAATCAAAATTTGTTCTGACAAATACATGCATTTTGTCTAAACAAAATAGTAAAGAAAGAAACGATAAAAAGGGGACTACTCGGAGTCTGCTCGTCATCCGTACACTCGACGTCTTGCTCGCCGCTGCCGGATACGTCGCAAACGAGGAACTCGCCGAACTCCTCCCGTAGGGAATAGGCAAAGGGCCTCCTCGGAGTACGCGAACTCGAGGACTCCCCCTCTCGCGCCCAGAGTGCGCGAAGAAGGAGCTCCAAATCCGGCCGTTCCGCCGCGAGCGCGAGCCACTGTGTGAAGTCCTCCCCACCGGTGTGGGAGCGGGCGAACCCCTCGGCCTAGACGGCCCCGATCGCGGACGTCCACGCTCCTCCGGAGGCTGCACCGCATGAACTCCACGAGCCTCCTGGCGTAGGCGGACCACCCGTCCACCGGCCTCGTGGCCTCATTGTACGTACGGCCGGATACTGCGAACCGGGAAAATCATCGAAGCGAACGAAAGTACGGATGCATCATGTGCGAGAATGCTACTATCAAATGCGAGAAAATCAAAAGGTGCTCACCGAAGCATTGGGGTCGGCCATGTATCGTGGTCTCGGCTCCGCGGAGCGGGATCACAAGTCGCTGCGCGAACCGTCCGGCCCCTCGTACGCTAGCCTAGCTCGCGGGACGGGAAAATGTCGAGGACCTCCGGGGACCTCGCCCTCCCTATCTTTGCACTGCGGGCTCCTCGGCCTCATCCTCAAGAAAACATCATAGGCGGCCCCCGCTATGATGTACTCGGTGAAATACACACCACTGAAGGTACCCCTCGGCTCGTCAATCGGCATCTCAGGGGATCTTGCATGTCTGAAGGAGGATCCTGGCACCAATGGAAGAGACCCACTATCTTTGACGGGTCACCCTCTCCCCCAATACATGGCGTCACGGTGAAGTCCCACCGGGAGCTTCCGCCGCCGTGTAGTCTCGGCGGCAATCTGCACCGCGACATGATCAAACACTGCTCCACCGGAGGTCAGGTGGATCCTCTCGGAGAACTCCGGGTTCGGCGCCGAGAGATATCTCCTCGTACGACGCTCGAGTGCCAGCCCTCGAAGAGACCGCCCTCTTCGCCTTCTTACGCCAAACCGGCATGGCGGGGAACGAGGGGACGGTACGGCTCCTTTATGTCCCAAGCTGCGGGTGAATACCTCGTAGCACCGGACACGCGAGAGAATGGAAAGTTATGTCGGCTACAAAGCGAGATACATACGAGTACATAAAAGAGGCAAGGAAGAGAAAAAGCACGTAAACTTACATCCAAGACGGGCGTGAAGCGGCTAAATGAGTGCTCCTCTCCCCGCGAGAACTGTCCAAAGAGTGGTAGAGCTCGGCCGGTCCGGCCTCCCCACGCAAACCCCCTCACGGCATCCAAGTCTACCGGCGGCCGAGCGAGAGGGAAGTGACAAGACGTGTCGGAAGTCGGGAACAAAGTCGGCGACGGCGCAAACCAAAGGAACCCTCGAGCCGGACGCTCCGCGGTCATCCTCGAGGACCCGGCGGATAATCGGCGACACCCGCCCTCAAGTGATGCTCCATCGGCACATGCAGAATGCCTAAGCCCTGGCATCGGTAATATCAAAACCCAGCCGGCCCGAGACAAGCTGCTCAGGGGTGTAACCATCAACCCACACCGGCGCGTTGCCATAAGTCGGCAACCCGGTGATAGCGGCAAAATCCGTGGGAGTCACCGTCGCCTCCCCATACGAAATGGAAAGTGTGGGTCGTATCCCACCGGTACTCGCTCGGCGCGACATACGTGGACTGCCCCTCGGCGTATCATTTGTCGCGGCTACCGCGATAAACCCGGCCCGGCCGGAGTCAATCACCAGTGTCGTGGACTCCTCTCTCCCTCTCGAGCTACGTCAGGGATAAGGCCCCACAATGCTCGCACCGCCTCAAAGGCACCTCGACTCTTACGGTTATGAGTATCAACCTCCTGTCCCTATGAGACAAACAAGACGAAGCAACGTCAACAAAATGCAACAACGCATGTCAAAAGGATGCAATGCAGATACGGTTCTCATTCATTTCCTACGTATATTCAAAATCTTTCGAAAACTCCGTCGAATCCGGAACTTTCAAAATCATTTCGAAAACTCCGTCGAATCCGGAACTTTCAAAATCTTTCGAAAACTCCGTCGAATCCGGAACTTTCAAAATCTTTCGAAAACTCCGTCGAATCCGGAACTTTCAAATTCTTTCGAATTTTTCGAAAATTTCGCTCCGTCCCGAATTAAAGCTACTTTAATTTTGGAAAATGCATTTAGACATGGAATTTTGCAACCAAAATTTTTATGTCATCTACCCATGATGTCAATTGAACTACGTCCTAGTCAATTTCGACAACGATTCATATCAAAGTCAAAAGCCCCAAATCGGGCACCAAAATCCCTAAGTAAATTCCTAACAAATTTCTAACATTTAAAGAATGCACATTCTTGAAATTAATGGAATTTGTAGGGAACTACGTGTCTTTCGATCCCTCCCTTGGAGTTGTGGCGGTCCCTCGCCGGATAAAACTCCGCCGGATTCAATGGAAGAGTGGTGGTTCGAATGGTCTGAACCAATCGAGTTCTTTCGTCGTCGGTCCTTCCGTGGCGAGCCATTGGTCCTCCTTCACCCTCCATAGCGATTTTCCCTCACAAATTCGAGCAAACCTTGCAATTTGGGTTGGATTTCTCTCTCTTTTCTCTCCTCTCTCGCCGGCAACAATGGAAGAAAATGGCCATTTTCTTCCCCAGCCTCGGCATTTAAAAGATTCTGGAAAAACAGTAAAAGTCAAATGGGACTCTTGCGCACCGAATAATTTTTGCCCCTTTTGCCCCTCAGCTTTTGGCAATTCCAATTTTACCACTTTTGGCCCCCGAAAGTGTAAAATTTCCCCCAGTTAGACATTTCTAACGCCCTATCCCCCGAGGATAAATCAAAGTTAGTTCTCACTAACGCTCGTCTCCAGACGTTAAATTCTCAGTTAGTCCTCACTAACGCTCGTCTCCAGACGTTAAATTCTCAGTTAGTCCTCACTAACGCTCGTCTCCAGACGTTAAATTCTCAGTTAGTCCTCACTAACGCTCGTCTCCAGACGTTAAATTCTCAGTTAGTTCTCACTAACGCTCGTCTCCAGACGTTAAATTCTCAGTTAGTCCTCACTAACGCTCGTCTCCAGACGTTAAATTCTCAGTTAGTCCTCACTAACGCTCGTCTCCAGACGTTAAATTCTCAGTTAGTCCTCACTAACGCTCGTCTCCAGACGTTAAATTCTCAGTTAGTCCTCACTAACGCTCGTCTCCAGACGTTAAATTCTCAGTTAGTCCTCACTAACGCTCGTCTCCAGACGTTAAATTCTCAGTTAGTCCTCACTAACGCTCGTCTCCAGACGTTAAATTCTCAGTTAGTCCTCACTAACGCTCGTCTCCAGACGTTAAATTCTCAGTTAGTCCTCACTAACGTTCGTCTCCAGACGTTAAATTCCCAGTTGACGTTTGACATTCAAACGCTCAATCATGTCTCCGGACATTCCAGTTACAATTTCGTCTCCAGACGTTAAATTCCCAGTTGACGTTTGACATTCAAACGTTCAACCATGTCTTCGGACATTTCAGTTACGATTCCGTCTCCCGACGTTAAAATTTAATAATGGTCCTCACCATTAAACTCTCAATCGCGACCTTTCACGGTCCGATCTCAATCCTCAATCGCGACCTTTCACGGTCCGATCTAAATCCTTAATCGCGACCTTTCACGGTCCGATCTCAAACATTCAATTCCGACCTTCGCGGTCCGACCTCCACCCTCTTATCAAGACCTTCGTCATCATCTCTCCGGCAACAGCAATAAGCCCGAACCCCAAGGTACGAACGCCTTGCAATCTCTCCGGCAACAGCAATAAGCCCGAACCCCAAGGTACGAACGCCTTGCAGTCATCTCTCCGGCAACAGCAATAAGCCCGAACCCCAAGGTACGAACGCCTTGCAATCATCTCCGGCAACAGCAATAAGCCCGAACCCCAAGGTACGAACGCCTTGCAGTCATCTCTCCGGCAACAGCAATAAGCCCGAACCCCAAGGTACGAACGCCTTGCAGTCATCTCTCCGGCAACAGCAATAAGCCCGAACCCCAAGGTACGAACGCCTTGCAAATAGTCATCTCTCCGGCAACAGCAATAAGCCCGAACCCCAAGGTACGAACGCCTTGCAAATAGTCATCTCTCCGGCAACAGCAATAAGCCCGAACCCCAAGGCACGAACGCCTTGCAACAATCCCTCTTCGGCCATCCAAGTAAGCCCGAACGCTCATCCCGGCGGGATAAAGCGGCAACAACAATAAGCCCGGCACCCGAGGCATGAAAGCCCTCGTCAACATCGCAACTCCGGTTTGAGGCGCCACGCGCCCTCGAAGGTTTCGAAGTCCCGGAGGTTCGGACGCCTCCCAATAGTCTCCATTCGGAGTACGGGTACCTCGCGAATGGTCTCATCCCGAGTTTAGACGCCTCCTAACGGTCTCGCTCGAGGTCAAGGTCCCCATGCGCGGCCCTTGCCCCTTTTCGAACTACGATCGGCTTGATTCCCGCTCGGGATACGTAGGAATCCTTTTCGCTAAGGGTCCGGCCAGTGACCGCCCAGTCTCCTTCAAAGTAAGGCATCTCGATTTGGATCCTTATCTTTTTCAACGACCCCACCTCCTTCGGAGGAGACGTCGGCGAGGGGCTAGTGTAAGTACCCAAATCCGGATCGTCCAAATCCGTCGGAAAGTTAACCGAAATCCGTTAGCGGCCCGCTCCGGAGTTAACCGGAACTCGTTAAACTCCCGTTCTTTGTGCCAACGAGACGTCCGGGGCTGCCCGTGCATCCCGACGTCGAACCGTACTTAGCACGTGACATCTCACGTAAAAGTATGGCTTTCCCCGAAAAACGCATTTTCGGCACTTTCCGGGCGTTTCGGACATTTCCCGGTTTGTTATTTTAAAAAACGGACAAAATCGGGACCAGGGAACAATCTTCCACCTCGGTGGTGACTCGGAGGGCACGTGGCGGCCATGCCACCTCCCTCTAGTCACCCTTCAATCAATTTCAAAGGGAAAAGACCAAAATGCCTGGTTTGCAAGCCAAGTCCGGGGACTCCTTTGTGCACTTTTACGAAATTGCCGGCCAAGTCCCAGTTTCCAAAATCCCCAAAACCCCACGAAATTCGGTCAAGTCGTGCCGGACTCCTACGCAATTTTCACCCTATAAATAGAAGTTCTTTGTCGAAAGCGAGGGGGATTTTTCACACAAAAATCACCACCCCCACGGTCCAAGCGGTTTTCACCCCTCCCGAGCTCCCCGTTTTGTCTCGATTCGCGTGAAACCTTCGTATTTCGATCAAATACGCACCCTACAACTTCGAAACAACCTTTCGAATCACTTTCCGTGTCCGTACACACCTCCCGAGCCAAAGGAGTCGACCCTAGCCATAGGTATAACTCCCTCTCTCTGAATCTCCCGTTAGTCTCGGTTTACGCGCCGGTCGCTATAAGCTGTTTCGAACGTTGTTATCAAAATGTAGACGCCTCCGTCTAACGGGGTCCGATACGTTTTAGCCCTCGATCCTCTTCTCTTTCCGTAAGAGAAGTAATCACTTTGAGTTAAAACGGCGTTCCGACCCCGTTCCGTTTACTTTCATGTCATTTACAATTCCGAGCCGTTTGGCCTCGTTGATCGTCATTTACAATTCCGAGCCGTTTGGCCTCGTTGATCGTCATTTACAATTCCGAGCCGTTTGGCCTCGTTGATCGTCATTTACGAATCCGGATCGTTTGATTCCGTTGACACCGCTTTAAATACTGTCATTTACAAGTCCGATCCGTTTGGATTGTGATAGTATTTACTTTTCAAAGTCAGTCGCAACCCGATTCGTTGATCGCATATCATTTAATACGTATTTTCCCGTAAAAATCGTTAACAATGTAATGCCGGTTCAAAATCGGAGTTCGTCCGTCGAACTCTCTTTCAAAACGCGCGAAATGACGTTCGGCCTCCGAATGCTCATCTTCAAACTCAAAGCCGCCATTTGACACTTAAAATCATTTAATACGCATTTTTTCCGTAAAAATCGTTAACAATGACTCGTATGGCTCAAAATCGACGTTTGCCACGCAAACGCTCATTTCAAACTCAAAATCGACGTTTGCCACGCAAACGCTCATTTCAAACTCAAAGTCGACGTTTGCCACGCAAACGCTCATTTCAAACTCAAAATCGACGTTTGCCACGCAAACGTTCATTTCAAACTCAAAGTCGACGTTTGCCACGCAAACGCTCATTTCAACTAAAAACCGACGTTTGTCATTCAAACGCTCGTCTTTTCAAACAAAGTCACCTAATCAACGTTTGACATTCAAACCAAGATTAAGCTTGTCATTCAAGCCCCCATTTCAAAACACACACACACACACACGATTTCGAGAAAGGTAGAAAGACTCGTCATGCGAGGCGTTTCGGGCGATCTCGTAATACTCTACCCGAAACGTAACCTGACCTCCGAACCTAACAATCTCTGGTACTAAAAGCTTTTTACTCGTTTTTGCTGCCAATAAAAATGATCCCCTTTTTCAAAAAAGCCTTTTCCTAAGTTTTTGCTACCAATAAAAACGACACCTTTTCACAAATAGCCGTTTCTCAACGTTTTGGGCTCAAAATACAAAAACCGCGTGGCGACTCCTCATTTTGTTCCTTCCCATAAAGCGAGGTCTCAGACACCAACCCCCCGCGAAAGATAACCGCCTTTTCCGCGCCCCCTCGCCCCGCGCGCGAAAAAGATCGGGTAATTTCACAAGTGAACGGGGTCAACTCTAATGCTGAGCTGCCTCCTCCTTCTCCACCTCAGCCAGACGGACCACCTCCCCTCGCCATGACTCTTCGTTCCATGGGACAACCAAATGCCGAGGGAGCAGGTGCTAACCTTCCTCGTCCTACTCATCCTCATTGGGAGGAAGATGACGAAGAATGCCGACGTCGGCCAAGCGGAAGGCACTCAGCCCGTTGACCGACGTACTTTGCTACATAGGCAAATGGAGACGTTGCAAAGGATGTATGAGACACAGACTTCCCTATTACAATTGGATCCTGACAATTCCATGGCTGAATTCATGATGCTGTCGATGGGAAACTCTCGTGGAAGGGAGCAAGGTGAGCGACGAGGTCCTCCCCTCGAACCCGCTGAACCACCAAAGCAGGCCCTCCGAGATCCTCCCCGTCCTCGGCATACCAACCAGAAGAAAGACCAGGTAGTTGACCTGAGAAGCCAGTTGAGTTCTAAGGAACAAGAAGTGAATTCAAGGGATTTAAGGACGAGGCTCAGCTTGTCCAAAAGGCTTTCCCCTCTTCGTCTCGTCATGACACCTCGTCGTCCAGGATCACCTCGAACTCGTCGACCTCGCCATGATTCTCCTCGTCCTCGGAGAGACTCTCCCCGACCTCGTCCTCGTGAATTCGTACGACCGAGAACTCCTGAGCCATATAGAATGATACTTGGTGGCCAAGAGTTAGAACCGAGACGTGATAAGGCACCATCGAAACGACGTGACAGCCACCGAAATGACGTGGAACACAGTAGGGTGAATGGTCACCCCAAGGATAAATCGACCCATAGCTCCCAGCGAAGCACCCGCTCTAGCAATGCTAAGGGAGTGGAAACCAGACATTGGGAACTCCTGAAGCAAAGACTCGATGACATGGAGATGGGAAAGAAGGTTGATGACGATGACTTTAACTGGTCAACTCGTCCGTTCTCCTTGAGGATAACTACTGCACCACCAAATCCTCATTTTAAGGTCCTGAACTTTGAAAAGTACAACGGAACCACTGACGCGAAGGACCATGTGCAAAGTTTTGAGCAAACCATAAACCTCCTCACTATAGCTGATGACATGCTTTGTAAAGCTTTCACGAGCACCTTCTCCGGAATAGCCTTGACCTGGTTCCGTGAGCTGAAAAAAGGTTGCATCGATAGCTGGAGAGGCATGAGGAGAATGTTTTTGAACCACTTTTCCACGACAGGAAGGAGAAAGATGAGATTGACCGACCTTGCCAACATCGAGCAAGGGAAGGGGGAGACCACCCTCAGTTATTACAACCGATTTCGCAAAATGGCGGATCAGGTAGAAGAAAGCCTCACTGACAGGGAGGTCATTGTTTGTTTTAACTCCGGATTGAAATCCGATCCCCTCATCTATGAACTTTCCGCCCGAGAGCCTAAATCCAAGTCTGAATTGTACCAAGTGGCTTTCGCCATTGCCATGGCTGAAGATAAAAGCAAGAAAAGGGGATCCGACAAGGCGGAACCAGAGGCGGCTGGCACTCGCCAAAATGACAATGGGAATGGTAAGGGATCCAAGGGGAAGAACAGAATAAGAAGATGTGAAAAGCCTGAAGTATTCACTCCTCTTACCAAACCCATCTCATAGATCATGCAACTTGTAAATCTTCCACCTCCTCGTCCGCTGAGTGATAAACCGAAATTCCCTCGTGACACTTCCAAATTTTGTGATTTCCACAAAGACCATGGACACAATACTGAGGGCTGCTGGGCCCTCAAGAAAATGATCCAATATGTCATGAAGAAAGATGGCAAGCGGAAGCAGAAGGAAGAGGAGAGTGAAGACGATGATGATAAAAGCGAGGGCGGAGAACGTAGGCCCCCTAGAGCCAAATTACATGTGATCCGCGAAGAGGTGACTTCCACCAGAAAGCTAAGAGACCAGATCCATGAACTAAGCAAAGTGTATCACGTGCCTGCTTGGATTCATAAGGCAGAGGAGGTCATCAGTTTTTCTCCCAACGAATTGGCAGGGAGCCGTGCTTCCCGTGAACAACCCTTGGTGATAAAGGGTCGGATTGATAATGTGGAATCTGAAAGATTGCTTGTTGACATGGGGGCCTCTCGTGATATCATGTACTATTCTGTTTTCCAACAGATGGGCTTGAAAGACACCATGTTGGAACCTTATCATGGAAGGCTGGAAGGATTCACCAACCATAAGGTTGGAGCTAAGGGAGCTGTGGAGCTAGAACTTGAAATTGGCGAACATCCCTTCAGATCCAAGGCTACTGTCAGTTTCGTAGTCATGGATTTGACAAGTGATTATCATGCCATCATAGGCATTCCAAGTCAAGCTAAACTTGGGCTGGTTGCCTCCCTTCCTCATCAACGAGTTAAATTTCTCACTCGTGCCGGAATTGGATGTGTGAGGGCGACCCTGAAATTACCAGGATCCAGCTCGCGCGCGGATTTGGCCCCGGCCATCTCGCATTTGGTAGCGTCGCTTTCAGGAAGTCGCCCGGATCCGATAGGCAGCGCGATCGCGCCCCGGCATCTGGCTTATTCCGTTTTGCGATTGGAAGTGTCTCGCTGTGTTTTTGCTTGTAGAGTCGCCACGCCATTTTTATTAAGCCCAAAACATTGAAAAAGGGCATCAGTTTAAAAATAAACTGTTTTTTTTGTGTGTGATGAGATTTTTGAGTTCGGAGGTCAGATGACTCCTCGGGAAGAGAATATTAGAATATTAGATCTCACCCGAGTCGCCTCGTAAAAACGAGTCTTTCGGTACCCCTTATATTCTTTAACTGTTGTGTGTGTGTGTGTGTGTGCTTTTTTAAAAATGCATGTTGTATCGGATGTCTACATTGTACACTGCTTATTGAAATGTATTGAAATAGTGTAGGAAGGAAGCCTTACCAATATTGGTTCGTGTCTGTCTTCCGCGGGGGACTAGTGTTTGAGGAGGAAATAGTGTTCCGGTACGGACCGGGATTGCTTCGGGATGAGCTGGTTGTCTGCGGACAGAGTTTCGGCGTGCGTTGGGATCGCAGGGATTACTCGGGCAGAGGTTCGGCATGCGTTGGGATTGCAGGGATCACTCGGGCAGAGGTTCGGCGTGCGTTGGAATCGCAGGGATTACTCGGGCAGAGGTTCGGCGTGGGCCGGAATCGACAGTTTGACTCGAAAAGAGCCAGGACACCTCGGGAAAGACCAGGCAAGGCCTGAGAGTACCACGAGGGGCCTCAGAGTACCTCGAGAGTGCCTCGGGGCAGCGCGGGAGCATCTCGGGAGCGCTCGGTAGGGCTTCAGAGCACCGCGAGGGAGCTCAGAAGGCCCCGAAGGGAACCGAAAAGGACCGGGAGTGCCTCGAGAGGACTTAGAGGGGTGCCAGAAGGATGGGGGAGAGGAGAGAAGAGGGAGATGTGTGAAATGAGGGAGGGGGAGCCCTCTATTTATAGTACTCATATTTGTGCAATAAGGTCCGTACGGACCTTCCAGGTAATCCAAGTTTTTGGTTTTCCTCGATTTGAGGGAATATGTGGACTTTAAGAAGATTCAGCCATGATGATGCCTGGTAACAAAGAGGTCCGTACGGACCAACCTTGCATGCATAAAGGTCCGTACGGACCAACCATGTAGCTGAGTAATTATTATTCCCGGGATTTGAGGGAATATCTGGACTTTAAGGGGATTCATTAATCATGGCAACAAAGAGGTTTGTACGGACCATGTTTACTTTTCCAGTTTCTGAAAAATTCCTCTGAGGTCCTTTTGTGTTTTTTATCCCAGAAAGGTCCCTTCCTTGGTTTGGTTGGGAGTTTTGAGGTTTTTGAGGGTCACGGGTCTTCGAGACTGCATTTCTGTGAGTCTGCGGTGTTTCCCGTGTGTTTGGAAGAGGGTGATCCAGATTGGGGTACTTACAGAAGCCCCTCGATGATGTCACTTACGAAGGAAGTGGGGTCGTCGATAAGATAAGGGTCCTGATTTGGATCGCGTGCTGGGAGAGGAAGTGACCGTGCACCCGGTTTGTGAGGACATGGCGGTGTCCTGTTGTGTGACCGTTTAGGTCAGTTGGCTGGACTCTGTGGTAGGATTCCTACGTATCCCTAGCGGGAATCAAGCCTGATCGTAGTTCGTGTGTGGGGTGAGTGTTGGTTGATGGTAAGGACGTGGAGGCGTCTTGGGTGACTGTATCGGTCGATGGTAAGGATGTGGAGGCGTCCTGGGTGACCGTATAGGTCGATGGTAAGGACGTGGAGGCGTCCTGGGTGACCGTATAGGTCGATGGTAAGGGCATGGAGGCATCCTGGGTGACCGTATAGGTCGATGGTAAGGACATGGAGGCATCCTGGGTGACCGTATAGGTCGATGGTAAGGACGTGGAGGCTTCCTGGGTGACCATATAGGTCGATGGTAAGGACGTGGAGGCGTCCTGGGTGACCGTATAGGTCGATGGTAAGGGCGTGGAGGCGTCCTGGGTGACCATATAGGTCGATGGTAAGGGCATGGAGGCGTCCTGGGTGACCGTATAGGTCGATGGTAAGGACGTGGAGGCATCCTGGGTGACCGTATAGGTCGATGGTAAGGACATGGAGGCGTCCTGGGTGACCGTATAAGTCGATGGTAAGGACGTGGAGGCGTCCTGGGTGACCGTATAGGTCGATGGTAAGGACGTGGAGGCGTCCTGGGTGACCATATAGGTCGATGGCTGGACCCTGTGACAGGATTCCTACGTATCCCTAGCAGGAATCAAGCCTGGTCGTAGTTCAGAGGTCGCAAGTTTTGTGAGTGTATGCGGGCGTGGTGGTGCCCTGAAGTGTCGTGTGACCGCCGAGGTCGACTGTGAGGACGTGGTGGCGCCCTGAGATGGAAATTTTATGATTTTCCGAATCGGGTGGTTTAAAGCCTTCCGGGCTGGAGATAGTGATGTGGGAGGTTTATACGGTCTTCCGGACCGAGTGGTTTAGAGCCTTCTGGGCTGCGGATATAGTGATGAGGATGTGACTTGTCTTCTGGCTGCGGTTGTGTCGTGCGTGAGGACTTGATTCGTCTTCTGGCTGCGGTTTGCGGAGGCGTGGCTGCCTTGTGCTTTGATTGTGAGAGGCGTGAATGCCTCGTGCTTTGTCCGCTGGGGAAAGGTTGGACTTACGATGACTACCGATGTTCATCTGTTGGGGGTATGTGGCCTTGTAGGGGCCTTTTCTGGCTGAGAAGGTGACTTCGGGCTTACTTTGATGGCCAGTGGTTGAGTCATCATTTGGCATTTTGGAGGCGTCTTGTGCCTTGAGATTTGTGTTTGGAGGTGTTGGCTCCTTTCTCGCTTGTTTTGCCGTTTAGTGGGCGAGGTCTGGGCTTACGATGACGGTCGGTGTTGCGCTGCCGTTTAGTGGGCAAAATCCGGACTTACGATGATGGCCGGTGTTGCGTTGCCATTTAGTGGGCGAAATCCGGACTTACGATGACGGCCGGTGTTGCGTTGCCGTTTAGTGGGCGAAATCTGGACTTACGATGACTGTCGGTGTTGCGTTGCCATTTAGTGGAAGAAATCCGGATTTACGATGACGGCCGGTGTTTGGGTTGCCGTTTAGTGGGCAAAATCCAGACTTACGATGACGTCCGGTGTTGCGTTGCCGTTTAGTGGGCGAAATCAGGACTTACGATGACGGCCGGTGTTGCGTTGCCGTTTAGTGGGCGAAATTCGGACTTACGATGACGGCCGGTGTTACGTTGTCGTTTAGTGGGCGAAATCCGGACTTACGATGACGGCCGGTGTTGCGTTGCCGTTTAGTGGGCGAAATCCGGACTTACGAAGACGGCCAGTGCTGCGTTGCCGTTTAGTAGGCGAAATCCGGACTTACGATGACGGTCGGTGTTGCGTTGCCGTTTAGTGGGCGAAATCCGGACTTACGATGACGGCCGGTGTTTGGGTTGTTTTGATTTTGCTTTGGAGGTATGAGTTTATTGCTGTTTTTGATTTAGCAATCCGTCATTTCTCCGCTTTCCTTTGCACTGAGCCTTTTCTACTTTTGTCACAGGTGTGGTTCTATGAGATCTTCCGGTGCTTCCCATGGGATCGAGATGATGAGGCCATAGCGGCCTATCCTGCTATGTTGGGCTGGGCCCGTTCATTGAGGAGGAGGAGGACGAGTAGGGGGAAGCTCACTATCGCCTACGGGGATGTGCAGGAGCATCTGGGGAGAGATAGCCCGGCGGAGTTTGATCTGTACCCCTGGGCTCGGTATGGGGCTGATGAGTTTGAGGGTGCTCCTGTGGTGACGGCGCAGAGGAAGATGCTGCGGGGCCTGACCTGCGATGTCCTGTATTTGGGTGAGAGGGTCTTCTGGCAGCATGGCCCGGGTATGCTCCCCTTGGCTCCGAGGGACCCGCCTTTTGGGATGATGGATTACCGTGATATGGACGTGCTGGAGTTTGAGAGATATCTGGGCGGCGTGAGTGTCGATGAGTTTTTTTTGTTTGGAGAGGAGTATGGGGCCTTCGTGAGGAGGAAGCTGAGGACGCCACAGGTGTTGGCGGGGAGAGGCAGGATGGCCCGCCAGGTCCCCCAGAGGTTCCGGTGCCTGGACCGGATTTCACATATGTTCGCGGGGATTCCTTGAGGCGGAGGGTGTCGGTACCCGTCCCTAAGCAGGCTCCTGCTGCCTCCCGGGTTGACCCGGATGCGCCGGTGAGTGTGCTTACTCTTTTCCATCTTGGCATCTTTTCTGTATTTTTCTCTTTTTGCATGTCTGTATCTCTTTTGCTGAGTGTTTCTTTGGCTGTTTGTTTGTGCAGGTCTCGGGGAGATCCTTCGACACGCTGACCCGCCATTATTTGGCGATGCGGTCCTTTGCGAAGAAGTTGGCGGGGAAGCTGTCTTGCCGGTCTTCGCGGCATGTGCCGGCGTACGAGTCGATGCCTTCGAGGCATTCTGTGGATGTTCCTCCGCCGGGGGCTGAGCCGGGGCAGCAGTTGGAGGGACCCTCTCGGGGGCGGCATAGCACGGATGCCGGGACGTCTTCGGGAGTCCAGAGGCAGACAGTCTTTCACCAGTTCTGGCCTTCGCAGGAGGCACCGGGGGAGAGTTCGTCGGAGCCTGCCTTCTTCGATCCTTTTGCCGGGTTTGACCCCTCAGAGTATTTTGAGTACCCACCCCAGGAGGGGGTTCAGTATTCTGATGACGAGGGTGTGGCTGGCGAGTTTGCCGGGGTGCCTGACTTCTCGCTTGAGGATGTTGATGATGATGATGAAGAGTCAGATTAGGGCTCATTTGCTTTCCCTCTTTCTATATCTTCTTTTTTTTTGTTTTTTTGTTTAGCCACAGACATTTATGGGTACCTGTAATAAAATACTTGTATTTGCATAGCAAAAGCATTTTATTTTAAGATGTAATGCCTTATTTTGTGATTCCCAGGAATTGTCCTAGGAATTGTTGCTATTTTATTATTTGTGCATGCCACATGAGCTGGGAGTGCGTTTGTGGGTAGCGTATGCTTGCCGAAAATGGCTTTGGCCAGAATTTGGGCAGTTGGGAGCAAGGTCCTTCTGGGAACAGTGGTTGTTGTACTGTTTTCTGGGAAAGTGGGACCAGGTTGCAAAGAGGTCCGTACGGACAGACCTACCATGCAAAGAGGTCCGTATGGACAATCTTTGCTTTTGGGGAGGAAATAAGTGTCTTCAGGATGCCTGAACTTCTCTCACTTCCCATTTTGCAGTCCTTTCGAGCTTTCTTCCCCATTTTCTCTAGGAACCTCCATTTTTGCCATGGATTCTTCGTACGTTCCACGAGTTTTGCCGAGGCTTTCGAAGGAGCGGCAAGCATACTTCCTTGAGCGGCTAAAAATGTGGATGCGACACCGTATGAGGCATCAGAGACGGGCTTTCGAAGTAAGGTTTCGACTTTGCTCGGTTTGGTCCCTTAAGGAGTTGGTTCCTGATTGGGAGTTATTGCGGGCTGCCGCGAAGTTCTGGGATGTTAGGAGGCATGTGTATTGCTTCTCCTATAATGAGATGGTGCCCACCTTTGAGGATTTTCGGGCTTTGATTGGAGGACCAGAGGTGGAGGCCATCTCGCTTCCTTTGATTGGCGGTGCCGCCGTGAGCGTGAAGCTTGCATGCTTTCTTCGGACTTCGTTGGGAGAAGTGCAGGACATGATCCTCGATTCGGGGCATATTGACATTTCTGCGCTGCCGGAGCGGTTTATGATTGACGATGAGAGTGATGTCTCGTGGGATGCATTTGCCTTATGCGTGATAGCAACGCTTTTCATGGTCAGCTCCCTTGGGGTCTGTGATGGCGCTTTGCTGGATGTGGTAGGGCACTACAGAGCTGGAAAGGATATTGTTCCGTTGGTGCTGTGGGAAACTCTTCATGGTATTGATCGTCTGGCGACTGGGGATTGGTTCATGAGAGGGGGAAGCCCTGCTTTGCTCACCTTGTGGCTGCGAGAGAGACTTCAGGCCATGCCCGAGGCTCCGACGTCGTTTAGCCCGTGGTCATTTGCTCGGCGACCTCTTGTGTTGGATATGGATCAGTCCGCCTGGGAGAGATGGATGGCACGGCTTAGTACGCATCAGATCCGTTGGTGGGTTTCGCACTGGGGGATTGAGACTAGGAGGACCTTTCAGGAAGGGTCCTATGTGGTCAGAGTTCTAGGTTTGTCTTGGTCCTCCTTCTATATTCTGTCGCTTGTTTCCCGGCAGTTTGGAATGAAGCAGGAGCCTTTGTTGGGCTGGGATGACCTTGCTACTGTGGAGGTAGCTCCTCTTTGTATGGCGACTCAGTGCTCTTTTGTATTTTCTGAGGGTATGGAAGTATTCCGCTTTCCCTCCTGTGGTGCTCCTTAGACATCGGGAGGGTGTCGTGTTGACCACCCAGTACCTGGCTTGGTATGAGCAGTGTGTTGGGCAGTCCCAAGTGGCTTTGGGGAGCAGGTGTGGAGCGATTCTGGGGCCCGATTGTCGTAGTAGCTATTGCCTTAGGAGTGCCGAAGCCTGGTCTGACCCTCAGGATGTTACGGGAGACACTTTGTTTGACTACGAGACTAGAGTTGACCGACTAACGGGGAGAGGTCCCCTTTTGCAGACTCGCAGGGAGGAGATCCGAGCCGAAGCACGGGCGAATGAAGCCCTGAGAGCTGCTGGATTGTTTGACTCTACGGGGAGGACCCCTAATCTCGGACTGAGAGAGACAGAGATGGCTCGCGTGGAGCGAAAGAAAACTCACCGAGGACGAGGGAAGAAAGGGAAGAATGGCGAGGGGACAAGCGCAGATGGCGCAGAATGACCTCCTAGGTATCCATTTATTGCATTGCAAACACATTATTTGTTAAATGTATTAAGCTGTCTTTTAGCATGTTGTGAACTTGAGAGTAGACCGTGCTTGAACTCATCAAGAAATGTTGTAATCGTTAGTGATTTGTGATTTACTTTTAAAGCTTTGTCGAGACGCAAGATCTCTTGTTCGCTTTTGTTTCTTTTGTGAGCCTCGATGGCGTCCATCTTTGGACTTTTCTGTTGCATTTGCAGACTGAAGCAGCCTGGGCCTTGACGGCAATCCCTTTTGCTTGGGCTTCCTCTTTGTAAGCGCGTGAGGGCGAAGACAAGCCCCTAGCTTGGAAGTTGACATGGGTCAGTCGTTTTGACGGTGAGTGACCTTCGGATGTGCTTTTGATGTTGCCGCCGTCTTTTGACTTGGTCAAGGTGATGGTGGGGGCATGCTCTTGGAAAGTGTGTAGCTTGATGGAGGTCCTGGTTGACATTCAAACCTTTGACTTTTTTGTGTGTTTTTAGACCGAACCAATTAAGGTTGCCTACGTTCCCCCGGACTAGAGGGCTCAGGTCTGCGTAGTTCGACACTACATGGAGTGCCAGGAGATGCACAGTTTGTTCTTCTTTAGGCGAAGTATCTGCGAAGTTTTCTTCCGTTGACTGGATTCACGAAGGGATTGCCGTCTAGGTCTGTCAGCTTCATGGCACCTCTGGACAAGATCTTTTGAACCACGAAAGGGCCGATCCATGTTGGTTCCCATTTTCCCAGTGGGTTGGTTCGAGTGGGAGGCTTTTCTTTGAGTACCAGATCGCCTTCCCTGATGTCTCGGGACTTGACCTTCTTGTCAAAAGTTCTAGCCATTATGCTTTGGTAGGCTCGGACGTGTTCCATGGGCTTTAGTCGTCGCTCATCTAGCAGAGCCAATTCGTCGTGTCGGCTTTGGAGCCATTCGACTTCGTTGACGTCATTTTCCAGCAGCACTCGGAGTGAGGGAATTTCCAATTCAATGGGAAGGACTGCTTCCATCCCGTATGTCAGGGTGAATGGGGTTTCTCCCGTGGCTGTTCTGACTGATGTTCGGTAGCCCCAAAGTGCAAGGTGCAGCTTCTCGGACCAATCGCGTCCTCGGGTGGTCATTTTTCGGATGATCCGTTCGAGGGTTTTGTTTGTTGCTTCCATGGCGCCATTTGTTTGTGGCCGGTAGGGAGAAGACTTGTGGCGTGTGATCTTGAATTCGGCCAGCAGTCTGTTGCATTCTCCCTCGAAGTGGGAGCCGTTGTCTGATATGACTTCGTTCGGGATGCCGTATCGGCAAATGATGTTTTCCTTGAGGAAATGCGCGACTTTCTTGGAGGTGAGCACCTTGTAGGACTTGGCTTCGACCCATTTGTTGAAGTAGTCGATGGCTACTAAGACGAACTCATGGCCGTTGTTGCCTGGCGGAGCAATTTTCCCGATGACGTCAATTCCCCAAGTGGCGAAGGGCCAGGGCGTAGTCATGCAGTAGAGATCGTGAGGAGGTAGATGATTGAGGTTGGAGAACCGTTGACACTTATCGCAGCTTCGGACAAAGTGGATGCAGTCTGCCTCCATGGAGATCCAGTAGTAGCCCATTCGGAGAATGATTTGCATTAGGGCCCTGGCGTTCATGTGGGGACCGTAAGCCCCATTGTGGACTTCGTTCATGAGCTCGCTTGCTTCTTCCTGGCTGATGCAGCGTAGGAGTGGTCCTTGATAGCGTTTCTTATACAACATGTCCCCAAGGATGACAAAGTGAGAGGCAAGGCGTTTTAGGGCCATGATGCTCTTGGCTTTGGCTCCTTCCCTGCGTTGACCTTCTTTGTTTATGAAGGCGGTTTCCCCGTTCTTGAGGTATTGGAAGATCTGAATTGTGCTGGAAATGGCTTCGGACTTGCGTCTCTTTGGCTCTTCAGCAATCTCGCCAATCGCTGTGATTAAAACCTCCTCGGCAGCTTGGGCCCGGTTTTTTTCTCGTTTGACAACATGCTTAAATGTTTGCTTGATGTATTTATTCAATTAAGGTGTTTACTTCTTTGTGTAGATGAATTGTTATTAACTGTTTTGATTAGTTAACTTATCAGTTGTTAAAGATGCAATGAAAGGATATTTTAGAAAGGTCGGGCCTTTTATTGAAAGCGTAAAGACTGTACATTGTTGATTATGGACTCACGATCTTTCGGCGTAGGGCCATCAGATGACTCGAAAGACATGAATTCACAGACAACACGACTCGAAGCTAGACTATAGGCGACGAGGGATTGGACCAGGCTTCATTACTCTTGGCGGGCTGTAGCTCTAGAGAGGGTGGCGATGGCTCTGGTGGCTAGACTTCAGTTGGCACGAATCCCGGAGGATAGCTTGCATGTGGTTCGACTTCAAACTAGATCGCGGAGGTTTTTGGTTGCTCCCTTGATGATGTCCCTCCATTAGTGTTGTTGCCAGTCCTTGGGGGTCCTTGATGATAGAAGTTCTGAGGGCTACTTCCAGGAGGGCGAAGCATTCGCTGATTCGGAGTTGATTCTTGCTGATGTTGATCATCTTTATAGAATCCGCCTCTTTATCTGGGATCTTTGCTTGGACGTCATTTACAATGTCTGACTCGAGGGGGCATGCTCTCTCTTTCCCTGATTAGGCTTTGGAGGAGGTTGCGCCACTGTTCATCTAGGTCAGACACCGGGATGTTGAATTGGACTATGCTGTGATTGCTGTCCCCGTGAGATCCGAGAGTGTCGGCCAGAGGGTTGTCCTGCACCAGTGGGTCGGTGATGAACCAGTTTGCAAGAAGGTTCTCGGCGAAGTAGGGGTCTACTCCTCGGTCAATCTCCATTTGGGCGTCCATCTCTTGATCCTCTCTTAAGCATTCTTCACAGTCGCATATGTCGGAGTTGTCGTCTTGACCCATGAGCTCTTCGATCTCTAGCTCGTCGCGGCTTAGAACGTGGATGTAGGGATCCACTTCGTAGCGGGACAGGACTGGAGACTCATCTGCAGAAGAGTATTTGGTCATGTCGGGACCTTCTTCTGGGTCGTAGCTTGCTGGCCAAGCGCTTGCCATTGTGCTGCTTCCGCGGATTACCTCGAGTATTCCCTTGGCGTTGATGAATTTTACGCATTGGTGAAGAGTAGATGATACCGCCTTCATCTGATGTATCCAAGGTCGTCCCAGCAGGGCAGAGAAGGTTGGTTTGATTTCCACTACTTGGAACTCTACCGACTCCAGTTGTTCATCAAATTGGATCCTCAGATTGATGACTCCTACGATCGGTCGTGGAGTGGCGTCATAGGCTCGGATTATCCGGGGCGAAGGTCTTATCAGGGAGCGGTCGATGCCGAGTCATTTCAGTGTGCTCAAGGCAATGATGTTGACTGCGGAGCCGTTTTCAATCAAGACGTTCGGGAGGAAGAACATCTCTATTTTTATGAGGATGAGGAGGGCCTCATTGTGCCGATTCTCACACATCGGCAAATCATCGTCTGTGAAGTCTAGACCGCTTCCCGTGCTGCCATTTGACTCAGTCTCCTCTGGGGAGCGTTCGATCCATCCATTGGTGTGCCTTGGTCGGGGCAAAGATCGTAGGGAGACAGTTGCCCTTGGGTGTTCTTGTCTGGATTCCCGGTCACGAGACCGTTTGACTCTGGTTTCACGTTCCCAGTCATAGCGGGATAGCATGCTGACGGTTTCAGAAATTGTAGGGGGTCTGCTCTCGCTTGGAGTTTCGTCGAAGGCTATCGTGTTCACCCTGTCGTTCCGGGGGAATGGATTTCCGATGGTATTGGGGCCACGAGGGCGTTCCAACTTTCCCTCTTCGATTAGCCCCTGGACCACCTACTTTAGCACAAAGCAATTGTCGGTGGTGTGACCAGGGTAGTTATGGAAGGCGCAGTGCTTGCTCATATCCATGTTGGGCTTGAGAGTCTTGGGTTGGAAATTCTCGAGAGGCTTGAGAAGATTTCGCTTTACCAATGCTTTGAATACTTGGCCCAGGGGCATTTCGAGGTTGTCGAAATGCTGGAACTGTGGGATACGAGGGGGATTGTTGTTCCTCGGGAGTGTCTGATCACGGTTTACTTGAGCTCCGTTTTGGATGTAATGTACCATTCCGGCCGCTTCTTTTCCTTTGTTCGGGACAGGTGCTGAAGTTGACAGGTTTGTCCGATAGCGGTAAGACGAAGCAGGGGTTGCTGTTGTCTTCTGAAGACTTTGGGTCTTCTCGAACTTGGTTCCAGCGTTGACCATGGCACGAAGATCTGGATAGAAGTGATGGCTGATCAAGGTTCTCAGGGATGGTTTGAGGCAGGAATGGAAGATGTCCATTTGCTCTTCTTTGGAAAGCGGATCCATTATCTCGCTAAGCTTCCAGTTCCATCTTTTGTAGAACTCGCCTACTGGTTCGTCATCCTTTTGTTCGGTGGCCTGCAGATCGTGGCGGTTTGTCTCCCACTCAAGATTGGCGCGGTACTTCTCCAGGAAAATCTCGCTGATTTGGTCCCCGGTTTTCTGCCTTTACGTTGAGGAACCACCTTAGCGTTGTGGATTTGAGAGAATGCTGAAAGTGATCCGCCATCTGTTGAGGGGTTGCCCCTTTTGCTCTCATTCCCAAGACATAAGTATCGATGTGGGTTTTTGGGCATTCTGTCCCGTCAAACTTTTCCATTTCTGGCATCCTGAATTTTGGCGGAAACGGGACCACCTTGCTCGGATCCGTGGACATGAGGGAGTCCTTCCGAGAGCTGGCCAGTTTGCCTTGCATGTCCTTCATTTGTTCGATCAGCCAAGCCATGTGAGGATCGGAAGGTTGAGGCGGGTTGCCGTTTTCGGGGATGGAAACCGAAGATGGAGGTGGATTGACTGATGGGATCGCCATTCAGGAGTCTTGGGGAGGTAGTTGAGTGTATACCAACCCATACCCTGGAGTATTGAAGTTAAGGGCGTGATTGGCAGGTCCGCTAAGGGTTGTGTTTGGGAATTGGGGAAATGTTTCATTAGCCCCAAGTGGTAGACCAACGGGTGGTAGGTTTGAGATGTCGGGATATCCGCTTGGGATGCCTGTCCCAGGTAAACATTGGGATTTTTGGTTATGGCTGCGAGGCTCGTATAGAGGCAGAGGATTGAATCCTGAGGGATACCGAGATGCATTGGGATCTGGCGGTGCAGGCACGTATGTGTGCTGTTGATACTGAGCTTGGTGTGCAGAGCCGGGAAACTGACTGTGCTGAGGCGGACAAGTCGGAGCTGCTTGACTGATGCCTGAGGGGAGCTTTGAGCGAGAGCTGCTTTGCGTTGCTGGGATCTCGTAGCTTGGCGGAGGCGGGACTTGTTGATAGCTTTGAGAAACCGGGGGAGCCGGTATTTCTTCGTCTTCTATAAGAACGAAGGTTCCATCGGGTTGGGGAACTACAACGGTTCCTCGAAGACGCAAGGTGTCTACGATCCAGGCTTGTTGCTCTTCCTGGCGCTTCTTGATAGTTTCGAAGGCTCGCAGCACCTCCTCCATTGTCTGAAGGTTCCTTAGTGGCGGGGTTCCATTTCCTTCACTGTTATCTGTTGATTCCGTCATGGGGGAGTAGCGGACGGTGCAGACCGCTGAATCGGAAGGGCTGTCGGACCTTGTGACCTCGATACTGAAAAGGCGGCTCCCGGGTATTATCAACCACTCTCGGTTCGCTGGAGGGGGTGACGGGCAAGATTTAGACACGGGAAGGCCGGTCGGGATAAAAGGGGGAAAGCTCACGTGACATGCGGTTTCCGCTTCTTTTATTTTTCTTATTATATATATATATATATATATTTTTAATTTACTTAAAACGTGTTTTCTCAGAGTCCTAGGTAGGTTGGAAAAGATCGCTCTTCTTTTTCGCAACTATGCTAGATCCTGGATCAGTGGAGACCATCTGTGCGGCTATAAGCCCCTCGTTTTGCACCTGTATTTCGACATCCCAGGGTGGACAGCCCCGGGCGAGGGTCCTATAGGGAAAGCGGTTTCCACCGGCCTAAAAGAAAAATCGAACCTAAGGACCGAGCCTGTCATGTTCATTTTAATGCGTTAGCCATGTGAATAGTGAGCCGAGCTGCACCTAAGTCAAGATCAGGTCAAGAGTTTGGCATGACCTCTCTTTACCTTGCTTGCGCAAGGAATCTGTGACGTTAGGCGTTGATCGTCGTGGCTGACGTATTAAAGGCTTGATGACATGGTGTCATGTGAGCATGGATGTATATCCGGGACGGAACATCGTCTGGGTGTAGCTTCGGAAATCAAGATCAGGTCAAGATTTTAGCATGACCTTTCATCGCTTTGCTTGCGCAAGGGATCTTGAGTTCCGAGCTTCGACTCAGAAAATGGCCGGCATGGGATATGTATCCAGGCTGTATGACACGGACTGGGTAAAAACCAACCGAGTCTGGACAGAGTGTGACTCAAGACTCAAACGTGCAGGGTTGACGCTTGGCTAGGATGGGATGTTTGGAATGATCCCGTGCGCGTTCGAGAGGCGTAGGAAGGACAAACGAACTGCAACTAAGACCACCCCGTGTTATGGGTTATAGTGTGCAGTATATCCGAGGCAGCAGTGCGCGTAGCGTGCGGTGAACCGAGGTAGCAGTGCGAGTAGTGTGCGGTCTCTAAAATTCTTTTTCTGAGTAAAACAGAAGTTTTTGAAGAATTTTAAATGTATGTACACAGATGTATATTGATGCATTTTTTTATATATTTTTTTTTTGTAAAATAAAAAGTAAAGCACATGCACACACACACAACAGTTAAAGAAAGGGGTAAAATGAAAGTTTGACCCTCATCATCATTTTAAAAATATTTTGTTTTGTTTAAAAGTTTTTAAAACAAAATGATCCCCAGCGGAGTCGCCAAATGAAATTACCCGGATCCGGCTCGCGCGCGAATTTGGCCCCAGCCATCTCGCGTTTGGTAGCGTCGCTTTCAGGAAGTCGCCCTGATCCGATAGGCAGCGCGATCGCGCCCCGACATCTAGCTTATACCGTTTTGCGGTTGGAGGTGTCTCGCTGAGTTTTTGCTTGTAGAGTCGCCACGCCGTTTTTATTAAGCCCAAAACATTGAAAAAGGGCATCAGTTTAAAAATAAACTTTTTTTTTGTGTGATGAGATTTTTGAGTTCGGAAGTCAGATGACTCCTCGGAAAGAAAATATTAGAATATTAGAGCTCACCCGAGTCGCCTCGTAAAAACGAGTCTTTCGGTACCCCTTATATTCTTTAACTGTTGTGTGTGTGTGTGTGCTTTTTTAAAAATGCATGATGTATCGGATGTCTACATTGTACACTGCTTATTGAAATAGTGTAGGAAGGAAGCCTTACCAATATTGGTTCGTGTCTGTCTTCCGTGGGGGAATAGTGTTTGAGGAGGGAATAGTGTTCCGGTACGGACCGGGATTGCTTCGGGATGAGCCGGTTGTCTGCGGACAGAGTTTCGGCGTGCGTTGGGATCCCAGGGATTACTCGGGCAGAGGTTCGGCGTGCGTTGGGATCACAAGTATCACTCGGGCAGAGGTTCGGCGTGCGTTGGAATCGCAGGGATTACTCGGGCAGAGGTTCGGCGTGGGTCGGAATCGACGGTTTGACTCGAAAAGAGTCGGGACACCTCGGGAAAGACCAGGCAAGGCCTCGGAGTACCACGAGGGGCCTCAGAGTACCTCAAGAGTGCCTCGGGGCAGTGCGGGAGCGTCTCGGAAGCGCTCGGTAGGGCTTCAGAGCACCGCGAGGGAGCTCGGAAGGCCCCGGAGGGAACCGAAAGGGACCGGGAGTGCCTCAAGAGGACTTAGAGGGGTGCCAGAAGGCTGGGGGAGAGGAGAGAAGAGGGAGATCTGTGAAATGAGGGAGGGGGAGCCCTCTATTTATAGTACTCAAATTTGTGCAATAAGGTCCGTACGGACCTTCCAGGTAATCCAAGTTTTTGGTTTTCCTCGATTTGAGGGAATATGTGGACTTTAAGAAGATTCAGCCATGATGATGTCTGGTAACAAAGAGGTCCGTACGGACCAACCTTGCATGCATAAAGGTCCGTACGGACCAACCATGTAGCTGAGTAATTATTATTCCCGGGATTTGAGGGAATATCTTGGACTTTAAGGGGATTCAGTAATCATGGCAACAAAGAGGTCCGTAGGGACCATGTTTGCTTTTCCAGTTTCTGAAAAATTCCTCTGAGGTCCTTTTGTGTTTTTTATCCCAGAAAGGTCCCTCCCTTGGTTTGGTTGGGGGTTTTGAGGTTTTTGAGGGTCACGGGTCTTCGAGACTGCGGTGGTGTGAGTCTGCGGTGTTTCCCGTGGGTGTGGAAGAGGGTGATCCAGATTGGGGTACTGACAGACCCCCAAAGACTTCTTGGAACATGTCGTTAGAAGCAGGAAGAAATCTAAGACCGTGGAGATAGATACTCCCGAAGAAAACATCAAGGTCTCTAAATCTCAAAAAACTACCGAAACTAGCTCTAGGATGAGCTACATCCGTGAGGTGCTGAATGAGGAAGAGCCTATGGTCCTAGAAATTGCAGTTGACCAAGGCATAGTTCCACCCGTCTCTGAGCAAGATCCCATTCTCGTCAACGGCCAGAACTCGGGAGCCAACCATGACTTGAGGAGGGTCGATCCGCTCGACGTTGATGAACTAATGGAGGAAGAAGGCCTCAACGTGAATAACAATGAAGGTAGGAGAATTAGAGAAATCATCATCGAGTCCCTGGAATTTCGAGATGGTCCTGAAATGGAGCTGGTGGACGAGCTAGAAGAGGTGGTCATTAACCCTGACTATCCTGAACAAAAAATCAAACTCGGGGGCCAGTTATCTCCAGAAGAGAAGGAAGAGATCATCTCCCTCTTAAAAAATAGTCTCGACGTCTTTGCTTGGAGAGTCAAAGACATGAGGGGGATCAATGAAGAAGTAGCACTCCATCGCTTGGAAGTTGACCCATTGGTGAAAACTATCTCCCAGACAAGGAGAAATTTTGCAAGGGACAAGGAGGAAGCTATCAAAGAAGAGGTGCAAAAGTTACTGAGCGCCGGAATTATTCGTGAAGTCAAGTACCCCGTTTGGTTGGCCAATGTAGTAATGGTGAAGAAGCAAAATGGGAAGTGGAGATTGTGCATCGATTTCACCGATCTCAACAAAGCCTGCCCTAAAGATAGTTATCCTCTTCCCAGAATTGACAAGATGGTTGACTCCATTGCTGGACACCGTACGCTCAATTTTCTAGATGCCTATTCAGGCTATCATCAGATTAAAATGGCGAAAGAAGATATCGAGAAGACGGCCTTCCAAACACCTGGGGGAAATTATTTCTATGTTATGATGCCCTTTGGGCTCAAGAATGCGGGTGCCACGTACCAACGGATGGTGAATCAAGTATTTGGCGCACAAATAGGCCGGAACATGGAGGCCTACATCGATGATATGGTCATAAAGACCAAGGAAGTCAGTCACACCCCCGACTTGGAAGAAACGGTAAATAACCTCCGAGCCAATAACATGAAGCTAAATCCAAGTAAATGTGTATTCGGAGTGACAGCTGGAAAGTTTTTGGGCTTCATGGTATCACAAAGGGGAATTGAGGCAAACCCCGAGAAGATCAAGGCACTGATTGACATGAAGGAACCTGCCACCATCAAGGAGGTTCAAAGATTAAATGGAAGAATAGCGGCGCTAGGAAGATTCATTGCCAAGTCCGCCGAGAAATCATTACCATTCTTCAAGGTACTGAAGGGTACCAAGAGCTTCTCCTAGACTCCCGAATGATCTGAAGCATTCCTCCGGTTGAAGGAGTACTTGGGTTCCCCTCCCTTGCTTAGCAGTCCGATTACCGGTGAGATACTGTATGTATTCCTAGCCGCCACCGACCATGCAGTCGCAGCTGTTCTAGTTCGGAATGAAGAAGGAACACAGAAGCCCGTCTACTATGTCTCTAAGGCATTGTCCGACGTGGAGAGCAGATACTTCAACGTGGAAAAAATAGCGTACGCACTAGTTATCGCCTCAAGGAAACTACGTGCCTATTTTTCTGCGCATCCTATCACAGTTTATACCAATGAACCATTGAAGAAGATCCTGCATAAGTTGGACGGCTCCGGATGTCTCCTGAATTGGTCAATCGCTCTTACTGATTTTGATATCACTTACCAACCAAGGAAGACCCTCCTGGCACAGCCTTTGGTTGACTTCATGGTTGAGACCGCCTTTATGGGTGAGCACCTCCCCACTTCCCGTAAACAAATCGCTACGGAAGAAGAAGAAGAGTCTCCCATCGAACTCCCATCCGACTGTTGGATCTTGTATACGGACGGATCAGTGACAAAGGAAAGAAGCGGAGCCCGAGTTGTACTAGCAAGCCCAGAAGGAGAGTACACCATGCAAGATATCATCCGTTTCAAGTTCCCTGCCTCTAACAATCAAGCTGAATATGAAGCTCTAATATTTGGCATTGAGTTGGCCTCCTTCTACGGAGCGACTAGGGTGGTAGCTTTCTGTGACTCCCAACTCGTTGTCAAACAAGTAAAGGGAGAGTATAACACCCAAGACCTCACCGTTGCCAAATATAGAGACCTTGTCCTGAACATGATGAAGAAGATGGAATTTTTTGAACTCAAGCAAATAGGCAGGGAAGACAACCAAGTCGCAGACGTTCTGTCTAAACTAGCAACCATGGATGTGTCTGAGTCTAAGACCAATCCATATGTAGTTTATGCCGAGGAACCTGCGTATGAAAGATTACAAGTCATGCTCCTAGATGGAGAAGAGATAAGTTGGATCGATGATTACATTGACTACATCGAGAAGAGCCAACTTCTGAAAGATGAAGCACAAGCTAAACTCATCAAGAAGAGGTCCCCAAGGTTCGTTGTGATGAGCGGAGTCCTCTACCGAAGGTCTTTCTTGAAGCCCCTGCTAAGGTGTGTCTACCCCAAGGAAACTGAGAACCTCTTGGCAGAAGTACATGAAGGTATTTGCGGCGGACACCCGGGGGCCAGAACCTTAGCCGACAAGATCATCTCGCTAGGTTGCCAAACCTGAGGGAGGACGCGCACACCTATGTTAGAAAATGTGACAAGTGCCAAAGATTCTCCGACATTCCTAGACTACCGGCAGTTGAGCAAACACTGGTAATACTTACGTGGCCATTTGATATGTGGGGGATCGATATCATCAGACCCTTCCCTCCCACCCGTGGTAATTGCAAGTATGTGATAGTAGCTGTTGATTACTTCTCCAAGTGGATAGAAGCGAAAGCATTGGCCAAGATAACGGAAGAGAACGCAATCAACTTCGTCCACGATTACATCTGGTGTCGATTTGGCCTCCCCCATACAATTGTCTCTGATCATGGACTCCAATTCTCTACGGCATTCACAACAGACTTGGGAAGAGTCAAATTCCGCCATGCAAAGTCATCAGTTAGCAGACCCCAAGGCAACGGTCAAGCAGAAGCTGCCAATAAACTGGTCCTAACAGCCCTTACCAAGAACCTTGAAGGGCACGAGGGTAGATGGTTGGACGAACTTCCCCTAGCCGTATGGGTTGTTCGCACAACCACCCGGGGGCCAACTGGGGAAACCCCATTTGCATTAACCTTCGGTTCTGAGGCTATGGCACCAGCTGAAATGGCCATCCCAACTATGAGAAACTCCCACTACGATGAGCAAGTCAACAAGGTTAATAGGCTCCTAGACCTAGACCTAATAGACGAAAAACGACTAGCTGCACAGATGAGGATGGTAAACTACAAACAAAGGACCAAGGCATATCAGACAAGAGAGTCATCAGAAGAGTATTCCAAGTAGGCAATTGGGTACTTAGAAAAATAGAGGCGACTGGACGGAAGGTAGAACAAAACAAGCTCTCCCCGAACTGGGAAGGTCCCTATATCATCACTCAAGTCATTCGAGAAGGGACCTACAGATTGAAGACTAAGGAGGGGAAGGATCTCAAGCATCCATGGCACTCCGACAATCTATGAAAATACTATCATTAGTCTAGTTTATTTTGTATTATATTAGTTTCCCATTTTCAGTCTTTTACTTCTTAGTCGATAGGATTGCAGTTGATGTAATCAAGTTTCAGTTTATGAAAGCAACTTCTTCCAACCTGCAAGGCAACTATCAACTCCTGACACAAGCACCAGAAGACGAGGATCTTATCCCCGACTCTTCAAAACATGTCTTACGTCTTGACAAGGGTCCACCTTGTCTCAATGACTAAGTTCCTAACAGCCAACATGAGGACCTTCCCTCAACTTACTAACTTACCTTACATCCAGACAAGGGTCCGCCTTGATTCAAGGATTACAAGGTTTAAACAGTCAAGACCGAGGATCTCTCCTCGGCCTAATGACTTGCCTCACTGTGAATGTGTGCCCAAATTTTGTGGATTCACGCGAGTTTGAAGACATCCGGTTTAATTTGAAAAACGGAGTCGCCACGCCATTTTGATTTTCTCAAAACTTTGAAAAAAAGGTTTTTATGGGTTCGGAGGTTAAGTTACCCCTTGGGAAGAACGGATCTTCGTTCACCCAAGGTGCCTTGCCGTAGCAAGTCTCCCTAGATTCCGTTTATCGTGCTTGCTTGCGTGCTTTCTTGTGTGCATGTGTTTGAATAAAAGGGGAGGGAATGTCCCAAGTTGTCTTCCGGACGTACAAACCATTTATTGGTTGTCGCTCGAGATTTCTTGGATTTTATGCATTCGGGATTTTGATCCCGTCCTCACCTTGGACTTGTGATCATCGCTCTTTAACCTCGGGACTTGCGTGATCGAGAGAAGGACTCTCTTTTATAATCCAAAATGAGGTTCTTTAGGAAGGAATATCCTTAGCCCATCAATCCTACACCTTAAGACGATTGAGCTTATATATATGTTTCATGCTCGTCTTAAGTGATAATCGGAGATATAGGGTTCAAGGTTATATCCCTTTCTAAAGAAATTGTGGAACCTTTAATGGAAGAAACGATGTAAAGATAGGATCTTTACACCGGTCCGTTCCAAGGTTGCTAATGGGGACATGGGGGAATGCATGTAAAAATGACATTTTTAGTGAAAAGATGACATTTTGGATTGCAAAGGATGCGTTTGATTTGCAAAGGATGCATTTTTGATGTAAAGAAGTGATCTTTATGCAAAATATGCATTTTTATGAAGAAATAGTATTTATTATGCAAAGGATGCATAAAGATTGTATTTTGAAAGCAAGAGATGCTAACTTTAATGATAAAGCAATGACTTTTAATGCAAATGATGCATGAAAATGGATTTTATGTGCAAAGGATGCATTTTGAACATAAAGATTGCATTTTTATGGACAAAGGATGCATAAAGATGATATTTTTGTTGTAAAAGGGGGTTTTTAGGTGCAAAGGATGCACCTTTGATTCAAAGATTACATTTTTAATAGCAAGTGATGTCTATTTCATGCAAAGGGGGATAGGGGGGTATGATAAAGATATGATCTTTAATGATAACTACCAAATCCCAAGCAAGATAATGACAATATATGAATGCAATGAGCAATTTAAATCACATAGAGCAAGTAAAATGCAAGGTTAAGGGAGTGAGAGGTTACCAATGGTGGTGGCCTCTTCTCCTTTAGGTTGAGCTAGGTGGAAGGACCAACTTTGGGATCTTCAAGGAGGAGTGAGGTGGCTTCTTGGCTTTCTTCTTCAGCCTCTTGGATTTCCAGCAGTGTTTTGGGTGTATTGTGAAGCTGAGTATGGAGTATGGTGTGTGTTTTTCGTCTTTGATTGCTTTGTTGTTGGTGTCTAAAATGGGAAGAGGAGGGCTCTATTTATAGGCAGTCTGGATAAGGCTAATGAAGCCGTGCGGCCAGAGGTCCTTGGCTAATGCAGCCGTGCGGCATTATCCACAATGACTCAGCATGTTTCTAGAATCATGCAAGGTGGCAATTCTAGAAGCTTTTTGTAATTAAGAAAAACGTGTTTCTTAATTACTAAGCCTTCCCTTCAGCCCTTAAGAGGTTTGGAACAGTTCCGAAATTGCTCCGGAACTCTAGGAAAGTCTGGGAAATTACCGGGAAATTTACCGGAATTGCCGGGGAAATTAACCGGAAGGCATGAGCCAGATTTGGGTACTTACAGAAGCCCCTTGGCAACGTCACTTGCAGGGCGAGTGGGGTTGTCGATAGAAAAGGATCCGATCTGGCGAATGCCGAGACGGATTAGGATGACCAAGGTGGTCGAGTGGCTGAACCTCTGGAAGGCTACCTACGTATCCCGAGTAGGAATCAAGCCAGGCCGTAGTTCTGAAAAGATCCGCTGAGGAATAGAGAAGAGAAAACTGGTCTCTTGATGGGGAAATAGCAGAGAAAATGACCTAGGAGGTCAAGCAATTGATCCTACTGGGGATATGCTAGAAGTGACCAATGTGGTCAGATGTCAAGACCTTTATGAGGGGCTATTTCATCACTGAGGAGTGACGAAGGAATAGGGTGACCAAAGTGGTCGGATGGCTGGACCTTTTATGAAAGGCTACCTACGTATCCCGGAGGAATCAAGCCTTGATCGTAGTTCAAGCATCACTAGATAGTTAGGAACGATGTCTAGGATCCTTGAAGTTTTGACAATTAATGGAGGTTGTCACCTGATTGACAATTAATGGAGGTTGTCACCTGATTGACAATTAATGGAGGTTGTCACCTGATTGACAATTAATGGAGGTTGTCACCTGAGGGAACTAGAGCTTACGTCACTATCGAGGAGATAGAGGTAGCTAAAGTTTGGAGAACTTGAGCATACTTCACTATCTGTGATAGAGGTAGCTAAAGTTTGGAGAACTTGAGCATACTTCACTATCTGTGATAGAGGTAGCTAAAGTTTGGAGAACTTGAGCATACTTCACTATCGAGGAGATAGAGGTAGCTAAAGTTTGGAGAACTTGAGCATACTTCACTATCGAGGAGATAGAGGTAGCTAAAGTTTGGAGAACTTGAGCATACTTCACTATCTGTGATAGAGGTAGCTAAAGTTTAGAGAACTTGAGCATACTTCACTATCTGTGATAGAGGTAGCTAAAGTTTGGAGAACTTGAGCATACTTCACTATCGAGGAGATAGAGGTAGCTAAAGTTTGGAGAACTTGAGCATACTTCACTATCGAGGAGATAGAGGTAGCTAAAGTTTGGAGAACTTGAGCATACTTCACTATCGAGGAGATAGAGGTAGCTAAAGTTTGGAGAACTTGAGCATACTTCACTATCTGTTATAGAGGTAGCTAAAGTTTAGAAAACTTGAGCATACTTCACTATCGAGGAGATAGAGGTAGCTAAAGTTTAGAGAACTTGAGCATACTTCACTATCTGTGATAGAGGTAGCTAAAGTTTAGAGAACTTGAGCATACTTCACTATCTGTGATAGAGGTAGCTAAAGTTTAGAGTTCTGACAATTCGGAGGTTGTCACCTAGCGTTATCCCGTTATAACGGGAGTAACGGAGGCGACTGGGGAAGAAAGCGTATTTGCTTGGAAGATAAAGAATATCTTTTGAAAACGACGTTATCTTGGTTACAGGATAACAGGAATTACATGCCCAAGTGGAAAGTCCAGGGGCAAAAAGGTCATTTCTGTTCAGAGAGAAAGAGGCCGCCCGGCATGAGAGGGAGGCAAAAGAGGCCGTGGAGGCGACGAGGCAGAGGCGGTGGTTGACTGGGCTGACATGTGATGTCATCTATCTGGGGGATCGATTTTCTAGGCAGCATGGCCATGTCCCTCCATTGGACGCCATTACTCCCCAGGATCCTCCAGCACGGATGCTACAGCCCAGGGATTGGTCGGAGGATGACATTGCTAGATATCAGGCAGGCGTGGCCGCCGAGGAGTATTTTGATATGGATACCCCATATGCTGTGTTTGTGGAGCAGTGACTGAGGACGCCACAGAAGCTAGTGAAGCTAGCGGTCACTCACGGATATGGGGAGGCCGAGCCTTCTGACCCGCCGATCCCTCCTGCCCATCTTTCATATGTGGTCCACGGAGTACCCAGGAGGTTGGGGATACCTGTCCCCGATGCTAGGGAGCCCCAGTATACCTTGCCGCCGGACAGCACTGTAAGTACACTTTAGGGTCTTTTCCCTCTTTCAGATTTCTTTGCTTTTTGCAATTCTGAGATTTCCTGAGATTTTCTTCTCTTTTTCTCAGGTTCCAGCTCGCACTTACGACAGGTTGGTCAGGTAGAATAGGGGCTGGAAAGACATGTGTCGGTCCCTTCTGAGGAAGCTGGCCTGCACTTCAAAGGCGGCAGCGGACGTGCAGGAGCCCGGGGGCAAGAGAAGGCACGTCGGGAGCACGACATCCACCTCTTCAGCCTCGGAGTACTCTTCCAGTGCCATGCCTCGGGGACGGGGACCCAATGTTGACATCTTAGAGCAGCTGGCTGAGTTCGAGCACGATAATGTCCACCTTTCAGATGTGAGCGACGCGGAGGATTTGATGAGAGAGGCAACTGTCTATGAGCTGAGCAGCGATGAAGAGGAAGGATCGGAGGCCTAGGAGGTCTCTAGAATTGACTTAGGAAGAAAAACAAACAATGAACAAGTTTTATGCACATTTTGTTTATTTTTTGCTTTATTTGGTTGCCGATGGGGCGAAAACGATGTACTACTGTTTTATTTGCTTTTCTATTTAATGCTTTTATTAATTTTCATATTAATTGAGCCTCGGGGCGGTTTTTTGCTTGGAATTGGGGCTGAAACTGGGCCAAAATGATATATAATGAAGTATAAATGCTTGGAAAAGTGGGGTGAAAACTCCCTTTGGGCAGCAACTTGGTTGCTGCAGATTTGCCACTTACATCAGGTAAATGAAGCCGTGCGGCATGGTCTCTGTAGCAAATAAGTCCGTGCGGCTCACAGTTCTGTCTGGACTGGTTATTTTCAGAATAAAACCAAGGCTTGGCCATTTCATTTCATTTTCAACCTAGACTTGTCCCAACTGTTCCCAGAGCACATATTGGACCTAAAGACACCACCTTTGATCATTTTGCGATGGAGAAGCCCGTTAGATTGCAAAGGGGGAAGAGAGACCGTTTTCTGTCCGATCTTCAGTCTTGGGTGAGATACAACTTTCAATCTCACAAGGGGTTGCTTGATTCTTCCTTCAAGGTCAAGTCTTTATGGCATTTGAGGGATCTCCCGCCCGATTGGGACCTTTTGAGAGCAGCAGCAAAGTTTTGGGATGTCCGGAGACACGTTTACTGCTTTTCTTACAATGAGATTGTCCCAACGCATGAAGACTTCCGAGCCTTGATTGGGGGTCCAGAAATTGAGGCTATATCGATTCCGCTGATCGAAGACGTGTCGGTGGCGGCAAAGCTTGCATCTTTTCTGCAGATTTCTCTGGGAGAGGCTGAGGAGATGATGATAGCCCCGGACAGGATTGACCTTTCTGACATCCCGGGCAGGTTTGGGTCTCCGGCTATGGCTGCGACCACGGTGGCTATGGATGCCTTTATCCTCTGCATATTCTCTTCTCTGTTCACTGCTGAGTCCATGGGGATCTGTCATGGTGGTCTCTTAGACATGGTCAGAGATTGCAGGGCTGACATTGTCCCACTGGTTTTGGGAGAGACTTTGCATGGCATTGACAGGATGGCTAGGGGAGACCATTTCATGAGGTCTGGGAGTCCAGCTGTGCTGACTTTATGGCTGCAGGAGAGGCTTGGGGCTTTGCCGACTCAGTGCCCTTGGGTGATTTCTCGGAGAGGTGCACCTCGACAGCAGGACCAGTGGTAGCCGGGAGCCGATGATGGCTAGGTTATCCACTTCGGACATCCGCGGTGGGTACCTCACCTTTGGAGGTTCTGCGAGACCGGAGTGAGGATATTTCAGGAGTCCTATATAGTGAGGGTTCCAGGGTTCTCACTGGGTCATCCTTCTACATACCCCGCTTGGTATCCAGCAGTTCGGGCCTTACAGAGCCA